>OX235276.1:73215766-73398774 GCA_944472155.2 Trichobilharzia szidati | reverse complement strand
TTACGTCTTTCGTATAATCACTGCATAGATAATCAATTTTGAAGTGGATGTCTCCATATATCAGCGAATTACGATATGTAGTATTGAAGCGATAATTCACTCTTGTAAATATGCCTGTATTGTTCAGGCTGTCAACATAAATGCAGACTGCACACTGAATACGTGACCTGCACAGATAACCGTCATCCAGTTTTTTGTGTCACAGTGACTGAACATCATCACTATTTGTGGCATCCGACTGGATGGCGGTTGGTGAATTCCACGCTTTTTATCCACACAGAGAAATGCGTGGCCATCTGAAGAATATATATATAAATATAAATATTTAAATATTAGGATTCTCATTTCTGTTGGTGAGCCGGAAATTCTTAGTGTAAATGCCATAGTGCAGAATTCATGGAATCTGGAGAGCTGTAGTCCATATGGAATAGTGAAATGCAAAATATGTACCTGAAATTGTCTGACGACTGTTTGAATGCTGCTGAATACACTAATAATATTCTTATTTTGAATTATCAGCGCAGTAGTGTCAATGGTGAGACGCAGTCAGATCGAAATGGTAACAAATTCCAGACAAAGATTAAGGCAATCGGAATAAACAGTTTTCAGCATAGTAGGGTATGAGCATGAATCATAGAGAGCAGATAATGGTTTACTAAGAGAAAAAGATGGTTACTAAATATCGTACAGAGTGTAATAACATTGATTGAGTTTATTTTACATGACGAACAAATTGATGGAAATAAATTAGCAAATATCACATCATTCCTAGTATTATCGGATGTCTCGGAATGCGCGATATCATGTGATATTCGATGGATTACGCAAATTCTCAATTCCTCTGCATAGTATATTGATGAATCGTAGTGTTCATGAAATCTCCAATTCCTCGTTCATGAATGAATCTTTCAAAGGTGAATTCTCGCTTTTGTATTCGGAATGCCGACAGGTAGTGATGCTTCTCACTGACGACATTCGCTGTCAAAGAAGTAGTATCTTAGTTGTAATTAATTGAAAGATGAAATGAAATTGATATTTCATTTGATTCAAATTTCATAGGTTGACTTGAGTGGAGTGAATTCGTGGTCGACGTGACGAAGAGATTTTAGTTGATGCCTCACAATAATGAATATCAATTCTAATGACAACCAATTATCATTGAGTTATTCCTTGAGATGAGGTGGTTACACGAGAGAATCATTAGATGGTAGATTCTAGATCAGCTTGGATTATGGCATGTGATTTGAATTTAAGGAAGTGTATTATTCGAAATGTTACGATCCATTGATGTTTAAAAGACTATTCGGAATCTAGTAGCCTTGATGACTAGCATCCTGTGAATTGTCAACTGCAATATGATCAAACAACACTATCACTTGCCAGAGAATCCTCAAAAACTGTGTGAGCTACTGAAGCTAACACATGCACATTCTCTCGCTAAATATCAATCATCAGACTGCTATTCATGTCGGACTTGTGGGACAGTAGTTGAACGTTTCTCTCTCCTAGTGTGTTCCAGAATTTCAGGCGGTCAATAATCAAAAATTTTATCCATATGAGATTCAGCGTATAGGTAATATTACATTTACGTTGATTTCTAAAGAATTTACTTCTATCTTCATTATTTCATCATCTGAATTGCGTTCATACTTGCTTGCACTGCATCTTAGAGAGTAACTCCTCTTCATTTGACAGAATGTACTTCGTCCATGTGTATATATGAGAATATAAAGACCTTGTGGACGTGAAAAATAATCATCTTTAAAGATTATTAAGCTGAAGATGTCTATTATTGAAACACAACAAAATCGATGAATACTCCATTTTCACAACACCTACTCACTTCTTCATTGAAATTAACTTTGTTTCAGAAAGGAATTTTCTCAGTCACATTGTAGGTCTGATTTTTGTTGAGGGTTCAGAATATGCTGCAACTACGTTATCGCATATTTTATTTAATGCTACAGGTTGAATGTAGCTAAGGTGAGGCGACAAAATGCGTCGAATGCGTGTTATTCTGCATTGTATCTGATATCCAACTAATAGATGGAAAGTTGTTTAGAAAGGTGCTTTTCTTACCTTACATGCGATGTGTTTATATGTTGTGCGAACTTAGTCACACGACTTACATGCTGCATGGAAAGCTGCACGTAATGAAATGCAACACTGAAGACGACAAAAGGAAGCTTGTCAAATTTTGCTAAAATACTGATGAACTTGGTTAGTGGGGAAATTTTCACGTTTACCTGAATTTTCTTTTCCTAAATCTACATGCGTAACATTTATTGCTCAAATCTGCATGTGCCATGTTCAACTCACTATTCACAAGAGATCACATTCTCATATGAGCATGAAAGCTGCCCACTGATATGGCTTATGTGCAACAAACGCTGCTCGAAAGGACATTGACACATAGACATAGACATATATATGTATATTTATACATATATATTGTAGCGTACAAAAGAATATATGCTTTCTCCTACTTTCACAGACTGATCTACCATCCTCGACAGACATCAGGCTCAATTGATCTAAATCCCACCACACCTATAAAATCACATACGTGGCTGTCGTTCAACTGCAATCCAACAAAAGGAGGCAAAGCTGCAGTTCTTTTTTGACAGTCACAGCTTTCAGTGGGCGAATTTAGTGAAATACACATAACCCAAGCACATCCTCAATAGTTTCACCGCACATTATTGTCAAGAATTCGTGATGATCCACAATCACATCTGATAGATAATCGTTACAAGGGTGATATTGATTTAAGTGTGGTGATCAGAAAATCTGACGTATGCCCATTACAGGGAATTACAATATGTAGGAGTGAAGCGATAGTCATCACCCCAGAAATTATCCACCTAAATTGACGACTACCACTGGAAATAGTGAACTGTTTCTGTGCACATTTGGCAAGTCACATACTCTCGAAGTGAATGTACCGTAGGATTCATTATATTGCAAGCCTCTTACAACATTCTTTCCTCCAGCACTAGGCATTTGTGTACGAAGTGTCACTAAGTGAGAAAAGAGAAAGCAAGTTGTATAGTACATTGATTTGATTGAGCTACAAACTCACAAACACGTGTTCAACTCACACATTCACAAAACCCACATACTATCATGTTGAATCACGTGGATGACATGAATACTGTATTACTCACGATTTCCTCTATTCCCATCATCTAATCTGACTACATGTAGCCACTTCCTACTCACACGTACACATCAAGTCACATCGAACACACTGACAGACAAAAAGTAAGACAGACAGAGGAGATGATGTATCTCAGTCTGACTCTTCTCATTCATGTTATATGTGCTGTGTGAATGGTGAAACGTTAGTGAATCAATTAGTTCGTCGGTAAGTCAGTCAATCACACATCATCTCACTCAAGCAATAATGCATTCATGTGCACATCAGCTACACAGTCATCACCGAGATCGTCAAAACCACCATCATTTACATAATCACCATCATCATCGTCATTACAACACATGAATTACATTAGCTGGAGTGGAAGCTGTAGTAGCAGCAGGGGTCACAATCACCATCATCATCGTCATCAAATCAGTGCTTAGTCCTCCAGTGCCATCATTGGCCCGGAATCACGCATACACCCACGCGCACACTGGCAGGTGTTGACCAACATTCAATCATTTATTCTTGCATCCATCCATCTTGTGAAACGATTCTCAGTCACATGTGCTATTCCACTTTACTTCATTTCATCCAGTGACAAAAACAACTATTTGAACTACTACTTGGAATCTACCGATGAAACTGAACAGTTCATGTGTTAATCGACACAACATTCCTCGTCATCAAACCTTGGCACACAAACATACTTTGTTCGCCTACACGCAATGACCACAGAAGAGGCTGGCCACGTTCGCTTCGTCATCCACACTGATCGTCTCGCTGACAACACACAATCTCAGGTAAAGTTGAAGAAAGCGTGGAGAGTGAGAAATGGAGTCATCAGAACAGGTGTTATGTGAGATTTATGTTGCAAAAGCAAGTGTTATCTTGAATTATCGCAAACAATCAACAAAATCCATGAAATCATTGATTTGTGACTGAATTTTAGGACAAAGCATTGTTCATTATTTGGTGACTGTCATCAGAATGATGAAAGAAACTGTAGGAATATCCTTAGACAGATCTCTAGGACAATGAGCTGCCGCATAACCACAGAGTACCTATTAGTTGACTCCTTCACTTGTCATCATTGCAAATCATGGTAACACGGGTAAGGTGATATGGGTTATTTCCGTTTGATATGTTCTCACACTGTCCTGCATTGCTATCAATGTTAAGCGTGAAACCTGTGACTTGCTTTGTTATTAACAACATAATTTCATACTCTTTTATTTCTCTCTTATTTCGTATTCTTTAGTGAACTCCTTCTTCAAACTTACTTAGCTACCTGAAAAATTAACATTGGCTTCCTTTTTGTACTTTATTATATTTTTCTTCTATTGTGTATCCACTGGTTCCGACTATATTAGCACTATGAGTATTACAAAATTGTCGTGTCATCAACCATCATGTAATTATTAGTTTTGTGGTTGTTTTTCTTATTTTCTATACTTTTCGGGATATTAAACTGACAATCATTGTTTGTGAATGCCATAGTCACCACCTCAAAAAATTTTGTATTATTCAGGATTACTCACACTACCACCACAAACACTGCATTAGACCTTGGTAGACTTTGGTACTTTTTCGCATTCATAATTATTTTGAGTTTATCCTGTTTTTTTTCTTTTTTTTGTTTGTTTAATACTGATTTTAAACGTCGGTAAAATTAGATGCAAATATTGTAGATATGTGCTGAAAATTCCACACTGTACCACTAGTACTGTTTCTGGAATAAAGCAAATTATTATTATTATTATTAAATGATGACGCTTGAAGCTCAATCGATTGCTCATAATCATGTCAAAGTGATCACAAAGGGTATTCACTGACTTCCTTTAAATACATCTAGTATTTCTGTCTCTGCAACGAGTGGTTATTATCACCCCGTGGAAAATCAGTCAAACAGTCTACACGTCACTGCAAGTGAATCATTTCGAGCTCTTCATGAGACTGGTTTCATTTTCCCTAATCACGTGATATCGGTGATCAAAGTGAAGAGAATCTGTATAGCTTACACAATTTCGATCCTAAAATCGCATTGCCGAAAATGAATTGTGTGTCTATGCTGTTTGCCCGAAAGATTCGCACGTGTTGTGCTAGTTTGATGACGGAATATTCGTCAACCAATCGGATGGTTTGGATTAGATTCTCAACCGACGGATGAGCTCCAAAACATTGCCTTGATGGAAGTAATCCGAGAAAGAGTTTAGGCTGAGTGATAAGGACGCTGATTCGAACACTGGTGAGTATCTGCAATTGGGAACAGTCTCAAAGTAGAATGAAACAGCATGTGAATACTGACTGGTTTAATTGTTTCGCAAATATATAAGCGACACGATTCACCATCCATTTTCAGTGCATCAATACAAAAGTACGCTTCAGTGGTAATCAGGTCACCAAGTTCACTCATTAGCTTATTTGTTAGAGATTTACTGAACTAAGGTGAGTGAGTACTTCAATGAGGTATCCTGTGTTAATCACAAAATAAATTCAAGATGTACTGTGTCAGAACAGTTTCAATAAACGAACATGCTCACAGACAATAAGAAGCACGTCTAACTGTTTCCTCAGATTTCTGTTGAGAATCTCACACGAGATTTTCACTCATTGACGGAAATTGCACTGATATTAGATGTTATGAAAAGAATCTAGTCTCTCTGTTTCTCATCAATAATTTTTACTTATTATATCACTATTGTTATTATTAGGTTTCGAGTGGGACACTGCGCTTTCACAACATATATCCACTTCATGTGGTTCTCTAAAGTCCACCTCAATTGAATCAACGATCGCCTAAAATATGTCTTCACCTCCTCCCATGATCTCATCCATGTCACCATCAAATTCATGCTCCACTCATCAACTCTCATTCGACCTCCACTCGAGTGATGGCCCCATGTGCAACTTCTTTCAGTGGATTCCTCTGCATTTATCTGTTCCACGTCTGTTTAGTTCTGCTCATTCGTTTGCTGACAGGTTCTTGGTTGGTTTGAGAGGGATCCTTGTTGCTAATCCTTTCTAACCAGTCATTTGACATCCAATATTGAGACAAGACTGATGTTGATGAAAGTCTCGAGTTGCCGGTTAGAAATGCATTTCATGGCTCGTTTATTCTCTGTACCACAAAATATGACCCGGGAACGCTTGACATCACAGTTAGAAATCTGAATCATACACTCAGTGCCAATTTGTGTGAAGATTCTTAGATTGATTTCAGTGTGATGCATGTTTGTTTTGACTTCCCGTTTAATAGTTTTCATCTCCACGTCTCACCACGGATTGGTATCAGTTAAAGAAGCACTGAAAATACACTGCGTGAGGTGAGTGGACAGCTCTCTCATCCTTGTGGGCTATTCAGTTGCATCGCTCAAACCCTTTTACTCCGGAATCAAAACCTCCTGACTCCAAGTCGAGGTCGTAGACCATTCAGTCGCCGGATGTCAAATCAATGTCCACTCCATGAATTCTAGCTTCTCCTGACTCCGGATGTTACTGCGACTGACACTAGACAATGTTCATGTTGATGATTGTTTGCTATGACTCACGTCCGAGACTGTCGAGGCCGATGTGTCACGAGAAACCCCAGCAAATTTTCATCCCATCACACAATCAGCTTCTATGAAGATAATAGGATCTCAAACTGAATTCATATATTCCGTAAATAAGAGTCATTCTGTGATTTCCAGTTTGCCCGAAATGACTCAGTGGATTCATGACACATTGAAACTGAAGTGCAACTGACAGGTAGTCTCAGCTCAATGCCATTAGTTCGTGCATCTTTCTAGCGGTGACATTTTGCTATGAGATTTTTTCCTTGTAGAAGGTGATGTTTAGTCCTAGTCGCTGAGTTATTGAGTGAATGACACAGCAATCTCAAGCTTTAACGAGATGAATACATTCCTTTTTCTCTATTATATATTCGTTCAGCAATGGGCTCTGGGTTGGTTTGTTGCAGAGTTACTTGTTACCAATTCTTTCTGACCAGCCGACTGGCCATTTGATCTTAAGTATGGAGTCAGCGAAGTGGGCGGCTGTTTATAAGACTCTGTAGTAGCCTTTAGGAAATCCTCCTCTGACTCGTATAGAAAAACTGAACGACTGACTTCACATTTATGTCGAACAACCAAATATCAGTCTTCCCACTCGTCAGGCGCAGACGATTTTTGAACTTGTTTCAGGTTGATGAATGCGTATCTTGCCTTTCCGATTCCGGATGGTTGGTGTTGACATCTTCATCCGTTACGACTGTTTGTGATTGAAACGATGCTTCCTGGATAAATGAAGCCAGGAAGTAACATCTGTTAAGCCTCTTGTTGATTATGATTGGTGCTAGTTTTTGTTGTTATTGTGGTTCTTTTGTTATCTTTATCACCACCGTATTCTCAATGTTCACCTTCAATCCTGTCCTCGTTACCAGCCTCTTCGCCTAGTTTGTTGATTTTCTCCTCTGAGTCATCGAGTTTGTGTGACATTAGACATATATCCACTGATACATCCATATCTTCTAGAGTCTTCTTGTAGGTAAGTTCGACTTATTCTTATCTCTCCATTTCCAGAGAAAAATAAACTTTTCCATATCTTTTGAATTATTATAATATTTTTTGAGCGTTGAAGCTTCTATAGTAGTTTGTTTGGTTTTGTGTGGTCGAGTAGCTAACTTTAGGCTCAAGGGTCCCTCTTCACCTGAGATACAACTCACCTAGAAAACTAGTGACCTAGTAAACTGGGCGAGTTTGTGTGCTGTGGTTGACGAATGCCAAGCCACTGAAACAATTTCATTTATTTTCACATAATAAAAAATCGTAATACAATTTAAGTCAAAATCATCGTGTGTGTCAACTTTGTATCACAATCCTTTGAAAATGAAGATCTTCTACCTGTTAACGCATCACTACTGATTTCTACAGTCTGACACTGGCCTTTTGACTAATTCATACTACTCAGTCTGTCAGTATGATTCTTGGATGATTAAATGTGTGCTGCTTTTCTCATGTGACATGCATAGATGTTTGCAGTTAGAACGGAATGTAAGCTTGCTCACATTCGCTACACAATCGCCGTCATCACCTATGCCGTCATTCACGCAGAATTAGTTCTGGATTAGACATCAAACATGCACATGGTCCAGGGTTCGATCCCCTGTGTGTGAACAATTACTCAGGTGCCTAACACATTATTATTTATTTCTAATAAATTTAACTTTCCTGATCAGTGATTTGACCAAGTTTCTCGACCTCTGTTGATATGTCATCTCCTCATGAGGATGCTTGTAAGATGTCTCAATATTCAACCTACAGTTATTTGGTGGATTCCACTGCTACTCATCAGTCAACAAATTACTTCAGTTAATCTCCTTCGGTGTCAACGAAGCACTCGCACAAGAAGCGGACATATCAATATAGCTCAAGCAATTCGGTTCACTCAGTGAACCGGAAAAGTTCTAATTGAGCTGAAAAACTCTGATACCTGTTACACAAGAGATAGCTCTCATGGTTCAAGCAGTCAAGAGGATAACTAGTTGCGGTTTGAAACTATCTACAGTAGGTTCAAACCTCAGTGGAAACTCTACCACTTATGGGAAAATACAAGGACACCAAACTGGCAAGTGCCAAATAGGATGAAATCCGCATCCTAGAGGATTCCATTGCTGGTCACCATCCACCGAAGGTTCATATTATTCATCGGTCACACTATAGTCGGTTGACGTCTATTGCTTTCTTTACATATAGTTTGGAATGCATACGATTGATACTCAGAGTACATCCACCGTTTCTTATCTCCACGAATTGGATTAACATGAAACTGTTGAGAAGTGATTATGACTAGCATAGATTTTGTGACTAGACATTGAGAAATGATTTGCATTTGATGATGCTACAGCTAAAATCAGTTAACTGGTTTATTGATCTTGTTTATCTGCGTCATTCAATTTATTATTTGGTGCATCAAGTGAATTAGTGAATCATGCATTTATGAGTTGAATATATCATGCAATATGGTCGATGATTCGATGAATAAAGGCCTTCCCGCTCAACCACCGACGCACATGACAGATTTTCATTCTCACTCACCTCCAAATGCTTTGTACTCTGAGCTCATAGACGCACACACACACACACACAAAACGAACTTTGCAACTAACTCAGTGACTGAGAATGAAATGTCGCATGTATTTCTACAAGACACAGATTCACCTCATATGGGGAGAACTTGTCATATCATACGTTGAATTCCTAATGAAAAAGGAGTTACCTTGACATTTGATTGGATCTACGCTCACTGAATATCGCAGAGAGACAAGCTGTGTAGTTTGAGCGACTCAACTGTCTAAAATCAAATAGATTCCCAACACAGCTTAGATTGATTGTGAAGTTGAATGCTTACGTGAGACCTGTGCACCAGTAGTAGTCAGAACATGTGCTGTGTGCTGTTGCGTGCGATATGAATGAAGAGATTGCAGAGAAAATGACAGAGATTTGATGCGTGCAACATTCAAATTCTGATACGCAGAAAATCAAAAATTGTGACAGAGTGAACATGCTATATCAAACAATTTATGAACGAGCTATCCAACCTTCTAAATGTACATATATATCTTCATATATGCATATTTGTCTGAATATATGTGCAAACTTACTTCACTATTTTGTGCATAGTATAGTACCGCATCCCACAGAAATCATGTGCTTTGTATTTCACCGGTAGCTCATTATTTGGGTCACCTGATCAATTCCTCCGGATCGCTCAGAGGAAATCAACAACGTCAATCCAACCATCAGAAAAACGGGCTTGCAGTCCATTTTATTATTTGAGCTTACGTGGAAGAAATACTGGTAATGAGAATACGTGAAAAGCATGCGATTATTTTCATACAGGATAAAGCTTTCAACCCACGTTTACACATTGCAGAAATGTCTCTGCTTTTCTATTAAAACATAAAAACATATAAAATTCCAAATAAGTATTTAAACAGCACAAACTGACCGTCAGTTGGAAATAATGAAATTTAAGTAAACATTATAGTAGGTAATACATTAAATCGTAATCTTTGCTCATGCTTTGCAGATCGGCAACTGATTTCGAGGGTTTATGAGATACAACCTGACATTTATCTCTTCACAAAAAACGTGTTTTGAAAATGTTGAGGGAGAATTTTGAAATGTCGTACGAACATAAATTCATATAAGATATCTTATGACTTTACACTTAAAGGGATACGAGAACATATTTGTGAATACAAAGACTTTTCGGAATTAGACGGAGAGCATCAGCCAACCACTTACACTAATTAGGATGCCTATCAACGACAATGTCAGTCAGTTGAGGCATGGGTACACCGCTATCGCTGACTGTTATCAATCTTCGATATTCTATGCAATATGGTGAAGGTTTTGATTGAGAAGTCGAGTTAAGAGAAGTTGTGAAAGATGAAGGAGAAGAAAGGTTGAAACACATGAATCAGTATATTGCGAAAGAAGAGGTTGAGTGAGAAATCAACAGGATATGAGATGAACGACACAGACTAGGAAGGAATCGAATGTCGAGATAACAAATATTCGATTACCTCCCTGTCAGATTGCCATCAATATTACTCGAGTCATGCTACTGAATCAGTTCACTCAAGCTAATACGAGCAATCAATTTTGCCATCTTATTGATTTACAACACTCATCTTATTTCCCATCATATTATATCATCAGGTAGAACGAGAAGTCAATATAAGAAATAATATGCTCGTACCACTAAGTACAAAAATTCTACAATACCGTATTTAGCCCGTATTTTATGTGATGAAGACTCTGTTAGACGTGAAACATATAAGTTACTATGTAATTAGCATCTTCTGTAATTCTATGGTGTCACCCTTTCTATCGTTTAATTATAAATTTGCTATTTTTATTTTTAGTTCTTATTACTATTATTACTATAATTTTATACTTTATGCGTATTTTTCTCCTTATCGTATACTGTAATTGCTACATAGCTGGTATAAAAACGTTTTGTTATCATTATCATGTATTATTTATTTCGTTTA
The DNA here is from genome assembly GCA_944472155.2 of Trichobilharzia szidati. Lineage (NCBI taxonomy): Eukaryota > Metazoa > Platyhelminthes > Trematoda > Strigeidida > Schistosomatidae > Trichobilharzia > Trichobilharzia szidati. The sequence goes on along the minus strand of OX235276.1, from coordinate 73,387,591 downwards.
TTTATTTTTTGTTGTTGTCATACTTGAGTAAATTAGATGCAATATTGTACTGAATGCTGAAAATTCCTAGCTGTATCAATAATACTGTTTTTGGAATAAAGCAAAAATTATTATTATTATTTGTTTATTGACAACACTAATATTGCTTCCGAACGAACTCTATCTTCCATAGTAGAATGACTGTCAGCAGTCACCTAATATAATTCGTTTTGTAGAGTGATTGAATATCATATCTATGAAATATATATACAACAATATTTATATATTTGTATTCCTATGCACTTTATGACGTAATTATTTGAAAGACTGCTTCATTAACGCGCAGTGCATTTTAGCCACAATGTTTGTGCAAACAACATCCTACCAATGATAGTGTCCCCCAGTGCACTTCAAGTGCTCAGCCTCTGCACAAAACAGTGAATGCAGCAATCTATCACCCCTATCAGTGTCTCATTTATTGAAAACATTCAAGTATAAATACGACCAGTTTGGAGATAGTACAACTAAGTTACAGATGACGCATAAGAATTCGGAACAGTTGCTGCTACAATTCACGACAAACTTTCATTCTATGTTAAACATGAATGAAGCATGAAAAAGTGAAACTTGATACACAAATAAATCAAATCAACAATAAACGTGTTACTGTCGTTTCATTCTGTTTCATTTCACAATGGATATGCTGCGAAATACTGTGCGATTGTTCACCCATGCAAATGATTTTTCATTACATTCATGTTTCTAATTGAGATGTGCTCCAAATGCACATCACAACACACCAGTCATCTAAAACTTTCATTCATTCAAACATTGTCATAAGGAAAGACGCGATTAGTGTTCAAGAACACACAGATTAAAGTTAAATTGCATGACGAAATCAACTAACAATAATTTTGTGTATCTTTTCTGTAAAATTGTGATCACAGTGTTTTTAAAATTTTGTTCAGTTTGATGCGTATGACTTTTCTTGATTTAGAAATCCACCGTCAGAGAGATCATTGTACATATAGCAATGATATTGCCAAATTGACTATTTCAATCAAGAAGTTCGGAGAAGACAGTTGCACATAACGCTTCAGATATTTATTTCTTTTACGCTGAGATGCATACAAGTAAAATTATTTCAAGTTAATTGGTTCCAATTTTATCAAGTTAAGCATTTTGTAACGCATTTGGTTAATAGACAATCAATCGTGATGACATTTCACCATTTTCCAAAACACCAGCGTCAGCCAATGACTGATATTTATCCGTATGAGGGAAACACCACAGTGACAAGGTGAGTGATTTTATTTGAATTTGACATAAGCATGGGAAGAAGGCAACTATGAAAGTGGATTTTTGTGAACACAGATGTTTCAAGATATTACATCGCAGAAAACTCGTCAGAGTTAGCTGTAACTTCCATCACTCACCAGAATATGTAGGCACAAAGACAGTGATAATCACCGTTGAATGAATTCGGTTTTCTCATCATCAGACATGAACATTTCACTAAAATACTCTTTCCACTGCATTCACCTAACACTGTGAACATGAATATATAATCAACAACAACCATACCAACTCACACTCCATTCTCGTCATCTCTCACATCTTCAATCACCTTCACGCGAATATTGTCAGATACAGTTTACCTTGAATACGAGTCAACATCTCAAACTGGCGAACACACATACGCAAACACACCTATCCTCAGAGTTGTGTCGAATGATTCACACTGAGTCAACGTGAATCATTGCATATCCATGAGATTTACTCAATTCCTCCATGAGGGAAATGAACATGAGGGCAACATGAATCACAACCTTTCATTGAGATTCACTGAATTTATCATACAATCTGTAAGAATTTACCATACATTTAGAAATCTTACCTTCCCAATATGGTATGCACGAGAGAAAAGAAAATGAGGACAGGACATTCAAACGACAGTGTCAGCGCACTGTTGCATGTGATAATGTCATACACTGAGTCAATCTGTTAATCGGTGATTCACAATTCTCGTCCATCCAATGATTACCCAGGCAGAGTATAAGTGTTAAATTATTCATCGATCTGGACTAGCTGTCTTCCTGTTACATCTCAAATGATGAAATGATTATTATTATTACTTTTACTAATTACCTATTATTATTTCTATATATGAAATAATGTCTTCTTTCTTTCTCGATAATCAGCTTTACGCCACCACAGTAATGGTAGTCGGTGTGAATCACACGATATCACGCATCACATAAGGCAGAATTTCGATCTGATGCTTCTAGTAGTCGTCGTTGAGATACATTTCAGCAAATGACAGCGTCATTCATCACTGATAGGAATCAACATCAGCTCATATTTCCCTTCCAGAAGGAAAGAATGCATCTGTGAAAGATGCATACATGGAACACATTTCCATTGTCCATACATGCATATCACATTCCTGATTATGAAATATAAGGATGAAGCAAAGTGCACGTTACCATTAGAGTAGAAGCGTAGATCAGAATTGAATTGGAATCAAATTTGTCTTCACCCAATCATTTTGTCTTCTCCACACTTCACATCAGTGGTACACTTGTCATTAATGGTGTGACATCAAATGCCACAGGTCTTCTTTCATTCAACAGATCCAAAAGTACTACAGTACATGGTGAACTGCATATGGCTGTTTCATGTGAAACTAGAAGATGAGAGAAGAGAAAATATTTTCAAATAAAATACGTTGAAAATTGAGCAGTTACTATAAACTAACTGCAAAGTGTTCATCTCTTATTATGTTCTTCCTAAATACTTCTGTGAAAATTCACCCACACTGACAAAATTTAGCCTATCTCTATCACATAAGACGTAATTTCAGCTTCAATCACCAAGTAATTGCAATTCCGACTACTTTTTATATGACGATGAATGTCACCATTGACAAAAATCAACACAAGCATACAGGTACTTAACAAAAAGAGGGAATGCACCTTACAAAGATAAAAACATGTACTAGGATTGCCTTGTCGACAGCTTGAATAGACATTTCTCGCCATGAAATATGAAGATGAAGCAAAGTTCACTTTTACTTTCGAGTAAAAGCATAGATGAGAATCATATTCAAAGTAAATCTTTATTCACCTAACCGTCATCACTTATCCACTGTTCAAAAAAAAGTCCATTATTCTGTAAGGAGAATGCATCCACACTTAAACACTTCGAATTCGAAGATACCGTGTACATTACGATTCACCAATATATTATGCAGAGGATATACGAGATTCAACAATCGAATAGCAGTCACATGAAAGTGTAGATTTCAAGATATATAGTGCTTAGGGAAACCACTGGTATAACCACTTCTGTGAACATCTTGTCAGACATATCACATCAGTTTGAATGTATCCGTACGTACGACTGACTAATTTGTTAGTTTCCCACAGTTCATCTGAGGCATCTGGTATTGTATTCACTAACTGAATTGTCATGTTTGTGTCGATGAAAATCAACACCATGCATGCATTTGAATAAAGTAGGTGATTATTCAGTTTCATTCAATTTCCAGGTGACATCTCTTCAAATGTCTTCTTTGTCAAATGGTGAACACATATATTTCTGTCACATTTCTGGACGTGTCTGTTTCCTCACATGGAACATCAATTTGAACTGCTTCGAGGAATTGCATAAAATATGAAACAATTCATGAATAAATGAAGTTATTGTATAACCAGTTGAAATATTTCGTTAAAATAAGTTAACCACTGCACGAATACGTAATTAAATCAAACACAAATTATTCCAAGTATCAGACAATCAATCGGAATTTCAAAGAATATGTCGGAAAAAATCACCAAAAACCAGTGAATGAAAATGTCTAAGTTGAGATTGCATACTCAGCTCATAGACGTCAATGAACGTGGTTGCTTCGTTCCTGCCTATCGCACTGAGTGATGTGCATTTCAACACAATACATAATAATAACAGTGCACTCACTAACTCACTCACATACTCTATCATCCGTTGAGATTATAATTTCGACATGCTGAAGTTCATTTCTCAGGCGGTGTCCATTAATACCACAGGAATTCTAGCAGTCGTCAATGCAACTAATTCATCGAAATGACAGTGAAAGCACGTATTGATGCAAGTGACCCACATGCCGCAGTATGGTACATTTCACATACGTTGTATGTTTTATACGAGGAAGGAAAAGACACAAGACAAACCTATCTAACTCAGTGCAGATACTAACAGTTACGAAAATATTAACGGCCTTACTATTGAAAAGAATAATGAAGCCAGTTGGACACTCAAATCGCGAAAACATGATATTTCAACAGGTGAATGTACCTGCACACACGTGAAGCGATAACAGAGAAGAGATGATATTTAGTGCACATTATGTATTTATCGAATCAATTTGAAGGATATGCTACAGAGAAGAGGCCTCGAATGATGTGAAAGGCAGTAATGATCTTATATGGTGTCAGCGCAGATCAGAATTTGATTACACGGCATCTGATCAAAGGTAGCTTCCACCATCAACTGTTTACGCATTTGTATTCAGTTTCGCAGTTCTGGGAAGGTTGAGTCCAGGCCTCCTTTCCGAACTTCGCATTCAGCGTTGTCCGAAAGAAAGTAGGGGCGGGCAGCATTCATTTCCCGGTCCACATGGTCCACACCACTGACCACAAACTGACGACTGTTCAACACCTGCAGTTTAGTAGAAGTGAAACAAGACAGTGATCATCAATGACGAGAAGGATGGATGGATGAATGAATGAATTTCGAACATCACCTTTTGGCGTGTTCGTGTGTGTATTTGTAAGACTAAATCTTTGATGTTTGTTTTGGTTTCTGGATATTCCTGGATTTCAAAATTAATTGTGCTGCTTGAGAATGACGTAACATCTAAATCTGACGTCATTTCATTTGTATAGTTTATTCACATAAATAATATTATCAACAAATATAAACGCATCGTTTACAGTATATTTGTCTAAGCGACGAGTTCAATGCTTTTTTCAAACAACCTGCAATTAGCCGGCTGAATGATACTGCGAAGAGGAATTAAAAGAACAACCACCTATCTTATGGATGGTGAGCATACCATAGGGCCTCGATGTATTCAGCTCACACTGTCTGATGGCTTCGTATACAGACAGCATTCCCTTCACTTCAAATCCCAACAGATTCACTCAAATCTTTTTTACTGTCCGACACTTCCAGCATTATTCAGTCAACAAGTTGGGTATGTATATCCACAAACACCGTTATTTCATAGTCTGAACTTTTGTTAGGTCAAGCTGATGTGGAGGCATCATCTGATACCATGTCCAACATGGATTGTCCGTCTTTCTTCACTGGTATAATTTCTTTATCGAATACGATATGAGAGGATGGCAGAGAGGTTAAATCATCACTTGTCTGTATCATTGGAAAACTCATAATCTGTTATTTGTTTATATCATCGTTTTAGATCCCGTCTCGAATTGTATTCCTCTGAAGCTCGATGATGACAAATGTATGCAGAAACCGATGAAGCCTGGTTTTCGCAAACGGTGTTCAGCCTACTTGATTAAACATACTGCAATATTCAAGAAACATCTCAAAGGCTTACGCACCAAATTCCTCTTCATCATTAAAAACATGTGCAATGACACACACGAAATTTTCCTTAACAGGTAAGCACACGAGTTTATACCATTTCTTCAAATGTTTGTTTCCACATTTACAGTAAGATATTCAGCAGAGAGTAAATAGGAGGGCCATAAAGGCGGCCTAATGATCACATTTCTAGGTAACTCAAGTATTTGCATAGGTTATAATATATAGAGTATTTAAAGTGTCAATCCACTCAGTAATCATACACCTATCATCCACATAATGCTTATACAGCGTAAAGTTTCCCGGTATACGCTCCATTTCTTTCTCCAGGGGAAAAGAGTGTTCAGCGCTGCGATACCATCAACCTTTTTGTATGCATTCACTAGCGAATCCAATCTAATATTTTTGTGCATGTCAACATAATATATCTGACGTAAGTAATAGGTGACTGTATTCCATTACTTTTGATATAATCCGAAATGAAAGTAAAAGTCTTCGACAATATATTAGCACGCTTTGTTCACATGTTGACATCAAGTAACATCGAAATCTCTGATAGACAGGCAGACAGAGGAGATGATGCATCGTAGTCTGGCTGTCCTCTTTGCTGTGACATGTGCAGTCTGCATGGAGATATGTACGTCGATCATCCAGTGAGTAGGTCAGTCATTCAATCGCACATCATCTCATTCAAATTCCAATGCACTCATATGCATATTCGCCAAAATATTCTAAGCGAAGTAGTCTCACCCATCATGATGTACATAAAGATGTACATCACCACCGTAACACTTGAGTGGTATTATAAACAGCAACAATAAATTTTTGGCGCTCACATTACCATCAACATCACCACTACAATCAGCAGCACGAGAAGGTTACTATCACTGTAGATAACACAGACTCAGTCTTACAAATACACACACGAACACGCCAAAAGGTGATGTTCGAAATTCATTCATTCATCCATCCATCCTTCTCGTCATTGATGATCACTGTCTTGTTTCACTTCTACTAAACTGCAGGTGTTGAACAGTCGTCAGTTTGTGGTCAGTGGTGTGGACCATGTGGACCGGGAAATGAATGCTGCCCGCCCCTACTTTCTTTCGGACAACGCTGAATGCGAAGTTCGGAAAGGAGGCCTGGACTCAACCTTCCCAGAACTGCGAAACTGAATACAAATGCGTAAACAGTTGATGGTGGAAGCTACCTTTGATCAGATGCCGTGTAATCAAATTCTGATCTGCGCTGACACCATATAAGATCATTACTGCCTTTCACATCATTCGAGGCCTCTTCTCTGTAGCATATCCTTCAAATTGATTCGATAAATACATAATGTGCACTAAATATCATCTCTTCTCTGTTATCGCTTCACGTGTGTGCAGGTACATTCACCTGTTGAAATATCATGTTTTCGCGATTTGAGTGTCCAACTGGCTTCATTATTCTTTTCAATAGTAAGGCCGTTAATATTTTCGTAACTGTTAGTATCTGCACTGAGTTAGATAGGTTTGTCTTGTGTCTTTTCCTTCCTCGTATAAAACATACAACGTATGTGAAATGTACCATACTGCGGCATGTGGGTCACTTGCATCAATACGTGCTTTCACTGTCATTTCGATGAATTAGTTGCATTGACGACTGCTAGAATTCCTGTGGTATTAATGGACACCGCCTGAGAAATGAACTTCAGCATGTCGAAATTATAATCTCAACGGATGATAGAGTATGTGAGTGAGTTAGTGAGTGCACTGTTATTATTATGTATTGTGTTGAAATGCACATCACTCAGTGCGATAGGCAGGAACGAAACAACCACATTCATCGACGTCCATGAGCTGGGTATGCCAACTCAACTTAGACGTTTCCATTCACTGGTTCTCGGTGATTTTTTCCGACATATTCTTTGAAATACCGATTGATCGTGTGATATTCATAGAAAATCCGAGCGTCTTTGAATCCTTTCTTGTCAAATGATTATTTAATATTTGGATTAATTTGTGCTTGATTAACCTACATATTCGTGAATCGTGAATTGATATTCGATCGCCATTCACCACATCTACTCGATTTTGATTTTTTTATTATATACGCCATGTTCGAGGATTCAATCAAAGTCATACGTGTCCTCCACTTTTCGATGAACTTATATTTCTGGACGGCTGATTCAAGAGAAGGCAAAAGGGACATTTTATAATACCTATATTCAGGAAAGAAACTCAGAATTCCGATCATCACATCACATCAGCACAAATGTATAACTTTTAAATCTTCTTGCAAGAGCGCGATCTTTTCTGTTAACCGATGAGAAAGAAAAAGAAGAAGAAATAACAAACATTACTGAGACTTACAAAGAAAACAACTATCCGAAGAACTTCATCAACAAAATCAACACTGACAGTACGTATAGTCGGGAATGTATTCTAAAAACATGGACGTCATTGGTTGTCATCCTATTTGGATTGGAGGCGTCCGACGTTATCAGAAGAGTACTGAATAAGCAAAACATCAGATTTTTCTTCAAAACACGATAATCATTTCGCAACAACCTTTTACATATAAAAAACCGAATTACTGAATATTCTCTGTCTAATCTTTTGTACATAATAAATAATTGGAATGTGATGTGATAAACACGGGACAAACGTCACTGACGATATATCAAAATTGGAAGAAATGATTACCGTAGAGCATATATTCGACCACCGAGAAATCCAACTAAACTAGAGAAGCTTGAAAAATCACCAACATTGCTCGTCTGCACCCAATAGAATCAGGCCACAAATTTGACTTTGACAATATGGAAATCACTAACCAGAAAAATTTCTGGAGTCCCAAAGATTGTCTACTATCAGAAGCACTTCTTATCAAATGAAATCCAAATTTTCTTGGGGGTGAAACAGATTATTATCAGGAATGTGATAAGCAATTTCATTCTTTGAACACACGCCACTTTATAATTTCACACACTTATTAAATCCAACAGTCTACATCTGGTTTTGTTGTATCTTACAATTAGCAAATTTGGCAACACAAAAATGACCCTGTGCTGAGGAACGATGATTGAGTTGTTATTTCTAAGATGAGTGGATTTTGTCAATTCTGGTTTAGTAATACTTTGATAAAGCTATAAACAATAAATAGTGAAACATCGAAAACACAATATCGTTTTGTTTTTCATTCTTCAGAAAATACAAGTAAACCTTTAATATGATGAATATCATTTACACAACGCCTAATTATTTTTTCAATTTGTGAGGAGTGAATTTAGTTGGTACATATTAAAAAAACTTGTTGAAATCTCATTTTTCATTGAAATCTTGGCGACGAAAAAGTGCTGGCATACAGATAGATTTTGAGGAGCCAATCAGTCATCCGATATGCCTATGAAAGCAAAACACAAGATGCAGACAGTGAATATTCTCCCACTTTTCGAGGGTGGGAAAGCAGCCCTGGTAGTAAGGAAAAGAGAAGATATTTCTATTAATTATTGAAGATCTTTATAATACGTTGCGATGAAGGAAGTTTTCATAGGAGTTGTCAACAGTAGAGTCAGTAATCTACTGCGGTCACTCAGACAACGACGTCCCTCACAGTGAGAGTTATGCTGTCATGAATAGCAACAAGATTCCTCGGGGAAGGAAAGAGGGAAAGTAGGTTTCAACCACCGTCTGGGTAGAATTCTGTAGAAGTAGGGGCAGACTATATAAAAAGATAACTAATCATGGATCAAGCGGCTGTCTCGCGGAGATATGAATAAGAACAGAGTACTATTCGGAGACTGAAGCGACATCGCTCATTTGATAGTAGGAGGTAGTGTGTAAAAGCATAAAGAGTCCTAAGTTGAGAAAGGAGGTAGACATGTCTTCTGGAAGCTGACCTTGAAGATAGTAGTAGAGTGGAAATTAGGATAGTGAAACAGAGAATGGATCAATGCAAATTTGGACTGCAGTAAGTGAAGCTGATTTCAATGTACACTGCACTGAATAAAGATGTGAGGAAGAGGGTAAGGATATACAAAAGAAACTTTTACGCCACACTGGAAAGTGTGGCCAAATAGGCAGGCTGTATCAGGTGTAACCAATCTCAGTACATTATATCAGATAACCAGGTCTGTCGCAATCAGGGAGGAGATCAACACAGGTGAAGCCTAAGAAAATGGTCAGCGAACTTGATTATCAAGGAAGACAAACAAATTAAACAATGGTCTGATAACTTGAAACGACTACTGAATCAACCATCACCTGCAACTCACTCAGAAATATCACCAACAGTGCTCACAAATCTGCTTCATCAACCTCTTAATCACATCATATGACAATACTACATGTCAAGCGATCCACTAGGGAAATTTCAGTGGGGCTTTCGAAGTGACAGGAGTCGGAGTAAGACACGTCCTAATCATTGACGACAATGCTAAATGTGCTGGACCGAATTTGCGACGGACTGTGTGTGGGAGGGGATATATGGGAATATGTTGTAGCGATATGAAGAATTGCGCGTGGATCATTTATGTTTAATATCTCACAAACTCGAAGACATGCAGGCGCAAACAAACAAACTGACCGAAGGAGCAGCGAAAGCAGGTCTCATGGTGCACATGGAGAAGATGGCGATGACGAAGTTGACCAACAAACAGAATAAAAAGCGGCACAACTCTCTGTCGACAGAAGAAAATGGAAAGAGGTAAATTCTTTCAAGTTTCTAGCATGCATTTTTCAAGCACAGACAAGTAGTATGAATAAAGATGTCGAAGCTGGCCAGAATATTGAACGCGAGGTATAACTTCATGAATCTAAAAAATGTTTGGAAGTCTTCTGCACTCCACAGCACATTAAATCGGATCCTGGTTTCTATCACTACGGTCAATTCGATCAGTCAGTGTATTTATATGAGTAGGAAACCTGGTCAGAGAATCACCGAGAGCATTTCAAACATCTTGCTACAGACATTAGTCAACTGCTGCCTTCGCTCTATGCAGGAGAAAAATGAACAAAAACAATAAGCAACAAGCGACTCCATGGACAAACTAAATATAAGTCTATCGCTTAACAAATGTGCTGGAGAAAATAAATATGGATAGGACACCTAGCGAGGAGATCGTCGAATGACACCGCACTCAATCCAGGCCATTGCTCGAGTGTAAGTTGAATAGAGAACGACAAGTGCATCATCCAAGGATGATGTAAAGGAGACATTGTGAGCAGAAGATGAGAGAATATGAACACGATTTGGCACATCTGAAGAGGAAAGCTGTAAAAGTGGAAATGTACTGTTGAAGAGATATAATTGATATAAGATGGCTAGAAGCAGTTGGCAGATATCCATATGCTGCATTCGGAACCCAAGTGAACTATAAACAAATAAAGAAATAATAACACCTTGATAATTTTTTATTCCTCCTTATATCACTCCAGTATTATCGCATCTCTTGTGTTCAAGTCTATTCTCTTTAACACTAGTGTGACTTGATATTAGCTACTTCATTTCCATTAGTTTGCTTGCTAGTGAAACTGAAATCACCCAATGCAGTATTACTCGATTCGATATCTGAGAAGTATTCTATTTCAGTTAAGTATTATCTGCGTACACTATTCACTGCTGACCCCTGTTCATTCTAATTGCCGTAATCGATGTTTGCAATTCGTGAGTTGTTGAATTTCATATTGAGCTTAGCGACAGTGCTCAGAATCGAGTAGTTCCCATCATTATTCTTTGAATGATTACTTGCAACATGCTCAGGTTGAAATCGAAAACGTTGAGTGCATTGGAAATACGATCATATAAATATGCCTACATTATTCAGTCTGTCAACATAAATTCAGACTACACTGACCAGACATCATCACAATTTGCAGCATCCAACAATGAGTTAGATGGCGTAGTTAACACTGGTTATGACATACAAAGAGGTTCCACTAATTCAAAAATCTCGTGCTCGCAGAGAAAATACATTGATTTGAATGTGCGTCAGTAACGCTGTTGAAAAATTTCAGATACTTCATTCAACAGACTATATATTCAACCACGACTAAGAAGGATCTATTATGGTTCAATCACTGAAGCATGTTAATGACTGAATTTGTGAAAATCTCACAAGACGAATGCTCTACGTTTGCATTCATACAATGTCCATGTAAAGCTTCGATTGAGACTCATAATGAGTGTGCATCGTTTCGAATTCTTTGAAATCCTACACGCACACTGAAGTTGTGGCTATTGTGTCAAAACTTTAACAAATTCCAGTAAACATTTTCTGATTTGAGCAGATAATGAACACTCAAAGCTGTGACTGATGACGTAGAATTCTATCATTGATAAGTGGCTGTCACATCTTCGATTAAAAGAAATGAGAATGACGGAAACAGCATGCAATGTCGACGATCTAGTTGGTAAAGTTAATGATTCTTCGTTGAGTCTACGTGCCTTCTCCCGTGATTATATTGGGGTTAAATAAGTCCATTGGGAAGATGCATCAAATGACACCATGAATCTTATTCACATACTCAAATCTCCTGACTCACATTCAACTTGTAATATATCACAACACTACGTTCTACCAAATAACCAGTGGGATGAAGTAGTATTTGCGACAAGGATTTGAAAACCCTTCCACCTCACTAGCTTGAACGTATTCTGAGTAGCGTTCTGCATGAGAAAAGATTGGGAGACGTTAGTTGTGCCAGTGCAACTGTACTTTCAACAACACTATTGAACTGCAGTCACAATGACAATATATATTTCCATTGCAGTCGTGAAGTCGATGTAATATGGGCTGAAGAAGAGATTCACGAAGTGATCCAGTCAACTGATATGTCTTGTTTCTATGGAGTCAAATTATGGATGGAGAAGCAAAATGCCCGTACAATATGCTGAACCTAATAATCTTCCCAGATAGCAGTAACGACAAGAGGAGATATACCTTCGGAGTGCAGTGAGTGTATATGTGTCGTCAAACGTTTCAAGTGGAGAGTAGGTTAGGGACTAAGCATAGTGAGAGGTGAAAAACGAACTCTGTGTTCACAAAAACTCTGCAATTAATATTGTTCTGTGCGTCGGTGGCACAGTGGTTAGGACTCTCGCCGACCATGCACATGGTCCGGGGTTCGATCCCCTGCTGACGCACACCCGATATATATGGTCGGCCTGAATTTGGGCTACCGATATCCATGCTGAAAATTCCACACTTGTACTGAAAATACGGTGTGGCATCAAGCTGTAAATCAAAAAATGAAAAATAATAAAAAATCTGGTTGGTTTAGTTGCAGAGCTTTCGTCGTCCATCTGAACCACATCTTCAGCGCGACATCTAGCATAAAGTAAAATGATTTATATGTTTCATGAGTGATCTAATTGCGTCTCCCGGTAACCATCTTTACATATGAATTGATCATTTTCTATCGACTTGGATTTCAATTTTTCTAGAGGATGAAATCTCTTGATCTGCTTCAAATCACCGAAAATACCCATTGAGTCATGAAGAAAATAAAAGACAGATTCTTTATCGACGAAATCATCTTCAGGGGTTGTACAGTCGTTGTTGTACTAACAAAAGTACACGGTGGTCTATTCTTGAGTAATATGGGGTAACATTATTGAAATAATTACTCAGAAGTGGCTTAAGAAGTTAAGATTGAAAGTAGAAGATTACGCGGTACTCAACGGAACAAAGATAGGAATTTGGTAAGGTTAAAATTACTTTTGAGTCAGAAAAGCGTATTTGAGTGTCAATTTAACAATTGTGAAGAGGGTGTCAAAATATACAAAAGGAGCATATGAAAGTAATAATCGTGAATTAATTGGTAAAGCAAAAGCAAACTAAAAGGGAAATAAAAAATTACAAAATAGAAAAAAAAATCAAAATATTTTTACAGTGAACGATTTGTGAGAAGGTTAATACCAAGGTAGAATAAGAGACTTGACAAAGCTTTTTTGTATACGGAGTTCAGGGTTGTATGGATCAATTGCCAGCACCTATGTCATACACAAAAGCCGAAACCTGACGCCCTTTGTACCATTCGACTTGAGTGTGTAGATGAACTTGAAAGACGACTCCAGTGTAGCTACGTGGCGTGGGTTCATCAAATGCTCGAGAATTAATCTAGTAATTGTCTAACACTGTCATTTCGCTAATCATGCTTGATAGTGTTAAAAGATGCGGTTAGAAAGCGTGCACGTTTTGCGACCAATAATACTAGATCCACACGAGCAGGTGAAATTATAAACACACTCTGATTTGGCCCAAAGCGCCAGTTTATCCTTCACACATCCGTTGATCAGTTTTCGGCTGTGGAAATCGATACGTAGCTGAGCCATAAAGAAAGCTTGCCTCTGCGATTCTTTAGGATCTCTTTGTCTATAAATCATGTTGTTGAACTAGAATTGGACATTTAGAGTGCACCTCAATTATAGTTATTTTTCGTAGAGGATTGGAACACATACGTCTATATTATTACCCTCAATGGATTTGCATATAAAGTATATAATTTCAGTGAGGGGTCCGTTGGTGAATATCGAAGAAAAATCTTTAGATTTCATTTTCTTCCGGGATATATTATAGTCAGTTATTGAATTGACGAATTCATACGAATCAGAAACACTATGCTTGCAGAGGTTGTTCCTGAAAAGTACGAGGATTTCTGCAAGCCATTTGGTGGTAACATGATATGGCGAATTCGTCATATCCAAGACTGAACGTATTAGCACGACGTTTTTGTGCACTTTCGACAGACCATATAAACAAGGAATCACGGAAACAGAGAATCGTATTTGCTCGAATACTTCAAAGGTGACAACCGATTCATCCTTCAACATCCTTAGAATTTGTGTCAGCTTGCCAATGAACGTACATAAACATAAGGCGACAAAACAGAACTGATGAAATTCTTTATCACAAATTTATCAAAACAGTTCGTATGATTCTTATGTCAGAAACTGAGGAGGACTACAAGCTAACATTTTCTGAGTGTCAGTTACAAATAATAATTGGGTCTCAGGAGGTCAATAACAGATTATATTCTTTGTGACAGGTTGGGGCGTGCACCATCGAATCATACACCTGTAGTATTCACCTCGATATTTGGAATGTCAGGTACGATTCAATTGTCCGGTTGATCTGTTCACCTGTGATATGTATCATGGCAGTGATAATAACCACAACACTCGTAGTCTGTTGTGCATTTTTGTCAAAGGTTAATACATTTGAAACAGGTTCCTGTTCCCAATGGTTTCCACGCACACCGTAGAGGATGACAACATGGATAGTCTCTCTGACAAGTCTCATTCGGTTTCCCACAAATCGATGATTGACTGTCAGCTTAAATGAATAATATTATATCTTTGTGTATTTGGATAGATGAATCGATGTACAGATGGAGGAATGAGTATATGACTCAATTTCAGTGAGAATCCTTCGATATGAAGGAATAAGTATGTGTACGTGTGTGTTGATCTGCGTTTGTAAAGGTTAACTCAATGTGATCATTCATGATCTGATGCAGATACTGAGTGTGCTTGTGATGCTTATAGTTGTGTGGGCGTTGAGAACTTATCATGGCTGCTGCGGAAGCTGATAATGTTGATCGAGTTATATGGTGGCGGTGATGAGGATGATGGTGTAGATGATGATGGATATGACAATTTTAGTGATGATATTCTCGTGTTTATGCAAATAACTCACTGATTGACTTACCCATCGTCATTCACACGGAATATATTATAGCAAGGAGAATTTTTGGAACACAGTGCATCATCTGGTCTGTCCGCCTGCTAGTGGTTTCTATCTGATATGAATAAGAAATGTTAGGAAGAGGTGCTGATATACAGCCGGAGAAGATGATGAAAATGGAACAAAATCACGAGTCATCTTCGTGATTCAACATGCTTTGGGTGGGTTGAGTGTATCTGTGTATCAGGCTTTTGTGCGTTGGATATTACATGCAATGTGATCGAAGATGGAAATGAACTAATCGTTTGAGTCAAAACCACTCACTTGAGCGCGCATCACATTGTTACATTCACTCAATGTCAAACACACGCCCTAACACACTGAATTCGGGAATCAACGCAGTGATCCTGAATAAAATGTCATCGCTATGTGTCTAATGATATGCTTACACTTGCGTTCATCTTTCTGATAATAAAATACGAAAAATGATAAAAGAGAAATAAATCCTGTTGAAGCCATTATGTGTGTGATTCAAGTTGCTGACAGATGAGCTCCAGAAACTGTACTATTATTGTTATTATTCACTTCAGCTGACAGTCAATCGTCAATTTGTCGAAATCTGAATCAGACTTGTGAGAGAGACTATCCATGTTGTCATCCTCTACAGTGGGCGTGGAAACCATTGGGAACAGGAACCTGTTTCAAATGTATGAAGCTTGGACAAAAATGCACAACAGACTACGAGTGTTGTGGTTATTCCTGCCATGAAACATACCACAGGTGTACAGATCAACCGGACAGTCGAATCGTACCTGACATTCCAAATATCGACGTGAATACTACAGGTGTATGATTCGACGGTGCACGCCCAAACATGTCACAAAGAATATAATCTTTTATTGACCGCCTGAAACCCAATTATTATTTGTAGTTCGACCTCAGATGTTAGCTTGTAGTCCTCCTCAGTTTCTGACATCAGAATCATACGAACTGTATTGATAAATTTGTGATAAATAATTTCATCAGTTCTGTGTTATCGCTTTACGTGTATGTGCGTTCATTGGCAAGCTGAAACAAATTTTAAAGATGTTGAAGAATGAATCGGTTGTCAGCTTCGAAGTATTCGAGCAAATACGATTCTCTGGTTCCGTGATTCCTTGTTTATATGGTCTGCCGAAAGTGCACAAACAGAACGGGCCACTTCTTCCAGTCTTAGATATTACAAATTCCCTATTTCATGCTACCCGAAATGGCTCGCAGAAATCCAGCTGTCTATCAGAAACAACCTCTGCAAGCATAGTGTTTCTGATTCTTATGAATTCGTCGATTCAATAAATGACGAAAATGAAATCCAAAGATTTCACTTCGCTATTCTTCAACGTACCCCTCACTGAAACTATATGCTTTGTATGCAAATTCATTGAGGATAATAATGTCGACGTATGTGTTCCGATCAACTGTGAATATCCAGTTCTATTTCAACAACACGATTTATAGACAAAGAGATCCTCAAGAATCGCAGAGTAGAGTTCTCTTCATGGCTCAGCTACGTACCAATTTCTACAGCCGAAAACTGATCAACGGATGTGTGAAGGATTAACTGCCGGCTTGGGCCACCTCAAAGTGTGTTTATAATTTCACCTGCTCGTGTGAAGCTAGTATTATTGGTCGAAAATTGCATCTCTGAACATTATCCGGCATGATTAGCAAAATGACAGTGTAAGTCAATTACTAGCTCAATTCTCGAGCATTTGATGAACCCAGGACACGTAGCCCCAGTGGAGTCGTCTTTCAAGATCATCTACACACTGAAGTCAAATAGTACAAAGAGCGTCAGATTTCGGCTTTTGTGAATGAGCGCTGGCCATTCATTAATACAACCCTGAACTCTGTATACAGAAAACGTTTGTTCAGTCTCTTATTCTACCTTGATTTTAACCTTTTCACTTATCGTTCCCTGTGAAAAAAAATTTTGATTATTTTCTTTTCTGTTTTGTAATTTTTTAATCTAACTTTTAGTTTGCTTTTGCTTTAGTAATTAATTCACTATTATCACTTTCATATTCTCCTTTTTATATTTTTACACCCTCTTCACAATTGTTAAATTGACACTCGAATATATTTATTCTGACTCAATAGCAATTTTAACCTTATCAAATTTCTATCTTTGTTCCGTTGAGTTCCACGTAATTTACAACTTTTAATTTTCACTTCTAAAGCCACTTCTAGGGAATTATCTCAATTATGTCACCTCTTTTACTCAATAATAGACCACTATACAAGTTTGTAAGTACAAAAACGACTGTACAGCCCCTGAAGATGATTTCGACGATAAAGAAAAATTTCTTCGCTGAATCTGTCTTTAATTTTCTTCATGACTCAATGGGTATTTTCCGTGATTTGTAGCTCGAATTGATGATTTGCAATTAAGAGTGTTCTCTGAGCTGATTGGTTTAGTTGCGGAGCTCTCGTCGTCTGAAAAGTTTAAAATTCAAGTCTATGGAAATGATAAATACGTATGTAAAGATGGTTACCGGGAGACGAGATTTTATCACTCATGAAACATATAAATCATTTCACTTTATGCTAAATATCGCGCTGAAGATGTTGTTAGGATGGACGACGAAAGCTCCGCAACTAAACCAACCAGCTCAGAGAACACTAATAATTGCAGAGCGTTTGTGAACACAGAGTTCGTTAATCACCTCTTACTTTGCTAAGTCCTAAGCTGCAGGAGTAATATAACCTACTCTCCACTTGAAACGTTTGACTGCACATATAGACTCACTGCACAACGAAGAGATATCTCCTCATGTCGTTGCTGCTATCTGGGAAGAATATTATCTTCAGCATATTTTACTGGCATTTCGCTTCTCCATCCATGATTTGTTTCCACAGAAAAAAGACACATCGGTTGACTGGAACGCTTCCTGAAGCTTTCTCTCGCTCATCGACTTCGCGACTGCAGCGGGAATTTAGTGAAGTTTATATTGTCATTGCGAATGCAGTTCAATTGTGTTGTTTCACAGTACAGTGGCATTGGCGCCACTAACGTCTCTCAATATTTTCCCAGGTATAAAGCCACTCAGAATAAGTCCAAGCAAGTAAGCTGTGTGAGCTTTCAAATCCTTGTCGAAAATACTATTTCTTCCACATGGTAATTTTGTAGAAAGTAGTATTATGATATCTTACGAAAAACATTGGCATCAGGAGTTTTGAGTATGTGAATAAGATTCAATATGTCATTTAATGCATCTTACCAATTGACTTATTTAATCACAATGTAGTCACGGGAGAAGACACGTTGATTCAGCGAAGAAGCACTCACTTTTACAATTAGATCGTTGACATTGCATGCTGTTTCCATCATTCTCATTCCTATCAATCAGAAATGTGACAGTAACTTATCGACTCGAATATCAACATGCACTTCGCCTCATTCTCATATTTCATGATCAACAAACAGTATGTCATCCTTGTATCGACATGAGAATTCTAGTTGATGAATTGATCATTCAAAGGTGAATTCTCTCGTTCTGCATAGCAAATGTCAGCTAGTGATGATCGTACTAACTGGTGAAATTTCCGGTCATATATGAGAATCCTGAATAGCAATTACTACATGCATGAATTTAAAATCACCACTTGTATGATTGAATATGTGTATACAGCGTTTCAATAGTGAAATCAGTGATGAGAATAATGAAAATTATTATTATACACAAAAGATTCATAGAAACTGAACAATATTCACGTCGGTTAATTGTAGAATCCCTCGGCGGCCAGTGTCCCAACAAATGCGTGTCATAAATAGTTCAACAATCGCCAAGGTTGGCAGGCGTTTCACAGACCTTCATATTGGCTTGCGCCGCTCATTTCGCTAGGTCTTCCTATTGGCAGATGAGATCACAGGTATTTTCGGTAAGGATCTGTTGCCGCATTATCAATATCTGGTAGATGCTGGTAATCGCAAGTTAAGAGATTCAGGCACAAACCTCTATGTCAACAGTATCGCCGCACAGCCCCCGGTCCTCAGCCCTGTTTATGCTGCACCTACTTCCACTGGTCCATATTCTCATACACTTCAACCGTTTCGTGATTTGTTTATGCCTAGTGGTGGACTGCTATGTGTGACTTCAAACGTCACGCATCATATTGTTAAGACTGGACCGCCAGTCTTTGCAAAACCCCGACGTTTGTCCCCAGAAAAGCTGAAAGCCGTTAAAGCTGAGTTCGAACATATGTTGGAAATGAGGATAATCCGACCATCAAGCAACCCGTGGTCCGCACCTTCGCATGTGGTTCCCAAGAATAATAGGTTAAGTTTGGCGACCTTGTGGTGATTACCACATTTTAGACGGCCAAACTGTTCAAGATTGCTACCCCGCCCCCCACATACATGACTTGACATCGTTAATCAAGGGAGCTGGGGTATTTAGCAAACTGAATCTAACTTGGGCTTATCATCAGATTCCAGTTTACCATGATGATATCCCTAAGACTGCACTGATTACGCTGTTTTCATTTTTGGAATTTCTTCGAATGCCTTTAGGCCTTCGGAACGCTGCACAAACTTTCCAGCGCTTAATCCATGATGTTTTGCGCGGTTTAGATTACGCCTTTGCCTACTTGGATGATATTTTTCAGCTAGCCTGGATGATGAAACACATCAACTCTACTTGCAGACCGATATGCCTATAGGGAAATGCAAGTCCTTCGTGTTCACTGGGGAAGCCTTGCCAGCTTTTGCAACTATTAAGAAGGCTTTTGCTGACGTCACGATGTAAGTCCATCTTGATGTTCAGCTACCGCTCAGAATTTCAGTGGACACCTCTAACATTGTTATTGGAGCTGCCTTACAACACTGTATGTCCAACGCATGGTAACCGATTGTTTTCTTTTACGGCAAACTTTCTGTCTGCGAAACAGCATCTTCGGTAGAGAACTTCTCGCTGTTTATGCTGCTGTCAAGCACTTTCGACACTTTGTGGAAGGCCGAGAATTCACTGTGTTCATCGGTCATCAGACTGAATTGCGTCACTTGAACTATATCTCACAATTCACGGCGGACATTCGAAATATTTCGGGAGTTAATAATGCTGTAGCGGACGCCTTGTCTAGGAAATGTACGATGTCGGTGCCACCAATCATTGACCTGAAGTGAATTGCACAACGTCAGCTTACTGAGTTAGACCTCGATATACCCTAGTTAAACACTTCCTTGCATTTAAAGAGTAAACCGCTAGCTAATAGCGAGAGAACTATACTCTGCGATCTGTCCACTGGTACTCCCAGACCCATCGTTCTACTTTCATTGCGCCGTTCTGTATTCGATAGCCTTCACAGCCTTTTTCACCTAGATATCCGGGAAACGGACAAACTAGTGTCAGCTAGATTTGTCTGGCCTGGTATAAATAGCAACGTGCGTATCTAGGCACCTGCCTGTGTGGCGTGTCAACGTGCCAAAGTCCACAAACTCAACATCACGCCAGTGGGCTCCTTCACCACACCCGATGTCCGCTTTAGCCATGTACACTTATATATAGTGGGTCCCTTACCACCATCAAATGGCCACTCTCACTTTTTGACATGTGTCGACCGGTTCACTCGTTGGCCAGAAGCTATCTCCATTGCCGACGTCACCGCGGAAACCATTCGCCGAGTTTTCATGGAAGCTGGCTAGCCGAATTCAGATGACTATCTACGGTAACTACCGACCATGGACAACAGTTCAAATCAACTCCATTCAAGAACCTCTTAGAGCAGTTGGGGTGGAAACGCATCAGAACAACCGCGTATCACCTAGCAGCAAACAGACTTGTTGAGCGTTTTCACCGCCAACTGAAAGATTCGTTCGTCCCTCCCCTTAGTTCTACATATCATCCGGTCCACGCTCAAAGCTGATTTACAGTGCACCACCGCAGAGTTGGTGTTTGGTACAACTCTCCGTCCACCGAGTGAAATTATCTCATCTGAAAGTGATGATGAGCCAAGTGTTACGGATGTACACTGTTAGGCTCATAACCTCAAGCGCATATGCAGCACCTACAACCAACTCTCACACGCACACAAAACAAGAAGGTGCAAGTAGACGCTAGGTTCGATGACTGCACACACGTTTTGTGCGTTGCCACGCCGTCTGTAAGCCGTTACAATCTCCTTATGATGGACCATTCAAAGTCGTTAGTAGAAAAACCAGTTTTTTGCTACTGATCGATTTGACCGTCAAGATTCGTAAGTGTCGACAGGCTTAAGGCATTCCACATCGAAGACTCTTTACTCTCCATGCCCACACAACCAGCAACTACCTCTGCACCGACATACTGACCAGGTTCCTTTATTGAACGTCCAACTAAACCTAGCAGTTCTTTGGATATGACAAGTAAAGCACGGTTACACGCACTGGTTGGCATGTGCACTGGCCTAAGCGATACTCTGAATTTGTTAACTAAACTGTTTTACTTACAAGAGTAGTTCATACTCTCATGTCTTTTTGCAGGTAACATTTACTTTCACGGAATTTACCCTTTTGATTTCCTTTGTAGCAGTAGCTACTCTCCCAGATACTAACCCTCTTAGATTTCTTTCACGTTCGAGTGTGTTCTAATATTTTATTTTTGACATTGCACTCGAACCGCTAGCTGTACCAGTCAACTCTGATGTCGTATAGTGGCTGTCAACACGTGTAATTGCAAATCGAAGAAACAAAAATATAGACCAAAAGAAGAGAAATGAATAAAAAAGGAAAAAAAGAAAATAGATAAAGAATACAAAAATTAATAATTCTCAGAAAAAGAAAAGAGAAAGAATCAGCAGAAGGAATTCAGTGTTAAGTAACTCAAACTCGTAACTATTCACTGTCCGGTATAACTTGCTTACCTTTTCTATATTATTGAATAGTTTCTATTTTGAAATTGCTAATTTACTCACTCTAAACTGTCAGACATTTTCCAGTTCCTTACTGTGGCAATCGCTCACTATAGTCTCGTAATAGTCTATGTACGAACTTTGACTGTGAAGATTTTTCAGTGCCTTCTTTTTCGGCTCGCCGTTTTATTGTAACTAAATGTAAATGCTTTTTCTCTCTCAGCTCTTTTTTCTTTAGCACTTACCCTGTAACCTGCATTCATTATCGTGTTGGCGAAACCTGCATTTATTTCAATTCAACCTGGAATAGCTTTGGTGTTTTCCTCATGTTTCTGCGATTCCGAGGGCCAAGCTTTTGCAATATATGTATGCACTTTTAAAAAACGCTCTTGCTAATTTCTACATCACTTTCCATTTTGTCTTTCCTTTCAATTTGTTCCTATACAACGCTGATATATTTATTGTCCTTAGTGTTGATTGATGCTCGTTGATGAAGTGGAAGCGTGAAGCAATGTTTTAAGACGCAACTACGACGTCATGAGTTACATTCTTATCTCAGGGGTGATATCATCTGCCCCACACACAATCAGTTTGTGGTCTGTAGCCTCCCACTTATACAGAATTGGAAATATGTAAATAAGTAGTAAAAAAATGTTAAAAAATAATTAACTTGAAACTCTGTGAAACAACAATAAGATAGCTAGCGTCTTTTCTTTCATATTCCGATTTATTTCATACGTCATGCACATATCATTCATCCTTACCCTGAAACTTTTTATTTGTTTCGCTCTCAACCTTTATTCTTCCCTTCTTTAATTTTATTTTATTGCACGAATCGTCAACTGCATACCTCTAATGTTCTGGCATCGCAGGTTACCAGTTTCCCACCAACCTAAAGAGCACCTTCAATATTTTCAGTTTTCTTAAATATGTTTTATATAAATTGGCGCTACGCGAATTCACTTTCAATACGATTTACCGTTTTACTGAATTTCACAACATGCGAGCCTTCCAGTCATATTCAATCACTCATCACCTATTTCTGCTCTCCACATTTCTTATATCTGCAGCATATCATTCAAACTGATTTGATAAATACATAATGGACACCTAATTTCATCAGTTCTCTGTTATCGCTTCATGTGTGTTTACGTTCACTCGTCAGTTGAACATTGGTTATTTCGCGAGTTGGGCGTCTAATGGCTTCCTCATTCTTTTAAGTAGTAAAGGGGTTTGTATTTTGGTGACCGCTATTATCAATACTGAGATGTTAGAAAGAGTTTGCTCGTGTGTTTCAATTCTTGAATTAGCATACTGTCGTATTTCAGACACATGTGTGAATGCATTTGCTGTCGGTCACTGATTGATGCAAGTGTTTTGGAAATTGTCGTAAATCCAGTAGTATTCATAACGGCTGACTAAGAGATTAGTTGAGAAACAGTCGAATTGCAATCTCACATGAGTAGATTTGCACTGCTTGTTGCAGTGAAATACGCTTCTCTCGGTGCGAGTGTCAGCAACAATACAAGTGTATTCATTGACGTCTATGTGCAGAGTATTGTGCCTCATTGCTTTCCCAACGATATTCTCTGAAATATCGGTGGTCTCGCAGCTATCAGCAGTCAAATGATTTCGTGATATTTGTGTCAGTTTCTGCCAGGGTGTAAATAAATAGTTGACATCAAGCTGTATCGCACCGTATCATTTTTCTCGTTATTTCCCATGGTCAGAAAGAGAACTCACATCGGAAACATCCCCTCAATATTGAAATTCCATCTGTCTATTCAAAGCATTCTTCATGAAACCTAAGCAAATGTCTTCCTATTTCTTCGTTCGTTGCTTATAGATCAAACGCTTTGTTCACAAATGGATGTGAGGAATCAGATGAAAAGTGTGTGTCATCTCAAGGATGTAACAAGAATTCAGATGAGACTGATTCAATGTGGATAAAATATATCATGCTGCATTATTAACGCACTCGTATCAGTCCGTCCGATTACTGACATTTAGGTGTTGTCAATGCAGTGATGCCTGCTAAATTTCTGAGTTGGAGGTCACATTCAGCATTCAAAAAAATGGAGTATTCACATGTTTCATTCAATTGAAACGCCCTCCTAACTGTTCATGATGAAGATGTCTCAGCACTTAATACAGATATACAGCAATATTATTGACAGTCGAAATTAGCACAATACGATATCTATCTAACAAGTTTCTCTAGCTGCATATTTCTTTCAATCGACAATATCATGTGATGGCCGGTGGGCTGTCGGAACTCTCACATCCTTTGAACAAGGAATTCGTTAATCATGTTTTCCATGATATCTCCGATTTTTAAGTGTTGAGTGATATGAGATTGAAGAATAATTGCATAATATCATTTGGTGTATTCCTTTTTTTCGCGCCTTAATTGTCAGCTAGTATGGATTATTCCTACTGGTGACATTCGCCATAAATTAGGCGAAATCTGAACGACGATTACTGGGATGAGGAAACCCGAAAATATGTTTTGTTTCAATCAAATAAATTCTATTGGAGTGAAGCTTCATTCCGACAGGAGAAAAGAAAAAATGGTCGTTTGTATAATATTATCATTATTATTTATTATATTACTCATATTCATCGGTTCACTCGTTAAGAACTGAAATGACCATGATTAAGTAATCCAACTACAAGCAATCTCATACAACAAACAAAACCCATTGGAATAATCGAAATTCACTGAATGTTCTATTTTCAGAGAATATCATGGAGGACCTGTGATGATGATGATGAATGCAGGCATTGATACAAGTGAAGCAGTATAATAAAATTCACTCAATAATGTTAACCGAAATGCAAACAAATTTCTGATGAAAAACATGAGGAATCCAACTGAGTAACGAACATGCAAAACCGCCATAACAAACACACCAAAGAACGTACACATACGTGAAGCGATAACAGAGAACTGAGGAAATTTTTCATCACAAATATATTAATACAGTTCAAATGAAGCTAATGTCAGAAACTGAGGGAGATTGCATGCCAAAATTTTCTGAGGTGAAATTACAAATAATAATTGGGTTTCACGAGGTCAATGAAAGATAACCTTCTTTATGACATGTTTGGGCGTGCAGCGTCGAATCATACACCCGTGGTATTCACGAGGACAGGTGGAATGAAAGGTATGAGTGAATTTCTCGGTCGATCTGTACACCAGTGATATGTTTCATGGCAGGAATAACCGCAACACTCGTAGTCTCTAGTGCATTTTTCTCCAAGTTTCATACATTTGAAACAGGTTCCTGGTCCCACTGGTTTCCACGCACACCGTAGAGGACTGCAGCATGGATAGTCTCTCTCACAAGTCTGATTCACACTCCGACATAGTGGCGATTGACTGACGGCTGAAATCAAGTGGAAGTGGAATTGAAATCAGTCAATGAGCATCATTTACGAGATTGGTGCATGTTTGTAAGCATGTATGTATGTATGCATGCATGTATCTATTGATGGATGGATGAATCAGTGCATGACTGGATTTTGGTGAGAATCTGTCGATAAGAGTGGATGTGTGTGTGTGTGGGGGGTCTGCGTCCATAATGGTTAACGCAATGCGATCGTTGATGATCTGATGCAGATACTGAATGTGCCTGCGATTCTGATGATTATGTGGGCCTTGAGAATTCACCATCGCTGGTGCAGGTGCAGATAACGTTGATCGAGTGATATGGCGTGGGTGAGGAGCAGTAGGAGGAGGACAGTGTAGATGATGATGGAAATGACGTTTTTGGTGACGATATTCTGCCGATGTTTATGGAAATGGATTCATTAGTATTCGAATGGGATGATGTGTGATCGACTGACAGACAAACTGACTGATTGACTTACCCGTCGTCATGCATGCAGCGCAAAATACAACAAGGAGAACTGACGGAACACAGTGCATCATCTCGTCTGTCTGTTTGTTGATGGTTTCGAGGCGGTTTGATTAAGAAATGTTAGCAGTAGGTGCTTATATATGGTTAGAGAAGACGATAAAACTAGACAAAATCACGAGTGATGCATTAGTCATGTCATCTACGTGATTCAACATGCTCTAGCGTGGATGGAGTGAATTTGTGATTCACAGATTTGTGATTTGCATGTTTCATGCAATATGACAGATGATTTGATGAATGAAGCATTTCAGGCTCAACCACCCACATGAGCTCGCATCAAAGTATTATTATTCTCACTCACTTTCACATGATTCGAAATCAGAACAATCACACTCACACACAGCGGATTTTGTAGTTGACGCCATTATCGATTAGATTTTATTTTGATTAATCCCTAAGTGGTACACAGAAATATTAGTTGATGACGTTTCGAGCACAAATTATTGCTCATTATCATTTCAAGCCACTCACACAACTGTTTCTTTCATTCACATACTTGTGTGGAATTGACGAGATATTTGGAATCGACGCAGTGACTGAGAATCAAATGTCACATGCATTTGTGCAAGACACAGATACATTTATTGTTTAGAACACTTGTCATATCATACATAGGATTCCCGATATGGAAGCAGTTATATTGGTATTGAGGATGATCATAACCCAGCGTATTTCAGAGAGGGACAACCTGTGTTTTTCGAACCATTCTGCAATCACAATTCAACAAAATAATATGATTTGTGGAATGTGTTGGAATTCCTGTGATTTCAGTCTGATAAGCAGGACTGGTGTGAGACGATGAGAATATGGTGAAAATTGTGAATGAGTAATTTCAGAAAGAACCGATCAATTGTACCGTTTGCAATAATAAACAATCACATGGTGGTGTGTGACGGAGTTATACTCCTCAATATTGGTGTGAATAGATGGAGAGCGAGCAAGATATGGTGTGAGAGACGGAGTCGGTTCACTGAAACTTTCTTCGTACAACTGAACAAATATGTGCTTCGAATGATTTGTCATTGATCTTGGAGATCTGCTAATTATTACTAGGATTGAAGTCGAACGGTGAGAGGGGGATACTGGAGACATATAAAGGAAGTCATTGAGTACCCTGTGTGGCATGATTATGAGCAATCAAATGAGCTTGAAACGTCATTACGAGATAGCATTTTAGGACTGTTTGAGTGCTCATCAAACGGAAATTATACACAAAGCTTTTCCCATGTTAACATGTTTCGCAATGATGACACGTGAATGAGTCAACTGATAGGTAATCTGTGGTTATACAGTAACTCAGTCTGCCTAACATATGGATGTTTCATAACCGTCCATGTGTCTTAAGTAACTTTCTTATAATTTTCGTATTCTTGTGTTCATTGTTCTGATAACAGAAACCAAATAACTAACTTTAATTTGATCTAACATTTAGTCACAAATCATCATGCATACCACAATGAACAGAATCTAAATAATGAAAATATATTGACGTCAGTCAAAGAATGAACCCAACTAAAGCAGGGCATAGAACAGAGTGTTGTTAAGAGATATACAGAGCAGAGGCACAAAGTAAGACATGGGTCAGCAAAAATAACAGTTCACAAAATACTCTGATTGAGTCACGATTCAACGGTCTGACTAAACGGATCAATGTAAAAACACACACAAACAAAGTTCATTAAACAAGGGACACAGAGGCGTTAGGCATATTTAACTGGGTGTCAACAACGCTAGGCTGATCCAGGACAGGTTAACTTGATTTAAGGATGGGAAGTGAATCCGAATCGGATTTTGTGAATCATGTTACATAGAACAACCCTCGAGCCCAGCTCTCTTACAAATGACTTCCCTCTAGTAGGCATATCTTACGTATATCCCGCTTCACCTCGTTGTTTCTCGTTTTTATTGACAAGTTTTTGACAAGTCCGTCCGCGGATTGCTCGCATCCCGAAACAACTCCTAGTGGCCAACGATCTCTAATCGAAGATTCTGGAGAGTTCATCACCACATCCTCCAGGGATAGATTTTCAGATTTTGTGATCCATTTCTGTCTAGCTTGAAGTAACGGTAGATATTCTCGCTTCCATCTCCGCCAAAACGAAGCTGCTCGATGCATAGCCTCCTCCATCCGGATTTGGGTACCTAGACAGAATCTGATGACGTTTCAAGCTCATTCGATTGATCATAATCATGCCACACAGGGTACTCAATGACTTCCTTTATATGTCTCCAGTATCCCCCTCTCACCGTTCGACTTCAATCCTAGTAATAATTAGCAGATCTCCAAGATCAATGACAAATCATTCGAAGCACATATTTGTTCAGTTGTACGAAGAAAGTTTCAGTGAACCGACTCCGTCTCTCACACCATATCTTGCTCGCTCTCCATCTATTCACACCAATATTGAGGAGTATAACTCCGTCACACACCACCATGTGATTGTTTATTATTGCAAACGGTACAATTGATCGGTTCTTTCTGAAATTACTCATTCACAATTTTCACCATATTCTCATCGTCTCACACCAGTCCTGCTTATCAGACTGAAATCACAGGAATTCCAACACATTCCACAAATCATATTATTTTGTTGAATTGTGATTGCAGAATGGTTCGAAAAACACAGGTTGTCCCTCTCTGAAATACGCTGGGTTATGATCATCCTCAATACCGATATAACTGCTTCCATATCGGGAATCCTATGTATGATATGACAAGTGTTCTAAACAATAAATGTATCTGTGTGTTGCACAAATGCATGTGACATTTCATTCTCAGTCACTGCGTCGATTCCAAATATCTCGTCAATTCCACACAAGTATGTGAATGAAAGAAACAGTTGTGTGAGTGGCTTGAAATGATAATGAGGAACAATTTGTGCTCAAAACATCATCAACTAATATTTCTGTGTACCACTTAGGGATTAATCAAAATAAAATCTAATCGATAATGGCGTCAACTACAAAATCCGCTGTGTGTGAGTGTGATTGTTCTGATTTCGAATCATGTGAAGGTGAGTGAGAATAATAATACTTTGATGCGAGCTCATGTGGGTGGTTGAGCCTGAAATGCTTCATTCATCAAATCATCTGTCATATTGCATGAAACATGCAAATCACAAATCTGTGAATCACAAATTCACTCCATCCACGCTAGAGCATGTTGAATCACGTAGATGACACGACTAATGAATCACTCGTGATTTTGTCTAGTTTTATCGTCTTCTCTAACCATATATAAGCACCTACTGCTAACATTTCTTAATCAAACCGCCTCGAAACCATCAACAAACAGACAGACGAGATGATGCACTGTGTTCCGTCAGTTCTCCTTGTTGTATTTTGCGCTGCATGCGTGACGACGGGTAAGTCAATCAGTAAGTTTGTCTGTCAGTCGATCACACATCATCCCATTCGAATACTAATGAATCCATTTCCATAAACATCGGCAGAATATCGTCACCAAAAACGTCATTTCCATCATCATCTACACTGTCCTCCTCCTACTGCTCCTCACCCACGCCATATCACTCGATCAACGTTATCTGCACCTGCACCAGCGATGGTGAATTCTCAAGGCCCACATAATCATCAGAATCGCAGGCACATTCAGTATCTGCATCAGATCATCAACGATCGCATTGCGTTAACCATTATGGACGCAGACCCCCCCCCACACACACACATCCACTCTTATCGACAGATTCTCACCAAAATCCAGTCATGCACTGATTCATCCATCCATCAATAGATACATGCATGCATACATACATACATGCTTACAAACATGCACCAATCTCGTAAATGATGCTCATTGACTGATTTCAATTTCACTTCAACTTGATTTCAGCCGTCAGTCAATCGCCACTATGTCGGAGTGTGAATCAGACTTGTGAGAGAGACTATCCATGCTGCAGTCCTCTACGGTGTGCGTGGAAACCAGAGGGACCAGGAACCTGTTTCAAATGTATGAAACTTGGAGAAAAATGCACTAGAGACTACGAGTGTTGCGGTTATTCCTGCCATGAAACATATCACTGGTGTACAGATCGACCGAGAAATTCACTCATACCTTTCATCCCAACTGTCCTCGTGAATACCACGGGTGTATGATTCGACGCTGCACGCCAAAACATGTCATAAAGAAGGTTATCTCTCATTGACCTCGTGAAACCCAATTATTATTTGTAATTTCACCTCAGAAAATTTTGGCATGCAATCTCCCTCAGTTTCTGACATTAGCTTCATTTGAACTGTATTAATATATTTGTGATGAAAAATTTCCTCAGTTCTCTGTTATCGCTTCACGTATGTGTACGTTCTTTGGTGTGTTTGTTATGGCGGTTTTGCATGTTCGTTACTCAGTTGGATTCCTCATGTTTCTCATCAGAAATTTGTTTGCATTTCGGTTAACATTATTGAGTGAATTTTATTATACTGCTTCACTTGTGTCAATGCCTGCATTCATCATCATCATCACAGGTCCTCCATGATATTCTCTGAAAATAGAACATTCAGTGAATTTCGATTATTCCAATGGGTTTTGTTTGTTGTATGAGATTGCTTGTAGTTGGATTACTTAATCATGGTCATTTCAGTTCTTAACGAGTGAACCGGTGAATATGAGTAATATAGTAAATAATAATGATAATATTATACAAACGACCATTGTTTTCTTTTCTCCTGTCGGAATGAAGCTTCACTCCAATAGAATTTATTTGATTGAAACAAAACATATTTTCGGGTTTCCTCATCCCAATAATCGTTGTTCAGATTTCGCCTAATTTATGGCGAATGTCACCAGTAGGAATAATCCATACTAGCTGACAATTAATGCAATTAATGCAATTATTCTTCAATCTCATATCACTCAACACTTAAAAATCGGAGATATCATGGAAAACATGATTAACGAATTCCTTGTTCAAAGGATGTGAAAGTTCCCACAGCCCACCGGCCATCACATGATATTGTCGATTGAAATAATTATGCAGCTACAGAAACTGGTATGTGAATGTGTTGACATGTGTCTTTGTCGCCTACGATGATGATGACATTGAATATCTGATGCAGATACTGAAAGTGGATATAAACCTCTTAGGCAATTTGGTTGTTGACAGTCCACATTTGCTGCAGCGTAGGCAGATAATGAGGGTCAAGTGGAATGGTGATGATGATAATGTAGAGGATGATGATGATGATGATATTCATGTCGATTACGGTGATGATGATTTTGGGATTATGCAATTGGATGTATTGCAATTCGAATGAGCTTGATAATTATTCATCAGGAGATACAAAGTAGTCATAACACCAAGACCCACTCTCCAACTCGCCCCTAAGAAAGACGTGTACATCAAGCTACCCTATATGAGGCATCAAAGCACCTTGATAACTAGACAAAGACTGAACGCTGCGTTTAAAAAGACTTTTTATTCAGCCAGTATCATAAGAATATAGAAGGTAAAGCCAATATATCTATCTAAGCCCTTCGAAGATGAGAAAAATGACGTCACATCCCACTGTATTTACCAATTTGAATGTACGTGTGGACACACATACATAGGGAGGACTCATCGATCTCTGCAAGTAAGGGCTTCATAGCATATTCCTAAATGGCTTCAGAAACAAATGGAATCTTCAGAACCTATTAACGGTGAGAACAGGAGACCTAGGTCTTCTATTGCGAAACATGTTATGGAGACAGGACATAAAATTGACGTTAACAGATCTTTTGAACCTATTCATAAAACGTGTTTGGGGCGTATCCTAAAGTTTGTGGAAGCCCTAGCAATTATATAGTTTAAGCCACCTTTATGTGTTCAAAAACAATTCGTCATCACACTAAACCTTCTTTGGTAAATTTTGTTTTGTCACCATAGCAGATGTACTATTACCTCTGTTATTTGGTTTAGTGGTCTTCATTGTTACTTTGACCTTGAATATGTCCTTAAAACTTGACCTAAGTCTATTTTCTCACCTCTTATCTCTTTAATAATTTCATTTATATTCCTATGACAAGTCCGTGTGTGATCAGATTGTTCAAAATGTGTTGCGCAAATACATTACACGATTCAGACAAATTACGTCTTCTTATTGCTTTATCTAAATTTATAAAGGGAACTAATTGTTTTAAATTTTTAAACAGAAGACTGCCTCCACACACTATCAAAAGGTTAAATGAACTGGTTAATCTCAGGTGTAAAATTATCGTCGAACGTAACACGTTGCAATTTTATGAATTATGTATTAAAAATCATTCCTTCCCGAGGCAATTTTATAAAACTTTGAAATTCAGTTAATTACAACCAGATATCTCTAATCTTGTTCGTCTTACAAAGTCACATATCGGAAATGTTAAACAAACGTTACAAGGATCACTTGTTCTTCATACCGATGCGTCACTTATTTTATCTGAATTATCAATAATATGCAACATGAAATTTTTTCACTTTTGCAATGACGTTACTCAGAAAACTAAGACGAATATACAAAATAAGCTGAAGAGTTCAAATGATGATCGAAACCGCGTCGATGTCTTTCCGGGAAATCCTGATAAGTGTGTCACAAATCTTTCTGAAATTACTCAGTCTACTCATCAGAAAGAAGCATTATCCCTTGGACTCAAATTTTGTGTTCCTCACACGCACTTTACGGATTTAGCCATAAATGCTGAGTTTGAAAACTTATATGACCAACTCAAACCTCTTGTCACAATATCCTATGAAGATCGGGGTAAGTTTAAGATCAAGATGTTGGATATAGCTCATCAGCTTTTAAACAACAACCCAAAGGAGAAAAGCATTTTAAATTCCCAGCATTTCAAAGCCTTGAAAGAGCTACGGGAGAATTCTAATATAATTATTGCGAAACCTGATAAAGGTTCTGGAGTCGTTATTATGAATAAAAGTGACTATAAATCTAAAATGATGTCTATTCTTGATGATAAAACAAATTTAGCCGTGATCCCTCCTCAGAAGATATTCAGTTGTTGCAGGGCCCAGTGACAGCTAATCTACTGAAGCTTCAAGGCCAAAATGCTATAAGTAAAGATAAATTCGACTCATTAAAGCAATCAGATTGTAAATTTCCGCATATGTAGGGCATGCCAAAAATACATATTCCCAATATTCCTCTACGTCCTATATTGTCAATGTGCAAATCTCCAACACATAAACTTGCTGAATGGTTAGTAGAATTATCGCATCCAGTCAAAACACAATTCTGTAAGTAGGTGTTAAAAGAGACATTCGAATTGGTTGCTTTACTCTACAATGGTCATATTAATATTATGAATAAGAATATGTACTCTTTTGATGTAAACTCGTTGTTCACTAATTTGCCTTTAATCAAAACAGTTGACATTTTGTGTGATTATATTTCGACAAACAATCTTTTTATCCTATTACGTAAAAATTAGTTCCCTTTATGAATTTAGATGAAGCAATAAGAGTAAGTAATTTGTCTGAATGGTGTAAAGTATTAGTCCTATTACGTTACACGATTCAGACAAATTACTTACTCTTATTGCTTTATCGAAATGCAGAAAGGGAACTAATTGTTTCAAATTATTTAATACGAAATATTTTCTTCGGAAAATTATTTGTTTTCATTTCCTCCACGTCACAATTCGAATCAGGCACGCATTTATTTTCTGTGAGTCACCCTTCCATCACTCCAGTGTTATCACATCTCTTGTGTTTCTTCCTATTTTCTTTAACACAAGCGAGCAGTGTGACTTGACATTTGCTACTTCATTTCCATCAGTTTGTTTGCTAGTGAAACTGAACTCACTCAATGCAGTATTACTCGATTTGATATCAGAGAAGTATTCTATTTCAGTTTAATATTATCTGCTGTCTATACGTAATGCATATACTCTTCACTGCTGACCAACGTTCATTCAAATCGCCTTCATTGATGTCTGCAATTCATGAGTTGTTCAATTTCATTTTAAGAATTGTGACAGTATTTGAAACCGAGTAGTTTTCATAACTATTGTTTGAAATCACGGAACACACGCATTGGATCATAGGGAATACGAAGACAGTTGCAGCGAAGAAAAGTTTCTATTCGACGAAGTAATCATCTAGGCTGTAAATTCCTGTTTAAATATATATCAAATGGATGGGAAAGTGTCGGAAAACATTCCGGTTAAGGGTCAAATTATTAAACGTTATAATTTGCAATTAGAATGCCATAATATACGGGAACGGATAAAACTCAAACAAAGTATCATAATAACTAAGAAGATTGACTTGTGCAATAGGGGGTTAGAAATGTAGAAATAGACAAATAGACAAGAAAGACAAGATGCTTGGATACAAAAATAGGGTGATGAATAATTGTTTGTGCAATCAGGGATTAAATATGTCGATATAGTAAAATGACAAAATAAAAGGGAAGTGTGGATAGGTAAATATGGTGGTGTAGACAGGGATTAAGTAATAAATTTAAAATAACGTGACTGAACAGGAAGTTTAGATAAAAAAGGTGATGGGATGGATGATAACTTGCAATGTGCCTGGGTTACAACATAAAACGTTGAGTGCATTGAAAATCCGATCCTGTAAATATGACTACATTATTCTGTCTGTCAACATAAATTCAGACCACACACTGTGCAATTCAACCAGCTACCTGCTTGTCTCACACTGACCAGACATCATCACAATTTGCAGCATCCGACAGTACGCTGGATGGCGTAGTTACCACTAGTTATGACATAAGAAGACGTTCCATTATATCATAAATATCATGCATGCAGAGAAATGTGTGATCGTGTAGAAAATACATTGATTTGAATGTTCATCAGAAAAGCTGCTGCAAATAATTCAGAAAGTTCATTCTGCATACGAAACTTTCAACGACGGCTAAGAGGATCCAGGATGATTCAATCACTGAAGCATGTAAATGACTGAATTTGTGAAAATCTCATGAGACGAATGCCGCACGTCTGCATTCACATAACGTCCATGAAAAGCTTCGACTGAGACTCATAATGAGTGTGTATCGTTTCGAACTATCAGGAATCCTACACTCAAAGTGATAGTGTATCTATTGTGTCAACTCTACAACAAATTCCAGTAAACATTTGTGATTTTTGCGGATAATGCATATCCAGATCTGTGACTGATGACGTAGAATTCTGTTGTCGATACATGGCTGTCACATTTCCGAATAAGAGGAATCAGAATGACGGAAACGGCATGAAATTTCGACTGTCTGGTTGTAAAAGTGAATGCTTCCACGCTGAATAAACGTGTTTTCTCCCGTGACTACATTGTGATTCAATAAGTCAATTGGGCAGATGCGTCAAATGACATCATGAATCTCATTCACATACTGGACTCTCCTGACGCCAATTCAACTCGAAACATATCATCACACTACGTTCTACCAAATTACCATGTGGAAGAAGTAGTACTTGCGACAAGGATTTGAAAACCCACCCACCTCACTAGCTTGGACGTATTCTGAGTGACTTTGTGCCTGAGAAAAGATTGAAAGCCGTTAGTGGCGCCAATGACATTGTACTTTAAAACAACACAATTGAACTGCATTCACAGTGACAATGTTAACTCCACATAATTTCCGTTGCACAAGTATAGTCGATGTAATATGCGCTGGAGAAAAGCTTCAGGAAGTCAGCCAGGCAACCGATGTGTCTTATGGATAAGAAGCGAAATGCCCGTACAGTATGCTGAACCTTATAATCTTCGCAGATACCAGCAATGAAATTCGAAGATATATCTTGGGAGTGCAGTGAGTGTTTGTGCACCGTCAAACGTTTCAATTGCAGACTAGGTTATATTCCTCCTGGAGCCTAAGTCTTAACAAAGTGAGACGTGATAAACGAACTGTGTGTTCACACAGGCTCTACGCAGCCTCTTCAACCAGCATGTCGTTGGTACTATTCGTGCCTGTCTCTGCTTCTACTTCGTCTTCTTAAAAACCAGTTCATGTATATCCACGTAGGCCATTCTTTGTTTCCGAAACTTATTTTCAATCCGTTCATCTTCTATCGCGTATCAAGTATGTCGGAAGGATTATCTACCAATCAAAGACTGCGCACCAAACCATTCTAATTTGGAAGGAATATACTTAGTTTTCTTCAAACACACTTTATAACTGATGCATTTGGAATAGCCGTCTTACGAACTGAAAATTAGCAATCCTGTCATTCGCCAAACCTCCTCCTCCAAATCACAATGCAGAATTTTGCCAGCGTGGTCGAGACGAGTTTGACATCAATGATAAATAGTAAATAACACTAACCTGAGAAGAGGCTTTAATGAGTTCATCTTCAATATCATACAAAATGATGGATATAATGCAGCCAATATCAACTTACACTACTTACTAGTGGAAATTGTGGTCGACTGAAACACAAAGAAAGAGATAAGAATGAAGAAATCCCAAAGGAAATAACCGATATTTGGTGTGTGCGATGTTCACCTTCGGATACACAATGAACATACTAATCCAACCAATTTGTAATCGACCTATCAAACTTATTACATATTCATGTATATACATATGTATGCCTATATAAATATCTGCATACGCACTTCACCATTTTGTGCATAATAGAGTAGCGTAGTACAGAGAAGTCATATTCTTTGGATTTCACGGGTCACTCATCATTTTGTTCATTTGATCAAGTGACATGTTGCTCAATAAATCTTCGAAGAAATCTGCAATTTAAATGCCGCAATCGTAAAAATGGTTTCATGTGTTTTTAAATAATCGGACATAATAGATTGTTGTTATGTCGACAACAAAGACAGCAAATCTTATATATACATTTAATTGTATATGTATTTGCATATTTCTATGAAGAGGAGGAGCTGAATGTTTGTAATCTGTAAAATTGCTTGAATCTATAAGTTTGTGATATTGTTGTTGTAGCTTTCGTTAGTATTACTATTTCACTGTCAGCGGAATAAACAAGAAATTATCCAGTTGAGTGTATTTTCACATTCTGCTAA
Organism: Trichobilharzia szidati; assembly: GCA_944472155.2. Lineage (NCBI taxonomy): Eukaryota > Metazoa > Platyhelminthes > Trematoda > Strigeidida > Schistosomatidae > Trichobilharzia > Trichobilharzia szidati. The sequence goes on along the minus strand of OX235276.1, from coordinate 73,350,569 downwards.
ATATTCCATTTGGAACGAAAGCGAACACTAACAATCGTACAACCATCCAAGAAGATATACATGCTACCGTTCATTGATGGTCATCGCCCTCCTGAAAACTCTCAACGAATGAAGCGTTGATTATCGGAAACATAAGACAGATAATTGTGAATATTAGTACAAATTAGATCACAACTTGCTATCGTGTGGATAAAAAAGGATTGGTCATCATGTTCAATGATTGGCATACCTGAATTTTCATCCGAGATAGTCAACTTAATCATATTTATTTCCTGTCGTTCTGATTGTTCGATTATGCGAGTCAGCTGGTGAATGCATTCACTCATATTTTTAATTTTATTGCAACGTACATTCTCACATTTCTTGAGGAATACAGATAAATACCAGGAGGCTTATTTCACACTTCATATCCACAAGCACAGTGGTTCTTGATGCACTCGAGATGGCTGTTTAACTTGGAGAACCTCGATGAAGAGAAGGTATTCTACAAGTAACCGATGTGAACATTGTTCACTTTCTATGAATCTTTTGTGTATAATAATAATGACTATTATTCTCATCACTGATTTCCCTATTGAAACGGTATATACATATATATATATATTGTGGTCGGTTATATTCCTCGGAAACTTCCGAAAAACCGATTCTAATTGTATTCTGATTAGTCAGATGATTCTTTGTGATTTGTTCTAGTTTACTGATGGTTGAATCAATTATTCATGAAATGTTGGATAAATATTTGATCCTGGTTAATCCACCTCTATTCGCCGGTCTTCAGTGAATTATTCACAATCAGGGACAGTTACAAGAATCTCTTGTGAACGAGCACATATTGAGTGCCCACTAGAAACGCATATGTCACATTCGACTCTCTTCCTCTATATCAACTTTCTCACACTTTTCCACTCAGCGAGAGAAAATTCATTTAACAAGTATCCTCGGACTACTGAAATCATCACCTTTCCTCAACTCAAGATATATTTCAGATGCATCAGAGAACCTGTGCGGAAACGATGAACACGTTACCCGTCATCTTGATACGCCGTCCGTACGGGTTATGATAACGATGACTGGCAAGTGTCCACCAGTTATGAACAGTGCAGAGGACGAAAAGATTGAGCGAATTTCGATTCGCTTTTATTCTGATTCTCGGTTTTGCTTCTACTCGACTCGAATATCAACATGCACTTCACCTCATCCTCATATCTCATGATCAACAAACAGTATGTCATCCTTGTATCGACATGAGAATTCTAGTTGATGAATTGATCATTCAAAGGTGAATTCTCTCGTTCTAGATAGCAAATGTCAGCTGGTGATGATCGAAATAACTGGCGAAATTTCCAGTCATATGTGAGAATCCTGAATGGCAATTACTACATGCATGAATTGAAAATCACCACTTGTATGATTGAATATGTGTATACAGCCTTTCAATAGTGAAATCAGTGATGAGAATAATAATAATTATTATAATACACAAAAGATTCATAGAAAGTGTACAATGTTCACATCGGTTACTTGTAGAATGCCTTCTCTTCATTGAGGTTTTCCAAGTAAAACAGCCATCTCGAGTACATCAAGAACCACTGTGCTGGTCGATCTGAAGAGTGAAATAAGCCTTCTGGTATTTATCTGTATTCCCCAAGAAATGTGAAAATGTAGGTTGCAATCAAATTGAAAATATGAGTGAGTGCATTCGCCAACCCACTCGCATAATCGAACTATTAGAACGACAGGAATTAAATAATATTAGTTTGACTATCTCGGATGGAAATTCAGTTAACCAAGTCCTTCAACAGGCTGACCAATCCTTTGTTATCCACACGATTGCAAGTCGTGATCTAGTGTATACTATTAATAATTATCTGTCTTATGTTACTGATAATCAACGCTTAATTCGTTGACAGCTGTCAGGTGAACGATGAGCAAAATTAAACGGTAGCTTGAGTATCTTCCTGGATGACTGTACTATTATTGTTCGCTTGAATTCCGAGCGGATTATATGACAAAAGTGGAAAATACATTCGACTGAATAATTAATTGTTTATTCTGCTGACAGTGACATAGTTATACACACGAAAGCTACAACAACAATATCCAAAACAAGAAGATTCACGCAACATTACGGACTAGTCAGCTTGCAGTAGAATAAATTAATTGAGCTTACTAGCAAATATAAACTTAAAAAAATACCTGTCTCTCTCACTCCCTCTCTCTTGCTAAAATTGGTCTTTTCCGGTGAGTAAGTGGTTCTAGATATCTCTTCTTTTACATGTTTTGCATCTCAAGATTTTCACGTCAATTCTAGGAATCATAACAATGCAGGCGGATACCTGCATGTCCGTATCAACTGATATGTATGCACACATTCAGAATACACCTAGAGGACAAGTCTATCCACTCCGAAGTCGCAATCGACCTAATGACATTTTTCAACAACAAAATGAATTGTTATTCTCAATATCAAAACGATGGTGTCCGTCGATAAATCAATCTCTGAGAGAAGCATTTTTAAGAGTAAGCAAAGAACGTGGTGAAAATAGCAAGAATGCAGACGGTGGATATATTTAACTATTGATATCACTTTCCCATTGTGAATTTCAAACCTCGCAGTAATTTTGAAATGTATAAAAATTCAACTCATTCCATATCGGTAGAACTAATCAGCTGATCTCATTCAGGACGTAGTTATTAACCGAAGCTTGTAAATTGAAGAGGAATATGAACAAAAGGCGATGGGTTGCAAAAAATGAATATCAGGTTGAATGAGTGCAATGTTGTTTAGATGTGAAGGTCAACTGAATTGACTGTTATCGATATCAGTTTCTAGTACAATGATAGTGTGTTCAAAACCTCGCATGCTACTGTGTTTGATATGATTCTGAAATGCCTCGAAATGACTTTGACATTGACTGCATAAGCGAGACTCGTGAACCAGTGGTAGTCTGAACATGTGTCAGAACGTAGGAACGTGGCGTCAACTGAGAATGTGTAAATGCCGAGTGAAGTTGACGATTCTGCTGCATGCATCTCGGTCAGATGGCTGGATTGCATCACGTTAGTGATAGAAATACATTGCAATTTCAGTGTCACATATTTTATTGAACTTTCCACGGTTGTGTATAGGTGAAGATAATTGACGAGAGACAATATTTCCTGATCGAGATGTCATCCAGTCTTGAATGACCACTGAATCACTTTTTAAATTTAATGAACTCAGATAATTTGATGAAATTCGACAAGCTGTTGTTCCACTATTATAAGCCCACTCAAACAGCACGAGAAGCGTGATTTTCTAATTACAGTGAAGCCAAGCAGTGAGATTCGAATGAAATCAGTTGAAACTCTCGCGAAATGGTGAGTGATTTGCCAGAAATAATGCCACTTACAGAAGCATTATTTCATTTTGAGACATAAGTTGCTCTCAACACAACATTCTTCGTCATCACACCTTGTCACACATACATACTTTGTTCGCCTGCACGCATTGACCACACAACAGGCTGGCCACGTTCGCTTCTTCATCCAAACTCTTCGTCCCGCTCACAACACACGACCTCAGATGAAGTTGAATAAAGCGTGAAGGGTGATTCATTGATTTCAGTTCTCAAGTCAGAAAGACAGAAAAACTCTGAACATTAGATATCCGGCTAACAGTGATTTGTGACTGAATGTTAGAGCAAAGCATTGTTCATTATTTGGTTACTGTTATCAGAACGATGAACAAAACTGTAGGAATATCCTTAGACAGATCTCTAGGACATTGAGTTGCTGCATAATCACAGAGTACCTATTAGTTGACTTCTTCACTTGTCATCATTGCGAAACACGGTAACATGATAGAGCGTTATGGGTTATTTCCGTTTGATATAGGCTCACAGTGTCTTGCATTACTATCTGGTTATGGTGTGACAAGGTAATCACAAAGGGTACTCACTGAATGCCTTTATATATCTCCAGAATTTATCTCTCTCCAATATCACTGATGAATCCTTCATATTGCATGTGTTCGGTTGTACGAGGAAAGTTTCAGTGATCCAACTCCGTCTCTCACACCACATTCGGCTCACTCTCCATCTATTCACATCAACATAAATGTGTAATACTCTCTTCCACACCACCGTGTGGTTGTTCGGTAATGCATGCATTACAACTGATCAATTCATTCTGAAGTTACTCATGCATAATTTTCTACACATCCGAATCTTCTCACATATGTACTGATTACCACTTATTCACTAGTCACGCAGAGAATTTCAACGCACTCCACAAATCGTATCACCTCGTCGAATTGAGACCGTGGTTTGGTTCAAACTACTCAGCTGGTGCCTTCCTGAAAGAAGCCGAGTGAGAGTCATCCTCAATAGCGAAATAACTGCTTCCATATGATGAACTCCACGTATTGAATGACAAGTGCCCTCAACAAAGTGTATATCTGTGTCTTACACAAATGTATGTGACATTTCATTCTCAATCACTGCGTCGATTCCCATATTCAGTGTGTGTGTGTCTGAGTGTGTTTCGATAGCAAAGCATGTGACAGTGAGTGAGAATAATAATGTGATGCGTGCTCGAGTGAGTGGTTTTGACTTAAAGAATTAGTCTTTTTTATCTTCGATCACACTGCATGAAACATAGAACTGATAAATCCGTGATTCACTGATTCACTCGACCCAAGCAAAGCATGTTGAATCACACAGATGACACGACTAATGCATCACTCGTGATTTTGTCGATTTCAGTCGTCCTCTCTAACTGTATATAAGCACTTCCTCTTAACATACTTTGATCAAATCGCATTGAAACCAGAAGCAAGCTGACTGACGAGATGGTGCACGGTGTTCCTGAAATTCTCCTTTCTGTAATATATATTAAATTCACAACGCCTTCATAACTAATAGCATCGCAAACACATTCAGTATCTGCATCAGATCATCAACGATCGCATTGCGTTAACAATTACAAACGCAGATCAACACACGCACATATACACATATAGACAGATTCTCAACGACATCCAATCATGCACTCATTCATCTAACCTTCTATAAATGCATGCATAGATTCATACATCCATACATACATACATCCATTCATACATGAGCCAATCTCGTGAATGATGCTCATTGACTTATTTCACTTCCACTACAACTTTATTTCAGCTGACGGGCAATCACCAATATGTCAGAATCTGAATGAGACTTATGATGTAGACAATCGATATCGCAGTGATCTTCGGTGCACCTGGAAATCAGTGGGACAGGGAACCTGTTTCAAATATATGAACCTTGGAGAAAAATGCACAAGAGACTACGAGTGTTGTGGTTATTACTGACATGATACATATCACAGGTGTATAGATCAGCTGGACAATCGATTGGAACCTGCCATTGCACCTGTCGACGTGAATACCACTGATGTATGATTTGATGGTGCACATGTTATAAAAAATATAATCTTTTATTGACCTCGTGATACCCAATTATTATCAGTAAATATAACTCAGATGATAATAGCCTGTAGTATTCCTCACTTTCTGACATTTGTATAATTTGAACTGTGTTAATATATTTGTGATAACAAATTTCATCAGTTCTCTGTTATCGCTCCGTGTATGTGTACATTCATTGGTGTGTTTGATATGGTGATTTTGCGTGTTCGCTTTGCAATTGTATTCGTACTGCTTTTCAAATCACAGAAATCGTGTTTGCTTTCGGTAACTATTACCATCAACACTGAGCTAGAGATGACAAGATTGAGTTTCTCTCTTCCTTGACTGTATCATAATACTGAAGTCATATCGAGGAGTGCGCACATGGTCATTGAGTTGAGGAAAATGTATTGGAGAGTGATGGAATTTCTGTGGTATTTAGAAACTCTAACTGTGGGATGAAGTGTTGCATTCGGAAATTATAATCACAGGTGGTTTCAGTATTTTAATGAATGTATGCATTGGTTGCAAGTATTACAATGAAGCGTTTACTGCTCAATGCAGTACATTCATGGACGTCACATTTTTGCGTATTAAGTCGCAATCTGTGGACGTTCAAATTCAATGGTTGTCGGTCATATTCCCTGTAAACTTCAGAAAAACCGATTCCTGTTGAATTCTGATTAGTCAGATGATTCTTTGTTATTTGTATTAGTTTACTGATGGTTGAACCAATTATTCATGAAATGTTGGATAAATATTTGATCCTGGTTACTCCATCTCTATTCGGCGATCTGGAGTAAATCATTCACATTTGGTGAGAATATTGTTGGGTGGTGGTAATAATGTTCGACTTAGTTGGATGTCTGACATAGCTATTTAACTTGCCTGTGTGAACAAGTAAGATTGGTATATTTTGTAGTGTACAGGATTTTAACGAATCAGTGGACGGTGATTGATTTCACATTATTTCACCTCATTTGATTCCAATCCCTTACTTTAGGGATTCATCAATCTGCATGAAGTGAAGAAGATTCATTTCAGAATAATGTCTCCTGTGATTAGTAAGTTGAACATGGCATAGATAAATTTCAGCAGTAAATCTTGATATAAGCATAAAACTTTGGCACTGTGGTAGAGCATAACTCCATTATGGATTAGATTTCATTTTGATAAATCACACAGTGTTGTACAGTAATATTAACTGATGACGTTTCGAGCATAAACTATTGCTTATAATCATATCAAGTTGATATGATTACTGTACAAAACTGTGTGATTTATCAAAATAAAATCTTAATCATAATTTGGCATTTAATCTTCCATATGCAGATGTAGGAAACAGTTACGTCGGGTGAGGATACAGATAGTGTGTTCCAAATGAATATTATTGTCATATATTGCAACAGAAGACATTTGCTTCGCTGTCTTGCGTTTTTGATGTTGCAATAATTCAAGTGGACATGACACTTTCACTGTTAACCAAGTTCAACATTCAGCTAGGGAGATTCGAGACAAGTCCCTTTGTCATCTCCAGTGCACTGTGTCTATTTACGTGTAGCTACAAATGCATGAACAAAATCACATGAATGGTTTGAAATATTCTGCTGTGACAGGTGGTAGTTCAAATTGCTCTGTCCTATATACTAGGTAACGAGAAGACAGACGTGGCAGAGAAACGCATGCCACTACGTTGAACCAGAAAATAGCTGGACAAATATCACCTGGAAACTAACTGAAATTGAATGTTTATTCAATCTGTTCAAGTGATTGCATATTCTTCAATTTCATCAACACACGTATACAAATTCAGAGCTTGATTTGCCATTACAATAAATCAGTAGTCTCTAAACTTGATACGCCCTCCTAACAATTCACGATGAAGATTGCACAAGTGAAGGGAAGTATTGGAACGCAATGTGTTCTGATTGAGACGTCATCCGAACGGGAATGAAAACTTGATCTGTTGATGACCACTTAATTTGAATGTACTGGAGATGTAACAACAGAAGGCAAGAGACAAAAGCCAAGGTACATTTTCAAGTCGTCATTCAGGAAATTGCATCTACACAGTTTGTATTCTTTAGGCAATCACTGAGCTGATGATTTTGATTTACATTAAATGACATGAAATAGGATGTTCAAATACACATGTATTATTCTGTTGCCTATGCACCATTGAACTGCTGGAATAGTATCACCAGACGTTAACACCAACAAATACAATGATTCTCACTGTGAGAATAATATTTCGTTGGAACCCACTGTCTGTATCACTCTACAACAGCCCTAGTATTTATTGAAATTTGTTTAATTTGATAAATAATTTTAATTGGTTGTTTTGATGACTTTTCTGGCAGCGGCTAAGTAGTGACGCCCACAAATATCAACCTGTCCGTCAAATGCCAGTGTTAGTTGCATGATATCTCATTACGTTCATTCTATTTGTGATAGCGGTTGTTTCAACCCTCGATGTGCAGATGAAACGTTAACAGTACAAAAAAATAATTACTTCACATCTCACTCCCCCGTTTTTGGAAGTTCTTCCCTCACTGTAATATGATGTTTTATTATCAATAATGTGTTTGAAATACGTAAGATAAAATTTCATCATAGAATTTATTTTCATTTTTCCCACTAATATTCAACCATCAAATAAGCATTTATTGTATCTCAGCATAGTTACTAGAAATTCATAGAGAGATGGGTGGAGAAGATCAACAGATGGCTGAACCCATACAAAAGTAACAGTAATTTCTAGTGCTGACATGACATTTTTGACCTGTGTGAGTAATGAATTCTATAAATTTGCTTGTCGCCATGAATCTCACATCAGTAAAATGTAGGAATGCCGTGGCATTATTCTGCATATTCCTCCGAAATGACGACACGCAGTATGCATCCAATGCGATTATAGAAAGATACCAACCGAACACTAGTGAAATTGAATTATGTAACAAGAAGTACACAACCAAGGAATACTGTTCATTCTGCCGACCGAACTTATTACATGTAATGACATTGCTAAGCACCCTGATTGACCCCAATTTGAAGTCTGATGGATGCTGAGAATAGGAATAAACGTATTTAACATTAACTGACACTCATAAACTGAAATGATGCATTACTCCAAGAAATCCGGTAGACAAAGTATTTAATACAGACGCAGAAAACAGCACTGCATACATTTTGTAGGAGATAAAGCACGAATTCTTACACGAAAATGATATAAGTCACTCTCTACTACTATCGAATTCGTCTGTCATGATGAATATCTGAATCTCTTAAATATGACTCACTGGTAGTTGAACAGTGGATCATCCGGTGTAACTAGTAAAATTATCCTTATCTTGGTTGCGATATTGTTTCTAGAATACGTATTTATCATAGAATTTATCTACATCAGCGTATGATCTCTTCCTGAATGATAACCACTTTTCTTGCATACCAGCTTTATAATTCTCTCATTGATAAGTCACGCATCGACCTTCCACAGTCATTAGAATTCCTCTTCATGTCGACGAAAGGCAACATGTTATCCAGTATCATCGTAGTAACTGGGGCAGTAGCCTCCAATTGAGTAGTTTGGAACTATTTTATACTGAATGTGTTTCATGATCTAATTCCAGAAAACATGTAACAGAATAGAACATGCTCTGCTGTCGAAATTACAGTCATCTTCAAATTAGACATTTGTATAATGGTTAAAATATTCCACATACATTTTTCTTCTGAGAAATAAGGAGTGTTTTCGACACAGGTTTTAGTCAGTTGGAAGTAATGGACACACGACAAAATGAGAGAAATAGTGACTTTAAACTTCCAATGGAGATGGTGGTGGTGAGAAGCTTAGATGTTGTGAGATGAACTGCCTGTCAAACAATAAGCTTCAATTTACATAATAATATTTTCACCCTCCCCATTCCTTTTTCTTACCCCACATCCTTGTGTTGTCTTCCAATCTCTTATGTGTGGCCTTGGTCTGTTCACAATTTAACCTGTATTGTGATAATTCTTGTTCTCTTGCTTTCTGTATAAACGAGTATGACAAGTAATTGTGTGGTCAGAATGTTTGAAATGTGTTGGTTTCAGATTAGCTGCGTCTTCTTATTGTCTTGTCGAAGTTTAAAAAATGGAACTCATTTGCTGGAAATAGCAAGTGTTCACTAAAAACGAAGAGGAAATTCATCTGTTTGGTTGTTGAACGTATTATTACGGGATTGATATCTAATTTCAGCTTATTACAGCATTTTTTTGACTAGCCAATGGCAAAATATTGAGAGGAGAATGAATCAAAGATTAGGTGTTAATAATCCATGTCTCCTTGATAAACACCAACTGAATTGTATATCACGTGGATTGTGAGAAAGACCTAAGTTGCTGAATGAGACTGTTGTATCGACTACACACTATTACACACTAATAATGAAATATTTCAACATCAAATAAAGGTGGAATAAGACGCATGGTGTGCCAAGCGTGACAATCTGGACTGCCAGTTGAAGTAAACAGCTTTATGGGTTGAAAATCATACGTTTCTCTGTTATCATCATTGTGAGAGAATATTACGACTGTCTTTTGCTTAGTAAATCCAAATATGGATGAGACTAGTTATATTACTAATACCATTCGGTACCTCGCATAATGAGATCAATATTCTAATAATGCCTTTATTCCAAACAGTATTTCTGACAAAAATATAATATGATATTACACGCTGGAAATTTCACATTACATACTCAAATACCAGATTTCAAAATATAAACATACTGGTGAAATCTGCATTGATACGAAATATGTGGAGTAGACAATATTAGAGAGAAAGTGAAATGAGACAAAAAAACTGAAGGAAACAAAACTACGAAGTTTAGAAGCTGTAAAATCTGAGGGGTACAATTCAAGAAAAGTGACACGATTCCAGCATGGATGAAATCTTATTTTCATAATGCCACATTGTTATACAATAATATCTATTGTATATAAACCAAGCAAGAACGTTATGTGAGTACCATGCTGTTATTATGAATAAAATATTGTGATGGCAACGCGATCAATCAGTAAATATTACGGCATAACACTGCATGACTTTATCAAAATTAAAATATTACACACAATGAAGTTACACTCCACCTCAGTCCTCAACTCTGATCCTTACATCAATGACACGATTGAATTTAGGGATAAATTGAGTTCATGAATAACCCCAATGCAGAAATCAATGAAAACAGAATACGTAGCTCGGAGAAGGGTCGCTTTTCGGTGACGAATAAGAAGACTAGATTAATGAGTGCGCTGAGATGCACACGGAAATATGAAATTATGTTAGAATTCAAAAAATTATGAATGTCGTAAGGAGTTAGAACAAACAAACGCACAAGCATCAAGTCAACACGTTTGTTATCATGATGGCAGAAGTGGTTGGATGATTTTCTTGTTGTATACATGACTCCAGCTGAATGTGTAACGTTTCAGCGATACAAAGGAGACGAAAGCGTATTGCCTTTCATAGTTTATTATTCACGTTGCAGATCACTTTGAAGGAGGTATTTGCTGAGATGGAATGACCAGTCTTGATCGGATGGTTGATTTTCAAACTGTTTATACAGCCAGTATGACCTTTGTGTAGCCAAATGTGATAGTGCTTCTGAACCCTAATGGACAGAATACGCATCAAACGACCAATGTTCCCGGCTATTCAGCAGCAGGTGAAGTGGCCAGATACGGAAAGATCTTGCTGTTAAGGCATCTGCGGACTGATGTACACTGGTCATTCCATCTCAACAAACACCTCTTTCAAAGTGATCTGCAAGGTGAATTATAACCTATCAAAGGTAATACTCTTTCGTCTCCATTATATCACTGAACACTTACAAAATTCCATATTTTATTGCGTTTCTATGTACATCCTGACCACAACTCACTCAGTAGGCCACTCATCTTATTACGCAACTGCATCACGCTTATTCCGCTTCTTTTAAATGTTGACTAATGTTAATAACCATGTTTCTGGACAACGCATTGCTGCAATTCTGTCTGTTTCACTGAGTTGATCTCAGATGATAACCCAAATCTGCATTTACAAGCATTTAGCTGCATTTCCTTTGACTTCCATTAATGCCCTAGTTAAAAGTAGTTTGTTGGCCTGCAGAAGGACGACTGAGTCAAACATTCATTTCCGTGGATTCTTTAGAGATGGTTCATATTAGGCATAGATCTAAAAACCCGCAGCCTGCTGTATACTGCTTTCAAAAAAAGAGTGTCAATGGAGAGAAATTAAAATAACAGCTGTTCTCAAGGCTCTGAATAATGGTGGCCCAATTCATAGCTCTACCTACTTTCTCTTGTGTTGTGAATTGTAGTGTTTGAAACTTTTCTTAAGATCCATTTACTCTACAGTTTATTCAAGAAAACTCTAGTTATTCTGTTACGCTGAGGTGTCTGTATAAACAGTCGCTTGCATACCGATCAAGCACATAACCAGCTTGCTGACTTCCAGCTCTGTTACTATGATATCACGTATTGTCATGAGAATAGTTTCATTGATATGAAACGGGGTTAAACCATTCTCGAAATTAGTGTGATAAATGATTTGAAAGATACAACCAACTACTCACCCGTGCGCTCTTGAATTTTCATGATATTTGTAAATACATAAGAGTTTCGATAACTCAGTAATACTCGTTTAAATTGAGTCAAGCTGATTACGTGCATGGCGTTCGAGTGTCTTATAATTAGGCCAAAGAACGTAATACAAAAGTTCTATTGCTGTCGACGAATTACCAGAAAACGCAAAGAAACTATTTTTTAGATTATGTAGATATAATTTTGAGTAAAAAGAAAGAAAAGAAATGCATTAGGCTGTTACAGAGTTTGGAGAACGAGGCATTTGAAACAAGATTTCCTCCGAACCCAAACTGTTTGTGTATATTTTTCTGATGTAGTGGATCTAAAGTTTTATCGCTTGGACCTAAATTTTGTGATAGCCAAGTTAAAATTAACAAAATGGATGCACAAATTCAGTTTAAAAGTCTCTACACTCAAACTCAAGGCCTAACACCCTCATCAACTGAAGATGTTAAAAGACTTAAATCAAATGGTCGATTGTTGTTATTATTACATGAATAGTGAACGCAATTCAGATAGTATTTTGACCAAAAAACATAGAAAAGCTCTGGATGCTCTACGTAAAAATGATAAAGTAATAACAACAAGACCGTGTAAGGACTCAGGAGCGGTTATAATGAACAAAGCGGATTACTTTGAGGAGATGATAGTGTTCCTAATGATAAGCTAAAATTCTAAAAAATCTCCTATTCTCTGGATCCGATTGAAGAGATAGAGAAACAGTTAGCAGAAACATTGGAAAGACTGAAACAGCAAGACTTTATCTCAGAGAGTCAGTATAAATCACTATAACCCACTGAAACGTTCACACCAAGATTATATGACTTGCCTAAAGTGCACAAAATTGGTGTGCCGCTTCGACCAGTATTAGATATGTTAAATTCACCATACCATCCCGTAGCCAAATGGTTAGGCGAACTCTTCCAGCCTCTTCATACCGAGTTTGTGAAACACAGTGTGGAGGATACTTTTGGATTTGTTGAAAGGATAAAAGATTTAAATGTTGACAATGAATTTATGATATTATTTGACATATCTTCCTTATTCACCAATGTACCACTTATGGACACAGTGTACTTTGTATGCGAACAACTCATAAGACGAAACATCGATGTTAGCATGCCTATATATTTTATGAAACATATTCTCTTGAATGTCCACTTTTTACTTAATAAGAAAAAAATATATATATAGACAAATCGACGATGTGACAATATGGTCACCACTAGGACCCATTCTAGCCGAAATTTTCCTTGCGCAACTAGAAAATGGACTTTTGAGAGATAAGTCAATTATGGATAAGATTTTATTTTGATAAATCACACAGTGTTGTACAGTAATATTAACTGATGACGTTTCAAGCACAAACTATTGCTCAAAATCATATGAAGTTACTCACAAAAACGTTTTTCTTTCATTTATATACATGTGCGGAATCTGATTGTAATTGACCAATAACACTCATATTATTATTATTTCTGAATGTACATTGACCAAAATTGATTTTTATTCTAATATCTAATCGATTCCACACATGTATATAAATGAAGGAAAGAACTTGTGTGAGTAACTTGATATGATTATGAGCAATAGTTTCTTCTCCAAACGTCATGAGTTAATATTACTGTACAACACTGTGTGATGTATCAAAATAAAATCTTATCCTTAATGGAGTTATGCTCTATCACAGTGCCCAAGTTTTATAGTTATATCAATAAAACCTTTGAGAGATATTACTGATGAACCAGAATTCTATTGTCGGTACATGGATAATACATTTTTGACTATGAAAAATGAGGATGAAGAAAAGAACATCCTGGATAAATTAAACAATGTTCATCCTGTAATAAATTTTACTATTGAGAAAGAAGAAGACTCTAGTATTTCATTTCTAGACGTCCTCATGACCAGAAAAGAGGATGGCACAACGAGAAGAAGTGTATATATAAAACCTACATCGACGGTTCACTTTACTCATTTTTTCAGCTTCGTGCCATTGAAATACAAACGCAAGCTGATAAAGTGCTTGGTTCACAGAGCAAGAGCATTCTGTTCGGATGAACGTCATGATGAGGAACGTAATAATAATAAACGGTTGCTGAGTGAAAATGGTTATCCAGAAAATTTAATTGATAAAATCACATTCGTTGTCAAGGCTCTGAATAATGGTGGCCCAATTCATAGCTCTACCTACTTTCTCTTGTGTTGTGAATTGTAGTGTTTGAAACTTTTCTTAAGATCCATTTACTCTACAGTTTATTCAAGAAAACTCTAGTTATTCTGTTACGCTGAGGTGTCTGTATAAACAGTCGCTTGCATACCGATCAAGCACATAACCAGCTTGCTGACTTCCAGCTCTGTTACTATGATATCACGTATTGTCATGAGAATAGTTTCATTGATATGAAACGGGGTTAAACCATTCTCGAAATTAGTGTGATAAATGATTTGAAAGATACAACCAACTACTCACGTGAGAAATTTGTAATTCCTAAAATATTCGGAAATACATTAAAGTTTCAATTGAATTGTTTCATTTACTCACTACAGATGTTTACATTTTTCATATGTATCCCACATCATATGACCATTCGCCTGTAATAATTTCGTTGTGTTGACATTTATAAGTTTTTCAGCTGAAAAGTAATTGTTCTTCATGGAGCTGCAACAGAAGCGCACACGATCATAGTCCTAATTTTCAGTCCGTTATGCTACTCGCTTACTTATCTACCAAAAATTGAACCTTTAAACATGCGTCCAAGTCATCTTGAACAGTTGATCCACCGTAATGTGCTTATTTGGCATACTGCTAGGCATGTATTTCTCACTATATATGTATATATCTTCATCAATGAATTCAAAGTATTTGGCCACAGAATTCCAACAAAATAGGTGAATTCCTTGAATCCGTCTTCATCACAATTTGGCTCTTTGTTTCATATGTGATTACATCAACGTCATCGGAACAGAGCGTCTGATCCTCTAATCTTGTTTCATTTGTATATTCTTTGAACTCAGGGAACCAACTCAGTACACCTCAGATGAATAATGACTAGTAACATGGTTGCCTGTTTAATACAAAGTAAGTGACCTGTTTCAACACAAGTTGTTAACAGAAATAAGGTGAAAACAATTCAGAACGGATAAATGTGACTGTAACATAAAGGCAGTGTTTGTGTTGAAAATTGGATACCGATATTAATTATGAAAATACAAAGTACTGGATGGACGTATTCCTGAATTATGAAATTCAGAGTGAGATAACTAATGTCTAAAAGTAATCAGAATACGACGATTCTTCATTGATGCCAATAACTAACCCAACACCCTATTCTCACTTTAATTTGCAGTCTAACATGGCCAACTCACATTGTTTATTTTCTAACTCGAAAGTGAATCAGGTTCCATTTGTTGCTGAGTTTATTTGTGTAAAGAACTCGGGAGAGCATCCAGATTTCAACAAAGCAAATATATCATCCACATATCTTAAGGCAACGTGGGGCAGAATTTAGCTTTCTAAGATCTATGTATTTCCGACTATCCATAAATATATCCACTACTGTTGGGGAGAATGACGACCCCACTGCTACACCATTTGTTTGGTTGTATATTTCATTTTAAATTTTAATGAACTGGAGTTAAGGCATACTTGAATATCCATCATTATAACATAATCACATTCAGGTCACAGGTCAATTAGATTATCGAACAAAAATGTTTGGCCAGACCTAGAATGACTGACCACGATATGTAAGATCACTTAGAAAGATCTCAACTGTTTCAGCGCGTTCACCTGCATGAATTCACGCAATCGGCTTGTGAAATTATTACAAATTAACATAGTTAAGTGGATAGAAAAGTTGATCACCGGATCTTTGTTAACCGAATTGGTACTGAATACGGGCAACCGAAATGGCGCAGTGCATGTACCAAAATATGGAAAGTTTCAATTAATACAGAGGTGGAAAAATGGATACATAAGCAGAATATGAATCGAAGTGATTGAATTGGTGTTATTTTGAGCAATAAGGTGCGCTTGCAACTGATTATAATTCAACAGCATCGTAGATAATTTGGCACTCATTTAAACTTCGATATAAATTAAGACATGAATTGACATGTTCCTGCTTTGAAGTTGTAAAACAGCACCATAGTGTTAAAACTGGAAATAAACTTTGGAAATAAACTCCATCAAAAAAACCTTTTTCATTTTGGACTTTAGACTTTATTTACTTCCGTGCTATTCTCTTAGTGAATTGACTACTTTTATCAGCATATAATGGCTTTTATAAATGAGCTGAATGAAGAGTCTATTACTTCATCGAACGAAAGTAACTCATTATATGACGTATACGTGTGATCATATTTCCTATCACTTGAGTATTTCTCACTCCCTCTCAAACTAAATCATAACTGATAACATGTAAATGTTACCATTTATTCTATTATTGTCATTACTGTTGTCCTTGGGCTCCGAGGGAACATAAGGCTTTTACAACACATCTCCACCGCATCCTATTCTCTACAGTTCTCTTAGGCTGACCCCATGATTTCCCTTTCTTTTTCCTCATCAACCTTTCTATGTGCCTGGCCTTTGAATTATAGTTCCATCACATGCCTGGTTTGATATATTATTCACCATTATCGACCACCTCATTTTCTTCGGGATGTTTGCTCTTCAACAGGTCCTTGTTTGGTTCTATTCAATAGTTTCTTGTTGCTCATTCTTTCCGGTTGGATGTCTAACCTTCGATACGGAATCAGTGATGGCACCTGCGACCAGTTGGATGTGCTTTACATGATTGATGAGCTAAGTTTCTGACTTATATAGAAGAACTGACTAACTCAACATTGTTGTCCAAGATCCGAATCTTGCTCTTAATGCTGGCTGAGTGACAGCAGATGATTTCCAAAGTTGCTTCAGGTTGATGAAGGCGTATTCTGCCTTTCCGATTCTGGCTAGCCAGCTTTGACGTCTTCATCTGTTCCGACTGCCTGTGGTTGAAACCGTGACTCCTGGTTGTATAAGTGAAGGAAATAACCTCTCTCAAAACCCTGCAGTTGATGGTGGTTGGTGCAAATTGTTGTTGCTGTTGGTTCGTTGGTTGTCTTCATTGCTACCGTCTTCTCTGTGTTCCCTTGAAATCCTGTCTTCACTACCTGTTCCTCCTGACAGTTCGTCCGTTTTTGCGTGTTAGTCTTCTGGTTCGTATAACATTATATACAAATCAACCAAGAAATACACACACATTCTGTACAAGAATTAAATAAAAAATCGTAAATTCTTCATTATATTTGATAGTTGGCAATGCAGCTATTGCCTGTGTGAACATTCGAAATAAAGTGCCCACCACCTCCATTTAAACAACTAGAAAAATACTCAATATCAAATGAGACCAATGAAATATTCATAAAATGAGCTTGTTTCAACAAAGAGAGCATCTGTTGCAAAAAATATATCATTCCAAAGAAAACTGTCACCTCCAGATAATTCATTTCTTCTTATAGTAGCAGCAACACATCAACATACTCTACCTGAAACACAAAACCCTAATAAATCAAAACACTTACGGTTTGTCTCATGTGTGATTGATTCTAGCTATATCAATTTGAAGACCACACGTACTAAAATGTGCACCTTCTTGAGTCCTTGCCAACGTTCATTGGAAAAATAAATCATTTGTAACGAGAATAAAATTGTGGCGGTATTTTTTTTTTCTATCGATAACCGACAATGAAATTTTAGGTGACGCATCATCTTTCATGTTATTTTTAGCAGCTAAACGTGTAAAACAATCGTTGAATGAGACATTGACGCAGTCAGCAATAAATAATTATGTGAAAAAGGTAATACGACAAAAACAGAGAACTTACCACCAGAAGCTGAAACGTTTCATGCAAAACTATTAATGAACGTGACACACTGAAACACAAACACTGCTTTCAAAAAAGGAAAAAAGGAAATTAATTCATTCGCTCTGCTCTAGGATAAGGAAAACTTGTAGTTCTAATTCCGTTGACTCCGAAATTGACTTCTTTAAAAGTCACTCTCGCAGAAAACGGTTACCCTAACCGATTTATTGACAGCAACTTGAAAGATAAGCAGTCTAAACTGGTCACCGACACAATTCCAAAGAAAACCTTATTCATGAACTTGGAATTCAAAGGTGATCAAGCTTCAGATGTGCTCAAAAATCTTCTCTCTAAATCAGTCAGTAAGACGTTCTATGCAGCAAAATTACATATGACGTTTACTAATTGCAAGTTGTTCTCTACCTCTGTAAAAGAGAAGCTCCCCGTCTAGCCGCCTCCATGTGCATCTATCAATTCATCTGCTCTTGTGGAGCAAGGTACATTGTCCGTAGTCAGAGGACGCTTTCCACCCGGATACGAGAACATATTCCAGCTTGGTTATACAAGGGAGAAAGAAAGTGTGCGAAGCTCCATTTTGGAACACCTGATCGACTTCTGCCACTCTGTCAGCCCTGAACATGATTTTAAGATCATATACCGGACTCATGCTAACTTCCCGCGTTTTCTTCGTAACAGACCTCTAAAGACAGCTGAAGTCTTGGCAATTCATGACTTTGAGCCAGACCTTTGTGTACAAAAGAAGTATGTACAATCCCTACTTCTGCCTTGGCCGTAGAGGGATACACATTTATTTATTTTGTTCATTCAGTTATTCTGTGCACTTTTTCCTTACTTTTACAATTATTATTATTTTTACTATTCTCACTCTAAAATATTTTCCACTTGGCCAAGTTGTCATTCTAAACACAAAATAATTTATTTTTATTTGAATATTTTTGAATCCTATCTTATCAAATTTCACACCATGTTATATAACATTTATGCTCGTCTACTAATCCTATAATTATGTACCCCTTTCCAAAATCTACACACCTTATGTATTATTCTATAGATGACATTAATTATTTTGCCACTTGACATTAAACGTTGATTATAATCACAAATATTTTAATTGCATTTCATACTATTATTGTTATTTCATGTATTCACACCTTTGACCTAATTCCTTCACCGGATATAATTTTTATAATAAAACCATATATATACGATTGTACAGCTTGATAATAAATTCGTTGAAAAGAGTCTCTTCGCTGAATTTTGTGTTCTTAACAGACACAGCTGTTCAGTTATATTGGCTCTTTCAAATTACCCTGACTTGTCTCGTATGTTACGAAAATTACAGTTAGAATGTGAGGTATTCGAAATTATTTGATGAATATCATTTACAGATAACTGTCATTAAGAAAACAGAAGACAAATTCAAGGAAGAAAATGCTTCTTTATAGACGTATTCATCTCCAGAAGCCGTACAGTAGTATTTGTACTTGCCAAAATTATATAGTGGTCTATCTCTGAGTAATATGGAGATGGTTACAAAACATATAATTACTTCGAAGTGGCTTTAGAAGCGAAAATTAAAAGTTGTAAATTATGTGATACTCAGCGGCACTGAGATAGAAATTCCTATGGAGTGAGAATAAAGGTGATTGAATGTCAATTTAACAAGTGTGAAGAGGGTGTGGAAATGTACTAAAGGAGCATATGATAGTGATTATAGTGAATTAGTTATTAAAGCAAAAGCAAACTAAAAGTAAGATTAAACATTGAAAAAAGATAAGGAAAAATCAAAACGGTTCACATGGAACAACCAGTGAAGAGGTTAAGAGCAAATTAGAATAAGATACTAGACAAATACTTACTGTATGCAGAGTTCGGGGTTGTAGTGACGAATTACCAGCGCCTCTGCCATACAGAAATGCCGAAATTTGACGCTCTTTGTACAATTCGGCCTCACCTTGTACCGAATGGTATTAGTATTGTATTTCTTAATCCTCATTTTCACTACTATATTTCCATATCCGAACTTCCTGTCTATTTTATCATTTTATTATTTCTACCTAATAAATTCCTGAATAAGAACACAATATTCAGCGAAGAGACTCTTTACAACGAATTTATTATCAAGCTGTACAATCGTATATATATGGTTTTATTATAAAAATTATATCCGGTGAAGGAATTAGGTCAAAGGTGTGAATACATGAAATAACAATAATAGTATGAAATGCAATTAAAATATTTGTGATTATAATCAACGTTTAATGTCAAGTGGCAAAATAATTAATGTCATCTATAGAATAATACATAAGGTGTGTAGATTTTGGAAAGGGGTACATAATTATAGGATTAGTAGACGAGCATAAATGTTATATAACATGGTGTGAAATTTGATAAGATAGGATTCAAAAATATTCAAATAAAAATAAATTATTTTGTGTTTAGAATGACAACTTGGCCAAGTGGAAAATATTTTAGAGTGAGAATAGTAAAAATATAATAATGATAAAATAATAATTGTAAAAGTAAGGAAAAAGTGCACAGAATAACTGAATGAACAAAATAAATAAATTTGTATCCCTCTACGGCCAAGGCAGAAGTAGGGATTGTACATACTTCTTTTGTACACAAAGGTCTGGCTCAAAGTCATGAATTGCCAAGACTTAAGCTGTCTTTAGAGGTCTGTTACGGAGAAAACGCGGGAAGTTAGCATGAGTCCGGTATATGATCTTAAAATCATGTTCAGGGCTGACAGAGTGGCAGAAGTCGATCAGGTGTTCCAAAATGGAGCTTCGCACACTTTCTTTCTCCCTTGTATAACCAAGCTGGAATATGTTCTCGTATCCGGGTGGAAAGCGTCCTCTGACTACGGACAATGTACCTTGCTCCACAAGAGCAGATTAATTGATAGATGAACATAGAAGCAGCTAGACGGGGAGCTTCTCCTTTACAGAGGTAGAGAACAACTTGCGATTAGTAAACGTCATATGTAATTTTGCTGCATAGAACGTCTTACTGACTGATTTAGAGAGAAGATTTTTGAGCACATCTGAAGCTTGATCACCTTTGAATTCCAAGTTCATGAATAAGGTTTTCTTTGGAATTGTGTCGGTGACCAGTTTAGACTGCTTATCTTTCAAGTTGCTGTCAATAAATCGGTTAGGGTAACCGTTTTCTGCGAGAGTGACTTTTAAAGAAGTCAATTTCGGAGTCAACGGAATTAGAACTACAAGTTTTCCTTATCCAAGAGTAGAGCGAATGAATTAATTTCTTTTTTTCCTTTCTTGAAAGCAGTGTTTGTGTTTCAGTGTGTCACGTTCATTAGTAGTTTTGCATGTAACGTTTCAGCTTCTGGTCGTAAGTTGTCTGTTTTTGTCGTATTACCTTTTCACATAATTATTTATTGCTGACTGCGTCAATGTCTCGTTCAACGATTGATTTACACGTTTAGCTGCTGAAAATAACATGAAAGATGATGCGTCACCTAAAATTTCATTTTCGGTTATCGATAGAAAAAAAAAATACCGCCACAATTTTATTCTCGTTACAAATGATTTATTTTTCCAATGAACGTTGGCAAGGACTCAAGAAGGTGCACATTTTAGTACGTGTGGTCTTCAAATTGATGTAGCTAGAATCAATCACACATGAGACAAACCGTAATTGTTTTGATTTATTGGGTTTGTCTCTTTCAGGTAGATTATGTTGATGTGTTGCTGCTTCTTTAAGAAGAAATGAATTATCTGGAGGTGACAGTTTTCTTTGGAATGATATATTTTTTGCAACATGGTCTCTCTTTTTTAATAGAAACTCACTTTATAAAGGTCTCATTGGTCTCATTGGCTATTGATTTTTTTCGAATTGTTTAAATAGAGGTGGTGTGCACTTTAATTCGAATGTTCTCACAGCCAATAGCTGCATTGTCCACTATCAAAAATAATGTAGAATTTACGATTTTTTATTGATTTCTTGTATAGAGTGTGTGTGTATTTCTTGGTTGATTTGTGTACAATGTTATACGAACCAGAAGACTAACACGCGAAAAGGGGCGAACTGTCAGGAGGAACAGGTAGTGAAGACAGGATTTCAAGGGAACACATAGAAGACTGTAGCAATGAAGACAACCAACCAACCAACAGCAACAACAATTTGCACCAATCACCATCAACTGCAGGGTTTTGAGAGAGGTTATTTTCTTCACTTATACAACCAGGAGTCATGGTTTCAACCAAACGGAGTCGGAACAGATGAAGACGTCAAAGCTGGCTGGCCAGAATCGGAAAGGCAGAATTGGCCTTCATCAACCTGAAGCAACTTTGGAAATCATCTGCTGTCACTCAGCCAGCATAAAGACCAAGATTTGGATCTTGGACAACAATGTTGAGTTCGTCAGTTGTTCTATATAAGTCAGAAATTTAGCTCATCAATCATGTAAATCACATCCAACTAGTCTCAGGTGCCATCACTGATTCCGTACCGAAGGTTAGACATTCAACATGAAAGAACGAGCAACAAGAAACTATTGAATAGAACCAAACAAGGACCTGTTGAAGAGCAAACATCCTGAAGAAAATCGAGGTGGATCTGATACATGGTGAGCTCGTAAGATAGCATCAAACGCCAGGACGTCGCTCGAGTGAAACTCGGACTGCAAACTTCAAGTAGGTCGTCCGAGGGCGACATAGAAGAGGTTGTATGAGGAAGCGATAAGAGGCAATGGGAAATCATGGGGTCAGCCTAAGAGAACTGTAGAGAATAGGATGCGGTGGAGATGTGTTGTTAAAGCCTTATATTCCGGAGCCAAAAGGGAATAACAGTAATGACAATAATAGAATAAATGGTAATATTTACATGTTATCAGTTATGATTTCGTTTGAGAGGGAGTGAGGAATACTCAAGTGATAGGAAATATGATCACACGTATACGTCATATAATGAGTTACTTTCGTTCGATGAAGTAATAGACTCTTCATTCAGCTCATTTGTAAAGGCCATTATATGCTGATAAAAGTAGTCAATTCACTAAGAGAATAGCACGGAAGTAAATAAAGTCTAAAGTCCAAAATGAAAAAGGTTTTATTGATGGAGTTTATTTCCAAAGTTTATTTCCAGTTTTAACACTATGGTGCTGCTTTACAACTTCAAAGCAGGAACATGTCAATTCATGTCTTAATTTATATCGAAGTTTAAATGAGTGCCAAATTATCTACGATGCTGTTGAATTATAATCAGTTGCAAGCGCACCTTACTGCTCAAAATAACACCAATTCAATCACTTCTATTCATATTTTGCCTTATGTATGCATTTTTCCACCTCTGTATTAATTGAAACTTTCCATATTTTGGTACATGCACTGCGCCATTTCGGTTGCCCGTATTCAGTACCGATTCAGTTAACAAAGATCCGGTGATCAACTTTTCTGTTCACTCAACTATGTTACTTTGTATTAATTTCACAAGCCGATTGCGTGAATTCATGCAGGTGAACGCAATGAAACAGCTGAGATCTTTCTAAGTGATCTTACGCATCAAGGTCACTCATTCTAGGTCTGGCCAAACATTTTTTTTCGATAATCTAATTGACCTGTGACCTGAATGTGATTATGTTATAATGATGGATATTCAAGTATGCCTTAACTCCAGTTCATTGAAATTTAAAAAGAAATATACAACCAAACAAATGGTGTAGCAGTGGGGTCGTCATTCTCCCCAACAGTGGTGGATATATTTATGGATAGTCGGAAATACATAGATCTTAGAGAGCTAAATTCCGCTCCACGTTGCCTTAAGATATGTGGATGATATATTTGCTTTGTTGAAATCTGGATGCTCTCCCGAGTTCTTGACTCAAATAAACTCAGCAACAAATGGAACCTGATTCACTTTCGAGTTAGAAAATAAACAATGTGAGTTGGCCATGTTAGACTGCAAATTAAAGTGAGAATAGGGTGTTGGGTTAGTTATTGGCATCAATGAAGAATCGTTGTATTCTGATTACTTTTAGACATTAGTTATCTCACTCGGAATTTCACAATTGAGGAATACGTCCATCCAATACTTTGTATTTGCATAATTAATATCGGTATCAAATTTTCAACACAAACACTGCCTTTATGTTACAGTCACATTTATCCGTTCTGAATTGTTGTCACCTTATTTCTGTTAACAACTTGTGTTGAAACAGGTCACTTACTTTGTATTAAACAGGCAACCATGTTACTAGTCATTATTCATCTGAGGTGAACTGAGTTGGTTCCCTGAGTTCAAAGAATATACAAATGAAACAAGATTAGGAGGATCAGACGCTCTGTTCCGATGACGTTGATGTAATCACATATGAAACAAAGAGCCAAATTGTGATGAAGACGGATTCAAGGAATTCACCTATTTTGTTGGAATTCTGTGGCCAAATACTTTGAATTCATTGATGAAGATATATACATATATAGTGAGAAATACATGCCTAGCAGTATGCCAAATAAGCAGATTACGGTGGATCAACTGTTCAAGATGACCTGGACGCATGTTTGAAGGTTCAATTTTTGGTAGATAAGTAAGCGAGTTGCATAACGGGCTGAAAATAAGGACTATGATCCTGCGCGCTTCTGTTGCAGCTCAATGAGGAACAATTACTTTTCAGCTGAAAAACATATCATTGTCAACACAACGAAATTAATACAGGCGAATGGTCATATGATGTGGGATACATATGCAAAATGTAAACATCTGTAGTGAGTAAATGAAACAATTCAATTGAAACTTTAACGTATTTCCGAATATTTTAGGATTTAGAAATTTCTCACGTGAGTAGTTGGTTGTATCTTTCAAATCATTTATCACACTAATTTCGAGAATGATTTAACCCTGTTTCATAATAATGAAACTATTCTCATGACAATACGTGATATCATAGTAACAGTACTGGTTATGTGCTCGATCGGTATGCAAGCGACTGTTTATACAGACACCTCAGGGTAACAGAATAACTAGAGTTTTCTTGAATAAACTGTAGAGTAAATGGATCTTAAGAAAAGTTTCAAACACTACAATTCACAACACAAGAGAAAGTAGGTAGAGCTATGAATTGGGCCACCATTATTCAGAGCCTTGACAACGAATGTGATTTTCTCAATTAAATTTTCTGGATAACCATATTCACTCAGCAACCGTTTATTATTATTGAGTTCCTCATCATGACACTTATCCGAACAGAATTTACTTGCTCTGTGAACCAAGCACTTTATCAGCTTGCGTTTGTATTTCGATGGCACGAAGCTGAAAAAATGAGTAAAGTGAACCGTCGATGTAGGTTTTATATATACACTTTTTCTCGTTGTGCCATCCTCTTTTCTGGTCATGAGGACGTCTAGAAATGAAATACTAGAGTCAAGACGGCCTGCTCGAACATAGGGCTACCAAAATTCCACCTCACAACATTTTACAAAATTGCTTTGGTTTGCTTTTTAATTTTGTTTTAATTTATCAATAATGTGTCCTCATCGTATTATTTATAATCGCGCATTTTTAAAATCATACAGCCTACTGCGTTGTGTCATCCACAAAAATTGAGAAAAAAGCATCACTGTGGATGGCAGCGTGCATTGAAACGTACACAAATTGATCAAATGACTGTTCCTGAACTCGTTAGCACTAATTGTAGATCCCTGCCCAACAAAATGGATTATCTTCAATCCCTAATGTATTCCAATGATTATCGAAATGCTGGCGTTTTAGCAATACAAGAGACTTGGCTGCACCAGCATTATGATGATAATCTAGTTTCATTAAATGGATATAAAGTTTTTCGCCAAGATGGAAAAAGTTCTAAGAAAAAATGTGGAGGAGGGGTAGCCACTTTTATAAACACAAGTTGGTCTACATCAAATCACGTTTGCTTCAATTATTCTAATGACAATATAGACTGCATAACCGTCAGGTGTCGCCCAAAACACTTAAGTAAATATTCCTATATATACATAACAAATATTTACATCACACCCAATTGTAGCCTTTCAAATATAGTTACGTTTGCAGATGAATTTACTGAATTCGCTGCTCCTGCATTCGGAAACTCGTTGTCTATAGTCTGTGGTGATTTTAATTCATGTGATCACAGCTTTCTTACTTCACTTGGTCATGAGAATCTAGTCAAGTTTAATACACGTCTGGACAAATCACTAGACCTGGTTTTCATAAACGACCATGATATATATGAAACCCGAAAAAGAGCTCCTTTGTTAAACACTGACCACTGCATTATTCGTATTTTACCGAAAGTGTACGGCAAGTTACAACAAAATTGTTTAGTCATTTAACAAAGAAGATACATGAACGTTCATATTCCCATGACAACATTCTAGCACTAAGAAGCATGTTGTATGATACCAGCTGGGAACTATTTACTGACGATAAGTTGGATGCTACTGTCTCTAATATAACCGATTATCTGAAGTTTTGTTTGGATATTTGCTGTCCGTATGAAACACTGTTTTCGAGATTTGACAGAATCTCTTCTTTGCAGCTGAAAAAACTTAGAAGACAAAAAGAGAAGTTGTATAAGAATTGTGATAATACTGGTGTCCGTAAAATAAACACCCTTATAAAAATTGAAATAGAAAGGTTGAACAGACTATATAATGAAAAATTTTTATCATGTAAAAATCCTTCAAACATTTGGAAACTTTTCAATAAACTTACAAGTAAAAAACAAATGTCTATTGATGTTTATTCTGATGTTAATGCTTTAAACAAATGATTTATCATGAAACAAATTAATATGCCTGTACCTGATGTACCTAGTCAAGATAATGGTCATTTTCCGGGTTTTAAAGAAGAGGATGTATTATTATGTTTGAAATATTTAAATTCAACACACAGCCTTGGTCCAGATGGTGTACCAGGCATTCTTCTTCAAAAGTGTGCAGACATCTTGTGTCATCCTCTTACTCAAATCTTTAATGCATCATTTAACAAGGAAACGGTATCTGCTGACTGGAAAGAAATCAAGGTTGTACCTGTACAGAAATCATCTTCTGGAGCAGGTATAAAGTTTAGACAAGTCGCTATAACATCTTTTTTTGAAAACTATGGAGAAACTTCTTTTGAATATTCTTAAACCTTCTTTAAAAGCTTTCAGTGACCCTGAGCAGTTTGCTTATAAGTGTGGAAGGAGTACATTAGATGCAGCCATTGTAATACACCACAATATTGTTTCCTGCCTTGATAAGGGTGCTAAGTTCGTTCGAACAGCTTTTTTAGACTATACTGCAGCTTTCGACTCTGTTCCTAGGACACTTTTATTAGGAAAGATGATTTCAGCACAGACAGAGTCCTGGGCAACTAGATGGCTGTCTTCTTATTTTTAGGATAGGAAACAGCATACTGTTCTTGCTGGAAAGCGCTCCACTTCTCAGCTAACTGAAAGTGGTGTGCCTCAAGGTGCAGTACTTTCTCCATTTCTTTTCTCTTTCTTTTTGCATGACCTTCCGAACTCACCCAAAGTTAACTTCATGCAGTTTGCTGATGATCTGACCGTTTCTGTCCCTGTAGTTTTCACATCGGATTGTTCCCATTTGAATGGCTTCTTAGCTGAAGTTAAGGATTGGTCTGGCTCAAATGGCCTTAAACTAAATCCAACTAAATGTAATACTGTTGATGTCAGCTTGAGAAGTGAAAAAGATATGGATGGATTGATCCAATATCATGATTGTTGTAATATTGACGGTACCATGATAGAGAGTAAGTCAAGTGTTTCTTATCTTGGCATCAGTTTCTTTTCACACCTTTGCTGGTCGTCGCACATTTTTATAGTTTCTAAGAAAGTTTTCCGTCTGACTTAATACATAAAGAAGTTGAGGCACCCAGCTACAAGCCAATCTCTTCTCATACAATTTATTAATTCATGTGCTTCGCCCATCATTCTTTATTGTTCTCCATTATTCTTCCCCAGGCTACTAAAGAAATACCACATAATACTACGAAGAACATTGAAGGCTGTAAGTAGGGTAAGTGCTATCCTTTGACTAAACTAACTGACGCTGTTGTCAATAGGCATATGAATTCTTGTAAACACTTGGCTAAAGTTATCTTGTCTGATAGTGAACATCCTCTTTATTCACAATGGTTTCCTTGCATCTCTTCGGGTAAGAAGAGAAAGAAGAAGAAATTTCATAAACATTTATGCTCGTACTACAAAATATAAAAATTCGAGCGTACCATATTTGGCACGAGTATTGTGTGAAGAGACGAATATCAGAAAAGAACTTACAACTTTTAAATCATTAACTAAACTATAAAATGTAATGATGTATGTTATTGCATGTGTTATTTGTTATATTATTTATTATTTATTCACTATGACCTAGCAATTGTGTGATTTTGTTGGGTTTTATTTTTATTTTTCCTATTACCTATTAATATATTAACATTTTTATACATTCATATAAATATAAACAGAGTTAGATCATTGCAACATGTAAAAGAAACGCTGAATATTCCATGCTGTAAGTTGTTATGGTTGTGGAATAAAGTGAATTATTATTATTATTAAAATAAACAAAGCTTCTGTTACCAATCTCTCCTTCGACCACATTATATTATATTTCGAAATTTTCAAACCAATATTTCATGCTGTTTGGTTGTGTGTAACTGCATGTAGTGTTACAGCTTTACTTTTCTCTACATTTCTTATCTTGTTCGGGTCAATCAATCTAGATTTTGCTAAGTTTTTATGCTTGTCTAGTCTGACTGAACCTGTTCTACCAATCTGATCTATGTTTTTGAACTATCAGGCATTGCAGGTAATTGATGTTCGGCGAAATCCGCTTCACAGGATACGTAAACCGGTAAAGCTTGTTTCTAATTGAGTTTGTGGGTTTGAATGCCATTGAATTTTAGTACTGCCTGTATTGTTTAGAATTCTGAGTAAGGTTTCCAAGGTTTCTTCCTTGTATATAACTACTACTGATTATTTAGATTCCTCATTGTTGGTATTGTCCTGTGCATATTTGACATGCATGTCGTCATTATTATCATCACTATCACTGCTGTTGTTATTCATTTTATTTTACATTTCCCTACATTCCTCCTGACTAAATGTTCAGGGTAGTTTCTCTTTTATTTGCCTCACTTCCTCACTTCGATTTTCCTTTGCGCTCCTTAGATTTTGGGCCTATTCACTTAAACATTTCACCTATACTACGTTTACTGACATAGAATAAGGTGATGGGAAGGTCAGATATCTGTTTGATTATGTGGGTTTCTGCAAAGGCACTGGTGTATTTAACTTCCCACCTTCCTTCCTCTGAACACTACAATCTAACATTAACAGTTCCCTTCTTAACTTTCCAATTCAAAAGTCAGTTGAATTGTCTCCACCTTTCACTAAGCGTGTTCGAAAAATCCATCTGTTTCCTGTGTTCTAAGTACAGTGAATGTGACATCCACATACCACCGTACTTCTGAGTTGAGGTTGAACGTTTCAGTCGCTAAGTTTTCTCATCTATTCATGAATATGTCTGCAGCAGCCGGAGATATTGATGATCTCATAGAAACTCCCTCAGTTTGTTATCAATTTGGAAGAAAGGCATAGCTGCACTCCCAGAATTATGACCTCAAGTGACATTTTCCTCCTCCTCAGTTCGAATTTTCGGTCAGAAATGAGTTCGTTTCTAACTGCCTATATAGCCATGGTTATATGTAGAGTTGTATATAACCATTGCTTCTTCACTATCTAATTTAAATTAACCTCATATATGTTTTAGTTCATAAGAATTTGTTAGTCCTCATTTCGAATGGCTTTAAGGAGATTTAATATCATGGCTAAATAATCAGATATCAGACAATCAACTGACTAATCCGAGTTCAAGAATATTTCTGAGAAAGCGATGATGAGTGAGTAAGAATGTCAACATTCATGAAGTGAACTCAGTCTGTAGACGTCAGTGAGTAGAGTTGTATTGTAACAAGAAGAATTTAATAAAACATAACATTCACTGTCTTGGATGGAAATTCAAATAGACCAGGGATTTAGACAATTCGACTAACCCACTGTTATGGACATGAATGCAAGCCATGATCTTCTGTACAACAATAATATTTATTGTGTTGCTAACAATCACCGCTTCATTCGTTGAGAGTTGGCAGGCAGAGCATAGCAACAGTATAATTAAATCTATATTACTTCCTAAATAAGGGTATTCCATTTGAATGCATTATTATTACTGTTCACCGGGGTTCCAAGTAGAATATAGGTCCAAGACAATTCATCTACACTTCGTTCTACTTTCTTCTGCCCTCTCCAGCTGATACTATCATTGTCTATCATCTGTCATCACCTCATCTTCAGACTATCACCCTGATGTTCACCTAGCACCGACGACCAACTTGTTGTTTCTCATTCAATTTCCACTCATACAATTGTGTATTTTGAGCGAGATGTTATTCGACGGTCTCCTTAGTATGTTCTCCATCCATCTCCATTATCTCCTTCATATTTGTTGTGTAATATTTTTTTGGCTAGTTTGTTGATAAGGTTTTTCGTTGTTGATTCTCTCTGGCCATTTGACATTCAAAAACTAGTCAGCGAAGGCAGCTGTTGATCACGGTCTGCGGTGACCTGTTGGAAATGCTTTTGTAATGCACAGTGCTAGAGTCTGACCTACGTAATCATCTCTTTATTCGTTGAGAGTTCGCAGGTAACGGTAGAAAATATCTTTCCATTATCATTCAAACTTTGATAGGTTCTTCTGTTAAGTGTGGCTGTACGTGAAACAATACTCGCCAGATAAGTGAAGGGACTGACCACTTTCAAGTTAATCCCGTTGATAATTTTTGATGCTGGCTGTTGTTGCTGCTGATAAGTTGATGATGTTTTCCCCATCGTCTTCTCAGTTTTCAGCCGAAGTTTTCTATCCAATTCCAGCCTTTTCTGTCAGTTTGTCGGCTTTCATCTGCAAGACTTCGAGATTGTGTGACATTGAGCTTAAGTCCTCCTCGAAATCTAGAGTTGCTAGATCTCAATAGAATTTAAAGTGGGTTGATGCAAACGTACTGAAGAATCTTCGGGATTGAGTGGTCTTTAATAACACGAAACCATTCTCTCTCACTCTCAATATAAAATCCACTCTCTCTGTCAAGCATCATGAAGAATAGAAATCTCTCAACATCAGCATACATGAATACCAGACACCTTATGAATCCAGATACAAAATCAGGATGCGACGATGAAATTCTAGGGTGTTAGTTGAAAGCATCAGACAGTGCATTTAGTAGCATACATACAAACACATTCTCACCACCACCATCGCCGGTTAGTTTCAACCTCGTTCTGTGATGCACTTTCACGTCTTTCGTATAATCAGTGCAAAGATAACCACGTTTGAAGTGAATGTCTCCACATATCAGCGAATTACGATATGTAGGATTGAAGCGATAATTCACTCTTGTAAATATACCTGCATCATAGGTAATATCACATATACATTAATTTAAACAGAATTGACTTTTATCTGCATTATTTCATCATCTGAATTGCGTTCATATTTGCTTGCACTACATATTCAAGAGTAACTCCTCTTCATTGGACAGAATATACCTCGTCCATGTGTATATATGAGCATATATAGACCTTGTGGACGTGAAAAGTGAATCATCTTTAAAGATTATTAAGCTGAAGACGTCTATTACTGAAACACAACAAACTCGATGAATACTCCATTTTCACAACACCTACTCTACTACCCACGGAATGGGACTTTGTTTCATAAAGTAATTTTCTCAGTCACATTGTAGGTCTTATTCGTGCTGAGGGTTCACAATATGCTGCAACTACATTATCGCATATTTTATTTAATGTTACAGGTTGTATCTAGCTAAAGTGAGGCGAAAAGTTGCGTCGAGTGCGTGTTATTCTGCACCATTGTATCTGCTATCCAACTAATAGATGGAAAGTTGTTTAGAAGGGTGCTTTTCCTACCTTATATGCGATGTATTTATGTGCTGTGCGAACTTTATCACAAGACTTACATGCCGCATCTGTATCTACACGTAAATTGAAATGCAGCACTGGAGATGACAAAAAGAAGCTTGTCAAATTTTGCTATAATACTGATGAACTTGGTTAGTGGGGAAATTGTCAAGTTTACATGAATTATCTTTTCCTAAGTCAACATGCGTAACAGTTATTGCTCAAATCTACATGAAGCATGTTCGTCTCACTATGCACAAGAGATCACATTCTCATATGAGTATGAAAGCTGCCCACTGATATGGCACCTTTACAACAAACTCTGCGCGAAAGGACATTAACACATAGACATATACGTATATATGTATATTTATACATATATATTGCAGCCTACAAAGAATATATGCTCTCTCCTACTCTCACTAACCATTCTACCATTCTCAACAGACATTCCGCTCAATCAAACGGAATCCCACCATACCAACATAATCACATACGTGGCTGTCGTTCAACAGCAATAAAGCAACAGGAGGCAAATTTGCAGTTCAGTTATGTCACTTGCAGATTTCAGCGAGCGAATTCATTGAAATACACAAAGCCCAAACACATCCTCAGTAGTTCCACCCCACAATATTGACAAAAAGTCGTGATGATCCACATTCACATCTGAAAGATAATCGTTACAAGGGTTATCTTGATTTAAGTGTGGTGATCAGAAAATCTGACGTATGCCCATAACAGGGAACTGCGATATGTAGGAGTGAAGCGACACTCATCACTACAGTCTATATCCGTCTGAAGTGTCGACTACTACGGGAAACAGTGAACGTTTTCTGTGCACAATTGGCCAGCCAGATATTCACGAAGTGAATGTGCCGTAGGATTCATTGTATTGGTGTGTAAATGAGTTTTACTCCTTAATGTTGTTGTGAATAGCAGAAGAGCGAGTGAGATATGGTGAGACTCAGAGTTGGATCACAGCAAACATCTTCGTACAGTAATAATAATAATAATTTTTGCTTTATTCCAAAATCAGTATTAATGATACAACAAGGAATTTTCAGCATTCAGTACAATATTGCATCTAATTTACTCAGGAACGACAACAACAAAAAATAAATAAACGAAATAATTAATACATAATAATGATTACAAAAAGTTTTTATACCAGCTATGTAGCAATTGGAGTATATGATAAGGAGAAAATTACGCATAAAGTATAAAATTATAGTAATAATAGTAATAACAACTAAAATAAAAATAGCAAGGTTATAATTAAACGATAGAAAGGATGACACCATAGAATTACAGAAAGATGAGCAATGAAAGGGTCGATTGAATATGCTAAATACATAGTAACTTATATGTTTCACGTCTAACAGAGTCTTCATCACATAAAATACGGGCTAAATACGGTATTGTAGAATTTTTGTACTTAGTGGTACGAGCATATAATTTCTTATATTGACTTCTCGTCCTATCTGATGAGATCCAAGGGGATAGTTGTGAATAAAGAGGGTGCAGAGGGTCTGACAGTACGGCCTTTGCCCAATTTGTACAGGAATTTACGTGTCTCTCGACTACAGTATTGGCGAGCTCACGCAGTGGCAAACCAAAAGCCCTACTCACAGCATTTAATACCCTTCGTAGCATGACATAGTCTTTTTTAAGAAGCCCAGGGCAGAATAATGGAGGACAATAGAGTACAATAGGTAAAATACAGGAGTTTAAAAATTGCACAACTAAAGGTTGGTTGATACCTTGTTGTCTTAACTTTTTAATGTAGAAGGTAAGACGAAACATTTTCGTAGAGATCAATAAAATGCGGGACGACCATGAAAGGTGAGAGGAAAGAACTAATCCAAGGTATTTATTACTTGACTTGGTTTCAATTTCTGTGCCATCTATGCTACAGGCATCATGGGAACTAACTAGTTCATGTATGTCACGTCGATGCTTGAAGGTAAAGTTAACTGCCTGACCTTTGAAAGGATTTAACATAAGACCATTTGAATTAGACCACTTGCTGATGTCCAACAGAAAGCTATTAAGTTTGGAGCAGTCAGACTCGGAAGTGATAGGCAGTGATACAGTCAGATCATCAGCATATTTGACAAAATTAGTTTCGTTTAATTGAGGCAGGTCGTGTAGGAAGAAAGAAAAAAGAAAAGGAGAGAGGACGGCACCTTGAGGAACACCGGCTTTTGTAAGCAAAGCAGAAGAAGATTTGCCATTATATGCAGTATACTGCATTCTATCAAAAAAATAAGAATGCAACCAACTCTTAGCCCAGGATGCTGTGTGCGTCAAGGAGAGCTTATTTAATAAAAGACCCCTAGGTACAGAGTCAAACGCAGATGTGTAGTCTGGGAAAGCACCACGAACATATTTGGCACCTTTGTTTAAACAAGAAACAACATTATGATATAAGACAACCGCAGCATCCAAAGTACTTCTACCATGTGTATATGCAAATTGCTTAGGATCATTAAAAGTTTTCAATGAAGGTTCAAGACGAAGTAAAAGTAGTTTTTCCATCAATTTTAAAAAAGGAGAAGTAATTGCAATAGGCCTAAATTTAATATCGGTACCAGAAGATTGTTTTGGTATCGGGATAATTTTAATGTTTTCCCATGCAGAAGGTAGAACATTACTGGAAAAGGAAGCCTTAAAAATATTAGTAAGAGGGTAACACAAAATATCAGCACAGTTCCTGAGGACAATGGCAGGTACGCCATCAGGACCAAGGCTTTGGGAAGGCTTAAGCGAACGGAGACATTTAAGCACATCAATGGTATTAACACCACTAAAATTATTGTCTATGTGATTTGCATCATTAGGAAGGATATCGACAGAGGAGCGTATAAAAGACTTATTAAGATTATCAACATTAAGAGATTGGACAGAAGTACACCGCTTACCGCTAGTTATTTCTTTAAAAAGTTTCCATAAACTAGAAGGGGTTTTACATGACAATAATCTTTGGTTGTATAAAACATTTAGTCTGTGCATTTCGAGTTTTATCAAAGTATTTAGCTTTTTTACACTTGACTTATCATTTGTTTTGAACAACAGTTCTTTATCTTTACGGAGCTTTTTGAGATATGGAGAAGAGAAACGGTCAAATCAATTAATAATGTTTCTTTAGGACAACATATTTCGAAACAGAATTTAAGATAATCTGTGGTGTTTGTGATTGTGTCATTTAATGTTTGTTCTGTAAATAGGTCCCAGTTATTGTCTTTCAACATGCATCTGAGTTTGCTTAGATTGTCTTGTGAGTAGCATCTCCGTTGAAATTCACTGTAGAGGTGAGAGAAAACACGTTTGTGTGATTTGGAATATATTTTAGGCAGTACACGTATGATGCAGTGGTCAGAGTTCAGTACAGGAGCACGTTTACGAGCTTCATATATACCAACATCATTGATGAATACCAGATCTAGTGTTTTTTCGAGACGGGTAGCAAAGTTAACAATATTGTCATGGCCAAGTAATATAAGGAAGGAGTGATCACATGAGTTAAAATCGCCAGTCACTATTGATAAAGAGTTCTCGAAGCAAGCTGCAGCAAAAGCGGTGAATTCATCTGCGAACATAGATAAATCCGATATGATACAGCCAGGAGAGACATAAACATTAGGAATATAAATGAATTTGTATTTTGACAAGTGTCTCGGGCGACATCTGACAGTGATGCAATCAATGTAGTCATTCGAGAATTTGAAACAAACTTTGTTAGAAATAGACCATTTTGAGTGAATAAATGTAGCTACAAATCCGCCGCATTTTTTCTTGAAACAAACACGGTCTTGTCGGAATACATTAAAATAATTTAAAGATACTACATCGTCATCATATGAGTCATGAAGCCAGGTTTCTTGTAGAGTGACAATACCAGTATTGTGATAAGTTTCGGAAAACAAGGGGGACTGAAAATCCAGAATTTCGTTAGGCAGTGACCGACAGTTGGTACTAACGATTACCGGAACAGTGGTTTGATGTATGGGTGTAGATTTTAAAGCACGTTGCCAACCACCATGGTGCTTTTTCTTGAGCTTATTGCAAATATGAAAGTTTTTAGGTTTTAAGCATTTTATATAATCCCGAGAGTGAATGATACGATTAGAATGCATAATTTTAAATGTAAACACCAACAAAATATGAGTAAATAGATGCAAAATGTACATGGAATATGGTAGCCCAAAAATGTTCAAACAGGCCGCCAAGGTCATATGCGATACGAATGATTCATCGTTGATGTTGGAGATATGCCAAATATTATTAAGATTGAAGTCGAATGGTGACATTTAAATAATGAAGAAATATAAAGGAATTTAGTGAGTACCCTGTGTGATCGCCGTGACATGATTATGAGAAATCGATCCAGCTTAAAACGCCATCTTTAATACTAATGCAGAACACCGTGAGTCCCTATCAAATGAAATTACCCACAACGCATTTCTCTTGTTATCATGTTTCTGCAATGATGAAAACTGAAGGAGCCAACTAATAAGCACTCTGTGGTTATGCCTCAACTCAGTCTGCCTGAACTATTCATAATGATTAAAGGTGCAAATGTCCTATGGATCTGCCTAGCAAAACATTCCAACACTTGTGTTCATCGTCCTGAAAACTGTAACCAAATAATGAACTATTTTTTACTCTAACATTAAGTCACATATCATTGTTAGCCGCATATGTATTGTCCAGAGTCTTTCTTTGGTGTTGCCTATCCGGCGTGGGTGGAGACAACACTTGGCTTGACAACAATAATCCGACAGTGCACTTAATCAA
Source organism: Trichobilharzia szidati (assembly GCA_944472155.2). NCBI lineage: Eukaryota > Metazoa > Platyhelminthes > Trematoda > Strigeidida > Schistosomatidae > Trichobilharzia > Trichobilharzia szidati. The sequence goes on along the minus strand of OX235276.1, from coordinate 73,313,877 downwards.
ATATATCGAATATTAACACTTCACGCTTTCTTCCACTTTATATGAAATTGTGTGTTGTGAGTGGGACGAAGAATGTTGATAAGAAGCGAACGTGGCCAGGCTGTTGTGTGGTCAATGAGCGCAGGCGTACAGAGTATGTGTGTGTGACAAGGTATGTGATGACGAGGACTGTTGTGTTGACAGCTACCTCTATCTCGAGATGAAATAATGTCTCTTTGAGCGAAATTATTTGTGACAAATCACCTGATCCGAATCGAATCTCACACTTTGGCTTCAATGTAATAAGGAAATCACGCTTGTTGATCTCTGAGTGTACATATACTAGCTGACGAAATTCTGGTCAAATTTCACTAAATTACCGAGGCTTATTTTGCTTACAATAAACTGAATCAGCATTTCATCCACGACTGGATGACATCTCGATCAGTAAACATTGCGTTTATATATGATAGAGAAGATTTGTAGCCTAGGTGGATGATTTTGATATGGTTGTGTTCTCTGAGCTGGATAGTTAATTTGCGAAGCTATCGTCACCCTACTAGGTGACATTTTCAGCGCATACTTCAATTTGAAGTGAGCTTTTAGATTCCTCCACGAGTTAATTAATCATCTCTAATGGCGACCTTGGACGTGATTGGTTGTATTTGTGTGTTTTCATACCTTCTAGGTTACTTGTATGGTCACTAATTGTTTCTCTGTCTTTAACTTTGACCCTCTGTGTGTGAGGTTTCTTTCTTATCGATTGATAAATTTTGTCTATCTCGATGTGTCTATTGCTTGATGATTCACTGGAATGCCAAGCTTCTAAAAATTCTCTAGCATTCTTGGTTTTTCCTCTGTCTAATATTTGAACGTTGTCCCAATCGAATTGATGTCCGTGGTTGTCTATATGTAGTGATATGAGGGATTTGATGTATTTTGGTTGACATAGAATTGAGTGAAGTGACTTTGTTAGTTTGTGTACGATGTCAATTCCTAAAGGTTTGAAGAGTCTTGTAGTGATTTCTGAGATATCCTTTATATATGGTAAGGCGATTTTCTTTGTGCTTTCCTTGAGGGCTTTTGGTTTGATAGGTTGGCTTGGGGGTATATGTCTTTTGATGAAATTCCGTGGATGCCCATTCTTTTGGAAGACGTCCAAGAGATATATTTCTTCAATTTTTCTTAACGTGAGAGTGCTGCAATGAGTCCTGGCCCTCTTGAATAGTGTTTGTATGCAATTCCTCTTGTGTGCTATTGGATTGTTGTTGTTGTAATTCCAGATTTGGTCTACGTCAGTTGATTTTCTATAGACTTGAGTTTTTATTTCTCTGTGGTTGTTCGCTTGACTACGACGTTCTGATTCCTCTTCACTTGTGAATTTGACGTCGTTGAAGACGTTGTTTATCAGGTTGTGAGCTCTCTCTTGTATCTTTTGATAATTAAAAGTGTGTCGTCTACGTAACGTATCCAAATCTTGGGTTTGATCTTCAGTAGAATTATGTTCTCGAGCCTTTCCATCACTGTTTCTGCAATCAAACCTGACATTAGCGATCCCATAGGTGTTCATTTCATTTCATTCTAAATCACTGTGTCGATTCTTGAATTCAGTGTGTGTGTTCTGATTGCAAAGCATTCGGCAGTGAGTGAGAATAATATTTTGATGTGTGCATGAATGGATGGTTTTGACTTAAACGATTAGTTCATTCAAATCTCTTATAATATAGCATGCAATATCAACATATAGATACTCCAGAGATATGATAAGCAATTGCACTATCTACGATACAAATTATACTGATACATAGATAGTCTTCGCTCATTGTAAGATCATTTCGCGCCTATCGAAACAAGACACATCGGCTGACTGACTAGTTTCCTGAAGACTTTCTACAACCAGAATTACATCGTTTAAACGACTCCAAAAGAAATTCAGTGAAGTTTATAGTTTTCATCATGAATGCAGTTCAATTGTTATTTATAAAATACAATGTCACTAGCGTCATCAACGGCTCTTCATCTTTACTCAGGTTTGAGGGCACCTGGAATATTTCCCAGCTGTTAAGACAGATGGGATTTCAAATCCTTGTCAGAAGTACAACTTCCTGCCATTGATAGTTGGAAGAATGCAGTATCATAATATATTTTGAATTTCATTAGGGTTAGGTGATTTCAATGACACTGATTGTTCTGGCGGTGAATAATCTCGGAAGTTGGAATGAACAAAATTGTATGAACACTGTCACCACGATTTGATTACACAGATGCAGAAATTTATAATTTGTATGGCTGGACAATGGCATGGTATTTTTCAGCATATCCATTGTGAAATGAATTAAAATAAAAGCGACGGTGATGTGATCACTGTTGATTTGATTCATCTCTGTATCAATTTTCAGGTTTCAAAGCTCCATGTAGAACTTGGAGTGAAAATAATTGTGAATTGTAGCAATGACTCTTCCAATTTCTCAGGGGTAAGAAGAACGTTTATTATCATTCCTACAATTCGCTCATATTTATACTTGACTGTTTCAACGAATAGGATACTGGTGAGTGCACCTATTACTTTGTGGAGAGGCTTAGCACTTGAGACAGAATGCTTAATAGGATGTTATTTGCATAAAATTTGTGGCTAATATGCAATGTTCTTTACTGAAGCGGGATTTCAAATCACTATCGGAGATTGAGTCCGTTCGGAAACAATATTAGTGTTGTCAATGGAAGTGAACATTGAACGTTTGTTTTATTGGAACTGGCAACCATTGGCGGCCAATTGAAGGCGCGAATGGAACGATCGCTTGCAAGTTGAAGGAAGACTGGATTTCAATACGAATAAAAGTACTTTATAACTTTATTTGCACTTAACATTTGTTTGCAGACTTTGTAGTTTTCTTCAATTTAATTGCCAAACAATATAATTTCGTTCGAGGAATATTGGTGTTTTGGATTTAAAGTTGAAGGAAACACATAGTGTTTATCGGTTCAATCGCTTAAGTCTTCGTTACAATAGGAACTTAGGGCTAAGTTCCTTGACAGTTTTTATTCGTTTGTTCGTCTTCGGGAACAGTTTTCATTCTTCGTGGGCGCCTTCTGGAAATCGTCTGGGTGTACTTACTAGATCTGCAGCCAGCTTCTCTTTGGACAAGGATTATCAACGCAGTTTGGATTTTTTGGTGACGTGGATAATGCCTGGGTCAAGAAAGGGATGTGGCACCATGGAAGCAGACAAAAAAGTAAGTAACGATGAGTTGCCTGTTAATTGTAATGAAATGTATGATGCTCAGCATGTTAAGTTTGATGTTCACGCTTCACCGTTAAGGGATAGTAAGGGTTTAAGATTGCCTAAGTTTGAACCACGATACTTCGATGGAAACCCAGCCGACTACCCACAGTTCATCAAAGAGTTTGAGGTCATGCTGAGTGGTTTTGTATTAAATGATGAAATGAAGTTAATGTATTTATTGAGATATTGTACTGGTGTGGCTGCAAGAGCCATACAGTGCTGCAAGTTTATGCCCCCGAACGAAGGATATACCGAGGCAATGAAGATACTACGTTAAAGGTTTGGAAAACCATATATGATATCCCGTAGTATTTTCGAGACAGCGAAAGGTAACGGATCACAGTTAAACGATAATGCAGAGGAACTTGCAGAGTTCTTTGATAATTTGATGGTATATAGAAATACACTCATGTCTTTTAACTGCGTAGATGAATTGAACTCAAGTTCCGTGCTTGAAACTGTTGCCAAGAGATTACCTGTTCGTCTACAAAGGAAGTTCATAAAGGTTTGTTCACGTCTAGAGGAGGAGGGTTTAGAGCCCGGGTTGGATGACATTGTGAGCCTGATGAAAGACAGTGTCAACCAAGCTTTGAGCAAGTTTGCTAGTATACTGCATCCTACCCCTGGAATAGAGAAATCAGAGAGCAAAATGCAATCATTTATGACGAAGGGGTCTCAGCGTAGTGGATATCGAGAAAGCTGTATGGTGTCTAGTAAACCTAATGATTGTGACAGCTTTAGTGAGACATCCCCAACGGATAAGTTACAAGCTGCAAGACAAACACGGTTGTGCTTCGTCCGTTTGCAAGAAGTGCATACAAAGGCGAACTGTGAAGCAATGAGCAAGTTTAGTGGCAAGTTAAATGTGAAGTCAGCATCATCATGTTCTGACTCCGAATCGTGTATCGATAATGGTGCGGTGAAGAAGCCTGTAGTCGTAACTGGTAATCCATTGTTGAAAAGAGTGTCTCAGACGACACCTCAGTTTGTGCATACGAAGAGGGTTACAGTTTCAGTGTCCAGTTCTCACTCCACAAGTTTACAAGGTAATACTAGTCAAAGTAAAGGAATTAAACCTTTAATGATTCATGAGGAAGAACCTGAGTCATCTACGGCTGTTATTAAAGAGTGTGAAAATGATGAAGTCGATCATACAGGCGGCGGTATAGTGAGTATTTCTGACAATGGTCACGGTAGTTCACATTTGTCTGTAGCTGATCATGATGAGATTAGCGGAATGCCTACTACTACTGAGTTGACTGAAGGTTCTGTACAACTTGAACGTGAAGCAGAATTAAAGGCAGATGCGGTTGGAGAAGGTATGGATACTCGTGAGGCCATCACTGTAAGTGATCCGAGTGTAGCCCAACTATCGACAGATGTTAAAACTGAACTGGAGCCAATAATAAAAGATAGCAGTGGTGGTAATCCTGTGGTTAGACAACCTCCTAAAGGTCTAACAACAACAGCTTCTGATACACCGCTAAGTTCATCAACTGGTGTCAGCCAGTCGTCGTTGGTGTTGTCATATGCAGTAAAAGAGCCGTTCATGAATCAACGTGTCTTATGCAGTGACTATGCTAGTGTTGGTCCGTTCGAAGGGACGAAAGTCAATGGCCAGTTTAGTGACGATAGGCCAACTGTGTACAAGAGGGTAATCGTTAGACTGACTTGCACGAATAAAGGCATTTCAGGTTTCAAACTACTATTTGAATGTTATTATCTTTGGTGCAAATTACTCTGTACATTCGCTTGGTTGGTCAGATGCGTCGTATGTTTCTTAGTCATCTACCTTCCACGATACAATGTCATGGGCGTGTTACCATTCAGAGTCGAGGATATAGATGATGGAAGGAGGTCAGCAAATGAGCTCAACGACGATTTTCCAACTTAAGGGCGTAAACCTGAGAAGGGTTGTAGGCGTACTGCTGTAAGTCCTACAATTCTTCAAGGGTAGTACGTCGAAGAGCAGTCCATCGTACTTGGTGTACATATGTTCATGTTGTATATAATGAATTGGTATCATCCCTCTTCTATCTGTTGATTAATTTTGTTTGTATCCGGACGTCTTCCACTTGGATCGTCAACCTGAGAAGAAATGTAGGCGTACTGCTGTAAGTCCTACAGTTCTTCAAGGGTAGCTCGTCAAGGCAGAATCCACAACATTTGATATATTGATTGTACATATGCTTGTGTTGAGTAATTCAGTGGGTTCCGATTCATCTGATTGTCGGTTAATTTTATAGTTGTCGCATTGTGTGAATCATCTTGTAATGTTTTTGTAAGTACTTCTGAATTCGCTTCTAAACTTGTGAACGAATCGAGTAGAGTTAGAGTCAGCGTACGCGATTGGATACGCCGGGGAGAGGATTGGGCTAGAGTGGAATGAAGCAATCGATACTTTGTGAACGAGATCAGTGGTGGTATTGTCGTCAGACAGCGTAGACCCCATGCGCCGGGGAGAGCGTGTCGGTGTGATGTGGTATGTTTGCTGTGTGTTGGGCTTTTTTGTCTTGCTTTTCCAATTTTAGCCTAGTCCCGATTGGCCCAGGTTCCCGCATTGGCAGTTCAGTTCAAGGTTACCGCCGTTGTGGAAAAAAGGGATGGACCCTTTTTTGCCGGGGAGTGTCAATGGAAGTGAACATTGAACGTTTGTTTTATTGGAACTGGCAACCATTGGCGGCCAATTGAAGGCGCGAATGGAACGATCGCTTGCAAGTTGAAGGAAGACTGGATTTCAATACGAATAAAAGTACTTTATAACTTTATTTGCACTTAACATTTGTTTGCAGACTTTGTAGTTTTCTTCAATTTAATTGCCAAACAATATAATTTCGTTCGAGGAATATTGGTGTTTTGGATTTAAAGTTGAAGGAAACACATAGTGTTTATCGGTTCAATCGCTTAAGTCTTCGTTACAATAGGAACTTAGGGCTAAGTTCCTTGACAAGTGTTGTCAATAAGCAAATATAATATGATGAGAAATAAGATGAGTATTGTTAGTCAATAAAATGACAAAATTGATTGTTCGTATTGGCTTGAGTGAACTGATTCAGTAGGATGACTCCAGTAATATTGACGGAAATGACGTAAGCTCTAAGAATGAAAAGGACTGCACGCTCATGTCTCATTAGCATTGTTTCACAACACCTACTCCCTACTTTACGATCATGAACTTTGTTTCGGAAAGTAATTTTCTAAGTCACATTGTAGGTCTGATACTCACTGAGGGTTCAGAATATGCTGCATCTATATTATCGCATATTTTATTAAATGTTTCAGGTTGAGGCGACAAAATGCTTTGAGTGTATCTTATTCTGCATCAATGTACACAAATAAAATTAACCAAGTGATAGATGAAAGTTGATACCGAATAAATAAATACTAAGCGGAAACATGTACAGGGCAACAGATCATACACGATGCCTGCGCTTCGATGCACTACACTCGAAGAATTTTTGGACTGACACCAGCACGCCGAAAATCATTCCCACGTTGGATTTTGCATTTTCAATCGCATTGTGGAAAAGCGTGAAAAAGGGGGTATAGAGGGAGATAGTTAAATGAGATAATTGTGTTTCTATTGGGCAGTCAATATGTTCATATTCATAAGAGACTCTATTAATTCTCAGTGAATGTGGATGATTTACTCAAGATCGGCGAATAGAGATAGAGTGTGGTGATTAACCATTTCTATCTTAGTATTTTTTAAATACTTACTGTTGTTTGTTAATATATTTATTATTTTGATTTGAAATATAATTCCGTCAAATACAAATTCCTAAATTCATCCCTCTCTGTGTTTTGGTTGAGTTCCTGTAATTCGGTCATTGCGAAATAGAAATACTACTATCACAAATAGTAATCACATTTTGGCGTCGCAATGGAATTAAATAATCTTGGAAAGTTTCCTCTAAATGGTTCACCGTGGGAAATCTCCGATTATCTTGAATGTTTCGAAGCATGGCGCATGTCGAAGAATGTTTGCGATGACAAAATTCTAGCTCATTTTATTACTGCTATTAAGCTAGATGCGTACAGCCTACTGAAAACTCTGTCATTTCCAGATAAACCAATTTCTCTGTCTTATGATAAACTCCGTGAACTTTCAACAAATCACTTCCACATAACAACTTTCGAAACACGAGAGAGGGCTCAGTTCAACAAACTTGTTCGTGCTCCCAGCCAGAAGATTAGAGACTTTATTCTTCAACTGCAGATACAAGCTTCAAAATGCAACTTTGGAGATCAGCTCCATACTCAACTACGTGATCGTCTAATTGCTGGAATCAATATTCCTAAGTTAGAGAAAGAGTTGGTTCAGATACCTTCCTGCACTTTTCAAACTGCCAAGGATTTATGTGTTACGTATGAAGATGTCAACAGTGACTACCCAGCTGCCACTACGTCAGAGTCTGATGTCATGATGTCCAAAGTTGATAATAAAAGTGTTCATAGAAAGAAATCCAAACTGCCGTCCACATGTAATAGAATGCAGACAGAAAGCAAGAACATCAAACCGTGGTTTTCATGTGGAAAGCGTCATCTACGAAACACTTGTCGTTTTCGGAGTGCTAAGTGCCATAAATGTGGTAAAATTGGGCACATCAAGTCTGTTTGCAGAAGTTCAAATACTTACGCTACTCATGATTCCCACAAACTGTCTGAAAAATGAAGTCAATGTCTCTTTCAACTTTTCACAATACTCAATCTCATCTAGTGAGAAACTTCACTACAAGTTCAGGCAAGTCTCACTGTTTTATAATTGATACTGGGAGTACTGAATCTATAATTTCTAAGAAAGATTTACTATCGCTTTGTAAGCATGCTCAGGTAGACCCTACTACTAGTTCAATTACAGGCATAACTGGTCATAAACTACCTCTTATTGGTGCAACTAACATTTGTTCCAAGTCAGACAGTGGTAATTTTGTGAATATCCCCTTTCTTGTTAGTGAATATGGTCCATCTTTATTGGGATTGAAAGCCCTTAGACTGTTAAATGTTGAAATCTCACTTTGCACTGAGTTGTTTGATGAACATTTGTTCAGAGAATTAGTTCTCCAATGTTCAAAGAGTGTAGGTGGCATGAAGATTCAGCCCATCCATCTTGAAATAGAGGGTGATCCTATCTTCCTAAAGCGCCGATTAATTCCATATGGTTTGCGAGATGCAGTTAAGAAAGAGTTGGACAAGTTGGTTGAGCAGGGCATACTTATGCCAGTTGAATCTTCGAATTGGGCTACTCCCATTGTCACACCACTAAAGGCTGACGGAAAAACACCGAGAATTTGTGGTAACTATCGTCTTACACTCAATAGTCGTCTTCTACAGCAAAGTTGCACTACGCTAGAAAGCGAAGATATTCTCTACAAGCTACATGGCTCAAAATACTTTTCCAAAATAGATCTCAAAGATGCTTATTTGCAAATTCCTCTTGACGAAGCTTCTAGTGCATTAACAACCATTAATACTCAATTTGGATTGTTCAAGTATAAGTTCTTGCCTTTTGGTTTAAAGGTTTCTCCTGCAATATTTCAAAAAGAAATAAATCAGATGATAGATGGATTAGACGGTGTTGAGTCTTACCAAGACGACATTACAGTTCATGGTCCGAACATCGAATTGCATAATGAACGACATTTAAAACTGTTCAGGCGTTTCTGTGAGAAAAATGTTCTTGTTAATCCATCTAAATGTCATTTCACTTTGTCGTCTGTATCATGCTTGGGATACACAGTAGACTCTGAGGGTTTCAGACCTGATGCTAGTCGTTTGGCACCTCTAATTCAAGCACCGTCACCTAATAATATGACGTCGTTGAGATCATGGATTGGCACTCTTCAGTTTTACTCCAGATTCTTTCCCAATTTCACTCAGCTGTTATCTCCACTTTTTAATATTGCCTCCAATAAACAATTTAAGTGGGAACAACAACATGAAGATATGTTGCGAAAAACTTTGGAGTTTCTTAATAAACAAGCCTTCTTAAGACCTTTTTCATCGAAAGATAAGTCCGTTCTCACTACAGATGCTTCTCCTACGGGTATAGTTGCAGTACTTGAGCAAAATGGACAACCTGTTATTTGTATTTCAAGACGTCTAAGTAAGAGTGAACAAGGGTACTCACAAACCCAGAAAGAGGCTCTAGCGGTTGTATGGGCAATAAGACGCTTGCACAAGTATCTCTTTGGTACTAAGTTTCACATAGTTACTGATCATCAGGATTTGAAATTCATTTACAACCCAGAAAAGTCTTTGAATAGATCATCTGCTGCTATGGTTCAAAGATGGAGTTTAGAACTAAGTGCATATGATTACACTATTGAACACAGATTGGCTAAGGATATACCTCATGCAGACTTCTTATCTCGTTATTCGTTATTTGAAAGTTTGTTAGACCAGCCGTTACCTGTGGAAAGAGTTCGATTTATAAACGATACTGGGAAATATTACGGGTGCATTATAAATGCAATAAAAAGAGGTTGGAATATTCAGTGTAAGTGGAGACTTCCGGAGTTATATAAGCGAAGAGATGAGATTTCAGTCCATCCTGAAGGACTTCTATGTCTGAATGACAGAATTATTATTCCTCCGACATTAAGATCTGCGATTTTGGATGATCTTCATTCTGCGCATCTGGGAGCTGATAAGATGAAATCATTAGCACGTCTAACATGTTGGTGGCCGGAAATTGATGCTGACATTAACAAAAGAGCGAAGAGCTGTTCCAGCTGTTTGCATAAAATGTCCTTTGGGAAGTCGTCGTGGAAACCGTGGCCTACGTCTTGTGAGGTTTGGCAGCGTATTCATGCAGATTACTGTGGTCCATTCTTAAATTCATACTATGCTTTAATTATTGTGGATTCTTATTCTAGATGGCCAGAAGTTATAATTACAGATAGTTCTAATGCGAAATTCACTCGCAGAGCTTTGACGAAGATTTTTAGTCGAGAAGGAATTCCAGATGTCTTAGTTACTGGTAATGGTACTCATTTCACTGAGAAGAATTTCAATGATTGGCTTAAACATATAGGTTGTCGTCATCTGTACACAGCACCACGTCATCCTCAGTCTAACGGGTTGGCAGAAAATTTTGTACGAACATTAAAGAGTGCCATAGCATCAATGAGTCCTAAGAATTTTGATGAGCTAGAGAGATGTGTAGATATTTTCCTACTTCAATATCGCAATGCGGAGCATACAAGTACCCATGAAAGACCTGCTTAACTGTTAAAATCTCGAATTCTCAGAAAGCACCGAATGTCTACGACTTCTGATGCACATTATTACAGAGGGAATGACTATAGACCTTCTGTTGGAATCATACTACAAAAAATTGGAAATCGAATGGTGGAAATATTAGACATCGAAGATCATTCAATTCATAACACACACCTGGATCAAGTGAGAATAAACGAAGTAGGTCGTTCCCATTATAATTTTAATTATTCCGCTACTAATCCTGATATTGTAGATAATTCAGAAATAAGTCCAGATGATACTGATGAAAATAATATCACAGAATCAGTTAGAAGATCCCAGAGACTTTCAAGCAAACCGAGACCTCATTATAAATACGCAAGGAGATATTCGATATGTGATGGATGTGGTGATTGACAATTTCTATCTTTGTATTGTTTAAATACTTACTGTTGTTTGTTAATATATTTATTATTTTGATTTGAAATATAATTCCGCCAAATACAAATTCCTAAATTCATCCCTCTCTGTGTTTTGGTTAAGTTCCTGTAATTCGGTCATTGTGAAATACAAATACTACTATTACAAGTAGTAATCACATAGAGTAATCAGCATCAAATATTATTCCAACATTTCATGAACAATTCGTTGACTCATCAGGAAACTATTGCCTGAAACACAAAGAATCATCAGACTTATCAGAATTCAATGACAGTTAGTTTTACGGAGAATTTCAGGTAATATCACCGAAAACCAGTGAACAGGAACGTTCAGGTTGAGAAGGCCTGCTCACGCAATAGGAGTCGATGAACGTGATGGTTTCGTTTCTGACACCTACACTGAGTAGTACGCGTTTCAATGTAATACATGCTGACAATGCACTGATTCATTGAAATACTGAAACTGCCTGTGGAATTATAATTTCGCCATGCAACAGTTGATCTCACAGTCAGAAATTCTGAATAACACAGAATTTCCATCAGTCTCCAACACGCCTTCTTCACCCCAATGACAATGTACGCACGCTGCGAGACGGGTTCAGGAAAGTAAACATTCTGTCGTATCCTTTCTAACTCAGTTCTCGTACTGACGTTTAACAAACAGCAAACACGATTTCTGATGGAGAGCATGAGGAATCCAACTGAACAGCAAACACGCGAAATCGCCATGTCAAACAAACCAATGATCGCACACATACGTGAAGCGATAACAGAGAACTAAAGAAAATTTTTGTCATAAATATAATTAAAGAGTTTATCGCATTCAAATCATACAAATGTCAGAAACTGGGAGGAAGAGGGGAAAATAAAAGCTTGAATTTCCAAGTTGGATTTGGAAATACCATTTTCATTCCAGGCGTGCACCGTTGAATCATGCTCCTGTAGTATTCACTAAGACATTTGGAATGAAACGTGCGAATTGAGAGGGCAGTACATCCGTACACTTCTTATATCCAGGATGGCAGTAATGATGTACACAACAGTCTCTTTCAGCTGTGCAATCTTCTCCCTTGTTCTTACATTTGAAACAGGTGCCTTTTCCCAATGGTTTCCACGAACACAACAGGGGAGAGCAACATGGGTAGTCTCTCGAACAAGTCTCATTCACATTCCGACAAATTGAAGATTGACTGTCAGCTGAAATGAAAAGAAATGTATGTATGTATATTTCGAAGCATGAAAGGATGCTTAGTTCAATGAATGAGTGCATGACTGCATGTCGGTGAGAATCTAACGATATGAGTAAACGCGTTAGGGTGTGTGTGTGCGTCTGCGTCTGTAATGGCTACAGAAATGCGATCGCTGATGATCTGATGCAGATAGTGATTGCACTTGCAATGCTGATAGTTATGTGAGCGTTGAGAATACACCATGGCTGCTGTGGAAGCCAATAATGTTGGTGGAGTAATAAAGGTGACATTAATGAGGATGATGGTGTAGATGATGATGGATATGACGATTTCGTTGATGGTATTTTGGTGATTATGCAAATGGATGTATTGGGATTCGAATGAGATGATGTATGATTGACTCACGGACCAACTCACTGATTGACTCACCCGTCGTCATGCACAATACAAACATTACAGGAAGGAGAATTTCAGGAGCAGAGTGCATCATCATGTTTGTCTGCCTGTTACCGGTTTCGATGTGGATTGATTTAGATATGTTAGAAGTAGGTGCTTTTATATAGCCGAGAAGATGATGAAAATGGAGAAGATCACGAGTGATGCGTTGGTCAGGTCATCTACGTGATTCAACATGCTTTGCGTGGGTTGAGTGAATTTGTGAATCACGGATTAAAGAGTTGGATGTTTCGTGCAATACGATCGAAGATTTAAACAACTAATCCTTTGACACAAAACAACCCACTCGAGCACACACCTAATTATTAATCTTACTCACTGTCAAATGGTTTTCAATCAGAACACACTCAGACACACACATACTGAATCTCAGAATCGACGCAGTGTTTTTTAGAATGAAATGTCGCATACATTTTTGCAAGACACAGATATACTTAGTGTTGAGTGCACTTGTCGTATCGTAAGTAGGATTTTCTTATATGTAAGCCGATATTTTGATACTGAGGATGACCTTCAATCTGCTTTATTCTGAGGGTGTATTTTGTACCAGCCCATGGTCTCAATTTGATGAAGTTATTTGATTTGTGGAGTGAGTTGAAATTTCTGTGATTTATGTCTGATAAGTGGGGCTGGTGAATCAGTGGTAGTCAGAACATATGTGAGATGAGAAAGTGTCAAAAAACTGTGATTGAGTAATTTCAGAAAGAACCGATCAATTGTACTGCATGCATTACCAAGCCACTACACAGTGATGTGGGGAAGGATTATAGACTGTAGTTTTGGTGTAAAAAATGGAGAGGGATCAATATGTGTGGTGAGAAACGCAGTGGGATCACTGAGACTGTCTTCATACAGTCGACTATATATTTGATAAGAATGATTCATCGGTGATGTTGAAGAGAGATAAATACTAAAGAAATATAAAAGAAATCAGTGAGTATCCCGTGTAATCACCATGACATGATTATGAGCAATCGATTGAGCTTGAATCGCCATCACTACATAATAATGTAGAACACTGTGAGCCATCACCAAATGGAACTTACCCATATCGCCTTTCCCTTTTACCATGTTCTGCAATGTTGACACGTGAAGATACTCAGTCATACGTACTCTCAAGGGTTAAGCAGCAACTCAATCTGCCCAAACTCTAGATATTACATAATCCTCCAAGTGTCCTGGGTACCTGTGTTCAACGTTCTGGTAACAGTAAGCAAATAATGAACTATGTTTTACTCTAACAATCAATCACGTATCATTGTTAACCACGTATATATTGTCCAGAGTTTTTCTTAAATGTTAACTGTTCGACATGAACGGAGAACACACTTGGCTTGACAACATCGCACTTATTCGAATATTCCGAATGCAAACGCTTCACGCTTTCTCCCACTTCATATGAGATTGTGTACTGTAAGCGAGACGAAGAACGTGGATGAAGAAGCGAACATGGCCTGCCTGTTGTGTGGTCAATGCGTGTAGGCGGAGAAAGTATGTGTGACAAGGTATGTGATGACGAGGACTGTTGCGTTGACAGCTAATTATGTCACGAGATGAATTAATGTCTCTCTGAGTGAAATAATTTGTAACGAATGACTGACTATTTTGCGAGTGTTTCCCTTGATCCCAATTCGAATCACACTTTTTGACTTCGATTGGGTTTGGGAAATCACGCTTGTTGAAGTGTAAGTGAACATATATTAGCGGAAGATTCTCTGGTCAAATTTCACTAAATTTACCTCAGTTAAATTTATTTACAACAAAATGTTGCGGTATTCATTCACTACTGGTTGATGTCTCGATCAGAACATACTTCCGAATATCGTGTCGGTGGACAACTTTGATTATGATGTCAGAATGTTAACTCTTGCGAATAGTTAGTCAGGGTTGTCTAGTTGGAATTATTTGAGTACATGACACGTACACAGGTGTACTCTGAAATTTGATGGTCTTATGATGTCTGTTTCGTTGCGATCTAGGTTGATGGTTACACAAGGCTATCAGTAATCGTCCTCGTTCTTCTGTCATCCCCAGTTCTCTATGTCGATTTGTGATAGTCTACCCGAGGAGGATATTCGCTCAGATGCACATGCCTCGTGTATTGCGAAGCTACACAACTTCATACAGTACTTTTCCATTCACAAATGTCGAGCTGAAAGCATCGGTGCTGTATAACATGAATTCATTGCGTTTCGTCATTTCCCTTGACCTATACACAACCCTGGACGATTCAATAAAACGACTCACATTGTTATTTTATTATACTGTGATTCATCAACACGAAGGAGTCCACTGACTTCACTGGGATCCCTTTCCGAGACGACGCCCTTTGTATTCATGAAGGGACAGAATATTATGAATTATGCATTATTCACAGAATTAATTCTACTTCGATGGGAATCGTCATCAGAATACTCTTGATAAATATTCATAAGCTTAACTTATTCACATATGCACACATGGACAATTTTTTTATTGACCTTGAGAGAAATAATAAGATGGATATTCAGGAACACTCAGATATTGAAGTCAACATAAATGTATTCCAAGTTAGTGAATAAATCTCATGTGGACACTATTTGATCCTTGATGGCCTGAAAATAATCCGATGAAAGAATTGAATGTCAAATATCACAGATGAGCTTCGAAAATTCGGCATGCATTAGATTGAATTCATTCAACTGCGTAAGAAATGCAAACTTCCAACAGTTTTAATCTTTCCCTCTGCAATCGGTTTTTTCTCCGAATCAGTGAATCTAGACACCTCATCTGACTCAGCGACACTTCGAACACAAATACCTAGTGTTTGATGACAGAATGCTGAATGAGGCTTGCAGTACAATGAATCCTACGGTACATCCACTTCAAGAGTATATGGCTGGCCTAATGTGTAAAGAAACAGTTCACTGTTTCCCAAAGTAGTAGGCATTTATGGTTGATATCTACTGGAGTGATGACTGTCGCTTCACTCCTACATATCGTAAGTCTTTGTAATGGGCAGACGTCAGATTTTCTGATCAGCACAATTAAATCAACATTACCCTTGTAACGATTATCCATCAGATGTGATAGTTGATAATCATGAATTCTTGAGAATAATGTGTTGTGGAACTATTGAGGATGTGTTTAGGTGTTATGTATTTGACTAAATTCGCTCACTGAAAACTGCAACTGTAACAGATGAACTGCAACTTTGCCTCCTTTTGTTGCGTAGCCACGTAAGTGATTATGTCGGTGTAGTAGTATTCCGATCGATTGAGAGGGATGTCTATCGAGGATGCGAGACTGGTTAGTGAGAGTGGGAGATAGGGGATATTCTTTTGTAGGCTGCAATATATACATAAATGCGTATATGTATATTAGTTAATGACGTTTCGAGCAGAGTATGTTGTATATGTGCCATATCACTAGGCAAATTTCATACCTAAATGAGAATGTGATCTCCTGTGAATGGTGAGTCAAACATGTCTAATATAGACTTCAGCAATAAGTATTACGTGTGTACATTATCAAAAAGATAATTCATGTAAAATTGTCGATTTCCCCATTGAACAGGTTCATCAGTATTTTAACGAAATTCGCCAAGCTTATTTGGTCATCTTCAATGCTGCATTTCATAATACGTGAACCTACCGATGTAGCATATAAGCCATGTTTAAATGAACGTGAGCATTGGACGTTTGTTCATTGGAACCGATAGCCGTTGGCAAGCAACTCAAAGACGTGAGTGGTTCACTCCTTTGCAATTTGGAAGAAGACGGAAGAATACAAATAAAATACATTGTATCATTATTATATTATTGGCACTTTGGAAGTAGACAGAAAAGTCAGTTATGGCGAGTTGTCTGCTTGTATTTATGTGTTTGATGCTTGGCTTCATAAGATTGACGCTCATGCTTCGCCGTCTGGGGATGGTAGAGAGCTCAAGTTGCAGAATTTCGGATAGTTCAATGGTGTATAGAAATACCCTAGTTTCTCTTAATTGTGTGGATGAATTGAATTCAAGTTCTGTGCTCGAGACTATTGCTAGGAGATTACCGGTTCGTTTACAAAGAAAGTTCATGGAGGTTAGTTCCCGTTTCGAGGAAGATGGTTTGGAGAACGGGTTTGATGATATAGTGAGACTGGTAAAAGACAGCGTCAATCAAGCGACGAGCAAGTTCGCCAGCATTTTGCATTAAAGAGTAGAACCTAAGAAATAAGTGAATATAAAGGAGTCCGTTGTATTGATGGCACAAGGCACGTCAAGAAAGGACCAGTGTATCATTTGCCATAACACGCACCAACTGAGTGACTGTAATCATTTCATTGCAATGTCTACTGTTAAAGGTTGAAAATGGCAAAGCAGAAGCGGTCGTGTTTAGCTGCTTAAAGGTGAGATGCACAGAGTTGAACTGTAGGGCGAAGGAGGTAGCGGTTCGACAGATCTGCATCCACTCTCAAGGATAGCAAACGTACCGGCAAGTTCGGTTATTCGTAACAGTACTTGTAGACCTCATGACAGCCTACGAGTTTATTAAAGGGAATAACCAGTTCAAGTGACAGGACCGAAATCTTCGTTGCATACTTATGCACTGTTAGATTACGGATCAGACGTCACATTGTCGGATGCTCAGCTAGCCAACCAATTAGGTATGAAGAGTGTTAAAGAACCCTTATCAATGAATACCTTCAATTCATCTGACAAATTAACGTGCTGAATAGTCTTTTTTTGGTTAGACTCTATGGCAATGAGGGCATCCATAAGGCTGGCAACTGTGTATATTACGCCCAGCCTGAAACTTGGTGAAGCCGAAGTCCCCAATCGTGAAGTACTTCTTATTAAACGACATCTATCCAGATTAGTGTTCCCTGTTTTGCAAGATGACAAACTGAAATTACTTATTGGATGCAAATTCAGTGTGTGTGAGTGTATGTGTCATCTGACTTCAAGGCATAAGACAATGAGTGAGAATAATAATTTGATGTGTGCTCGAGTGGATGGCTTTTCCTTAAACAATTAGTTTAATTATATTTTCCATCATACTGCACGAAACATTCAACTCGTTAATCCGTGATTCACAAATTCACTCAACCCACGCAAAGCATGTTGAATCACGTAGATGACACAAATAATGTATCACTCGTGATCTTCTCCATTTTCATCATCTTCTCCGGATATATATAAACACCTACTGCTAACATACCTAAATCAATCCACATCGAAACCGCCAACATGCAGACAGACATGATGATGCATTATGTTCTTGAAATTCTCCTTGCTGTTATTTTTGCATTATGCATGACGACGGGTGAGTCAATCAGTGAGTTGATCCGTGAGTCAATCATACATCATCTCATTCGAATCCCAATGCATCCGTTTCCACAAACACCAAAATACTATCCACGACATTGTCATATCCATCATCATCTACACCATCATCCTCATCACCGTCACCATACCAATCGACCAACATTATCGACTTCTACAGCAGCCATGATGAATTCTCAACGCCCACATAACTATCAGCATCACAAGCACAATCACTATCCACTTTAGATCATCAACCACCGCATTACTGTAGTCATCACAGACGCAGATTCACACACACACACTTACACGTTTACTCATATCGACAGATTCTCACCGACATGCAGTCATGCGCTCATTCATTGAACTATGTATCCATTCATGTTTCGAAATATACATACGTACATTTCTTTTTATTTCAGCCGACAGTCAATTGTCAATTTGTCGGAATGTGAATGAGACTTGTTCGAGAGACTACCCATGTTGCTCTCCCCTGGTGTGTTCGTGGAAACCATTGGGAACTGGAACCTGCTTCAAATGTATGAACACGGGAGAAGATTGCACAGCCGAAAGAGACTGTTGTGTACATTATTTCTGCCATCCTGGATATAAGAAGTGTACGGGTCTACTGCCCTCTCAAACTGCACGTTTCATTCCAAATGTCTTAGTGGATACCACAGGAGCATGATTCAACGGTGCACGTCTGGAACGAAATTGATATTTCTAACTCCAACTCAGACATTCAAGCTTTTTTCCCCTCTCCCCAGTTTCTGACATTTGTATAATTTGAATCCGATAAACTCTTTTATTATGTTTGTGATAAAAATATTCTTCAGTTCTCTGTTATCGCTTCACGTATGAGTGCGGTCATTGCTTTTTTTGACATGGCGATTTCACGTGTTTGCTGTACAGTTGGATTCCTCATCCTTTTCTTCAGAAATTGTGTTTGCTGTTTGTTAAACATCAGTACGAGAACTGAGTTAGAACTGAGTTATATTGTTCATCTTCCTGGATTTTAAATAAGAATAAAACTAATGCACTGTGGTAGAGTGTAATTCCATTATGGGTAAATTTTCTTTTGATGAAGTCTCACAGTGTTATACAGTAATGTGTCCCGATTAGGTTTCGAGCACAATTTATTGCTGATATTCATATCAAGGTAATCACACGACTCCCTAATTCATTCATATAGTTCAGTTGTTTTTCACTTGATTTGATTGGTAGTAATATTTTTATATATTTCGGGTAAGAGTGATGAATGATTGCCTATTTCATGTGTTGGGTGTAGATTCGATGAACAAGGATTCAGTAATCTATATCTGTCTCTCCACCTACCTAGATTACTTTTTGGAATTCTACCCTCTCTCACCTTATTGTGTGGTTGTGTATTATTGCATGCATTGCAATTGCTGAACTTTTTTCTAAATTACTTATCTTCTTGGGGTCAACAATTCTTACCTTAGCTAAATTCTTATGTTCCGACAATCTGACTACCCCTGACCTACTAGTTTGACCTATGTAGTTGAACTCACAGTCATTGCAGGGTATTTTGTAAATTATGTTGTTTTGTCTAATTGGGTCCACTGGGTCCTTTAACCCACAGAGCTTGTCCCTGAGTGAGTTTGTAGGTTTAAAGGCCACCCTAATTCCTGCTTTATTTAGAATCCTACGTAGGGTCTCAGATGTCCCCTCTTTATATGGTATAACTGTAGATGACTTATATTCTCTCTTGTTTATGTTATTATTACTAGTTTCACAATTCGTCTATTTTTCTTTTGGCCTTTTTCAATCTTCCTAATGAATTTTCAAGGATATTTGTTTAACATCAACACCTCTTCTATCTGTTTTATCTCATCATTTAGGTCTTTTTTGTACTACTTAGTGCCATTGCTCGGTTTGTTAAACACTTAACTAAGCCTGCCTTAACAGTTGAAGGATGTGATGAATTAAAGTCTAAATATCTATTAGAATGCGTTGGTTTTCTATGAACACTAGTGTGTAGTTTGTTTTCTTCTATTCGTTTTATTTTACAATCTAACATAGCTAATTCTCCTTGCTCATTTTCGGCTTCAAATGTGAATTTTATTCCCTCTACTAGTGAGTTTATGTGTGCCAAGAAGCTGGATTTTATCCTACTGCACCATTCGTTTTGCGGCGCGTGCACATTGTCATTGAGGTGAAGAAGGCGTATTGAAGACTGATGGAAATTCTGTGGTATTCAGAAACTCAGACTATGAGATCAACTGTCGCATGGCGAAATTATAATTCCACAGGCGGTTTCAGTATTTCAGCGAATAAGTGCATTGTTAGCATGCATTGCATTGAAACACATACTACTTAGTGTAGGTGTCAGAAACGAAACCATCACATTAATCGACTCCTATTGCGTGAAAAGGCCACTTCAAATTTAGCGTTCTTGTTCACTGATTCTCGGTGATATTCCCCAAAATACTCTGTAAAACTGACTGTCATTGAATTCTGATAAGTCTGATGATTCTTTGTTTTTGGCAATAGTTTCCTGATGAGTCAACCAATTGTTCATGAAATGTTGGATTATTATTTGATCCTGGTTACTCCATCCCTATTTGCTGATCTTGAGTTAATCGTCCACATTCACTGAGAATTACTAGTATCTCTTGTGAACATGAGCGTATCGTCTGCCCAATAGAAATACATATATCTCATTTAACTGTCTTCCACTATATCACATTTCTCATGCTTTTCCACTATGCGAGTGAAAATGCAAGTTACAAATATCCTCGGACTACTGAAATGGCCATCTCTGAACTCAAGATATATTTCAGATTCCTCAAATATCCTGTGCGAAAACGATGAACAGGTTAAACGTTATCTCGATACGATGTCTGACAAATATCTTCCAGATATGAAGAGTCCAGAAGACAAAAACTCAGCAAATATCGATTCCCTTTCAATTTGATTCTCGTATTTGCTTGTACTCGAATGTCAACATGCACGTCGCCTCATCCTCATATTTTATGATCAACAAACAGTATGTCATCCACGTATCGCCAAGGGAATTGTAGTTGATGAATTGATGATTCAAAAAATGATTTCTCCCATTCTGCATGTGGAATGTCAGCCAGTGAACATCGTTCATACTGGTGGCATTTCCCGTCATGAGTGAGCAGCCTGCTTGACAATTACTGGTTGCATGTCTTGTATGATTGAATGTGTGTATAATGAGACTAGTGAATTGAGCAATAATAGTAATATCAGTGAAGAGAAAAATAATGGCCGCGGTATTCTACACAATGCATTTATGGAAACTGCACAATTTTCGCAGCAGTTACTTGTACACTTCTTTCTCTTCATCGAGGCTTTACAAGTGAAACAACTATCTCCACTTAATTATGAAACGTAGTCCCGGTCTATCTGAAGAATGATATACGCCCTCTGGTTTTCATCTGTGGTCATTCGAAAATGTACAATGTTAGATTGCGACCAAATTCAAAAAATGCGTGATTACATCAGTCAACCCACTGGCATAATCGAATGCAGAAACCAAGAAATTAAGAATACTAGTTCGACTGACTCGGATAGAAATTCAGATAGGGCAGTCATTCAACAGGCTGACCAATGCTTTGTTGTCCACAAGATAGCAAGTTATGATCTGATGTATACTACTTATAATTATATGTATTATGTTACTGATAACGAACGCTTCATTCGTTGAGGGTTGGCAGGTGAATGGTGAGCAACAATAAACTGTAGCGCGTATTTCTTCCTGGATGAATGTACTATAATTATTGTTCGCTTGGAGTCTGAGTAGATTATATGGCTCCAACAACACATCTCCACTTCGCTCTCCATTCTTCTGTCCATTATTGCCTATTTTCAACAATCTCCTACTCCTAAAACAATCTCACCAATGTCACCATAGCATTCATCGCCACCTCATCGCTTCCCACTCACTTTCCAGTACAGCTATAGATTGCATTGAGAGCGCTGTCATTCGACGATCTTCTCAATATGTGCCCCATCCATCTGCATACCCTCCACAGTAAATATTGAAAGACTGGTTCTTGGTTAGTTTGTCACCATAATTTCTCGTTGCTAACTGTTTCTCACCATTTCGTATTTGATATGGTGACAGCGAAGGCAGCTGTTTTTAACAGTCTGCAGTGGGTCGTTGGATATGCTTTCTATGATGCACAGTGCATGTTTCTGACCCGTATAGAGTGAGTGACAATCAACTGAATCATTTCTTATTCATTCAACTCACAGTGAAATACGAATAGTAATTAAAGCAACAACAACAATATTCGAAACGAGGATGCTATTATAGACTGGATATTATGCATATTCAGGAAATTCATCTCATCCTACAAAATGTATATATAACTGCATAAAATTCAAATTAAGTTATACAACTGCAACAATCGAAGGTGAGTGGAACATTATAAACGTGAAATCAGGGTTGTTTTTTTGTTCTAGACATAACAACACTCGAATAGGTCCGAGTGTTTGACATCAGATTTCTCAGACGAAATCCTGAGCAAAATGAAACTCGATCAGTTGAAGAAGATGATGAGTGACTCGTGAAATCCAAAGCATATGTCTTCTCTGGAATACGGCACTGTTATGCACAAAAAGGTGAAGTGAGTATATGTATGTATATATATATATACATATTGAAGGTTGGATAGGTCGATTACAAATTGGCAGGATGACTATTTTGATTTTCTGTTTATCAGAATGGGAATTTCGCGCACATTAAATAGAAAGATACAAGGATAAGGATGTTAAATCCGGGATCAGCAGAACAAGACAGACACTTTTCACTCGAAAGTTATTTAGGGGATCCACAGCACTTATCAGAAACAACTCGATCCAAATTTGTATCACGATGTCTATCAAGTCGACGCTTCTACAAAGCTGACAAAATTCTCAATAATTTCATAGGCAGCAGTTTCAAAAATCTTCCGTTGACTTTAGTCAACAGTTATTCCCTACGCTTGATACTAAAGAATCGATGGTCAGCCGGAAAGCAGTTGGGACTCAAGTAATGAGTTGAGTAGGGTGTCTAAAGGTAAAATGGTGAGGTAGTCGATAATGATGGCACAGAATTGAGTAGATTAGAGATATTGTGGTATGAGTCTGTCACCCAAGTGAAAAATACACGGTGCACAATACCAAGATTTCCGTAGGACAAGTAAAAATTTCGTATCGACATAAGATGAAGCGCATAATACGGTGATAAATTATTGTTGATTTACATTTCAAGCAGACTACTGAAACCTAATTGAGTAGTATGCCATTGTGGAAGGTTGCTAAACAAATGCGGTCTCACAGTGTATCGTTTGAGAAGACTGGAAAATGAACAACATGAACAATGGATAGTGGTCATGTTTTTAAATACTCAGCGATTGTCAAGAAGAATGAATTGTACTATTTGTGAGTTTCTGTACACCGGAACCTTAGGTGAACAACAAACTGGAGAGTAAGGATATAGAACATTATGGAGCATTCATGAAACCGTCTTAAGTTGTGATGCATATATTTCTCGTAGCCTATATCACGTATATCTAATCTCATTTAGTATAGGAGATGCAGACAACGATGAAAATTTCTTTGAAACAGCTCATAAAGCAGAGACTAAACTATTCAAGCTGGTTTGAAAACTGTCACCTAAGTTGGGGTTGAGGGCGTTAGAACAGTGAATTGTCCTCACATCAACATTCTATGTCTTATTTATTCATCCGGGTGTTGATTTGTCCTAATCTATTCCCTCCTTTTATTACCGACAACTTGTGACAACATTATCTCAGTGTTCAGTCACCTTATATACGTACTATTATGTCATGAATTTGGATACGAAGGCTTCACAGCATATACTTGTATTTTCTTCTTGTACGCTGGTCTATCTAGCCGTAACAGAGGACGTGCAAACTCAGTTATTGAAATTATGACTGTTAGCTGTTTTCTTGAAATCCACGTTTTCTTCCTAAGTAATGTAATTTCTTGGAAGGCTATATGACCACTTCAGTGCTGGCAATTGATTCTCTTCGATACTATTCATAAAAGCATTTATCCCTCGGATAAAACGTGATTCAAATGAAACTATTACAATTTATTCAATCAGTCATATACAAGAAATATTTTGTGATGCAATTATTTCGTTAGGGTGTAAAATTGTACTCACCACATGAATGTTTACCATGAAGAGTTTGTTGAAGATTTTGCATATTACATGATTTGGGAATATGCGCTGCATAAAAGCCACTTTTCTACGTTATTTAATCATCCATATCTTGGAAACGGAAGCTGCCTTTTCATGAACTTTGAACTGTCACCAAGTTTTGACGGGTTTCTAATGTAAAATGATCTCAAATATTCATTAGTGTGATCATGACGAGGTCCACTTTGTATGTTCATATCTTCTAAAATCAAATAAGTCAAAGATACTATGAAATGTGGGAAATAATAAGGAAAATTTTGATTAGCTGGAAAATATACTACTTACCAGTAGGACGAAACAAATGCAAAATCTTAAGTTAATGTTTGATATTATAATAAAGGTTTTTGTATTTCCCAATGAATGAAAAACAAAACGATATTGTTTTTACTGACGTTTCGCTATTTAATGCTGATAGCTTTGTCAAAGTATTATTAAATGTTAAATAGTTGAAAGCGGTCGGTAGATATTATTTGCATAAAAATGCAGACTACTGAATATTTGAGATAAGTAGGTTTATAGTATACGTACCAGCCATATTCAAACACGGATGGCTGTTTCCCTCATTTGAGGTCAATTTCATTAGAGATGTATCCGGTTTCACTCGGCTTAGACAGGAGAAGGCATTTCAAACTATACTTTGTATCAGTAGTTAGCAAATAGTCTTTGTCTAATGGTCTTAAACTTAATCCTTCGAAATGTCAGACTGTTAATTTCATTTCCCTAAATAGAAGAAAGAAAGAAGCTGTTAATTCCAATAACGGTTGCAAAGGGTATTATAGTGATATAGAAATCAAATGTGAAGTTAAATGTCATGGAATGATTCTTTCTTCTGACCTATCCTGGTCTTCCTATGTCTTGTCGATTTCCTAAAGAATATCTCGTCTGCCTTTTTATAATAAGAAGTTAAGGCATTCAGGCATAATTGTACCAATGTTCCTTCTATTACCGTTTGTCAGGTAGTGCATCTTACCTGTTCTTCTTAACTGTTCACCCTAATTCTTTCTTGAATTGCCTAAAAAGGTCTATGTCATACTTCGTATAACTCTGAAGAATGTCACTCATATGGGCGAGTGGGCCATATCGTTGACATCATCATTAGTAGGCACTCGATTTCATGTCACAAATTTGCAGCGAGCTATCTTGTAACCGGAGGGTCTTTATTTCGAACCTCAGTGGGTTAGTACTGCGAAAGAATCCCAAACTATTGACGAAACAGCTGGCTGTCCATTACTCCTCACTGATTAATTTTTCGATGTTTCTCTAACCGAAATCAGATGATGATGAAATTCTGTAATCAAAGTAACAATATTTAGCAGAAACTTTCTTCATCAAATGAATGAAAGAAGAACCCTGCCTATCTTACATATCATAAATTATTGATTTATCACAAACTTACGCGTGTTGAGTGTCCTGCTGCATGCAGTCTGCAGACCAATCCAGCAGAAATGAGGTATGATTAGGAGTTGAAGAAACAACGACGGTTAATACATAATGTATACAGTCGGAGAATATGAGAGTCACGTCAAAATACGTATATATATGCATGTATACACACAGGTTTATATATAGCAGAATATATATTCAATTCAGTACTAATAAAATTCGCATAAATCAACATTTGTTTATTAATTTCAAGACAATGAGTGTGTTTATGGGTTTACATGAAAATCGACGATGTGAACCACTGGCGATGTCATGTACTCACTGTCTGCTACCAGCCATATCAACTACTTTTCAGAAATATGAAACACTGTACGTCAAGTAGTGTTTTTTCCAAGTTTTCAATTATTTGTGTAAGCAAACAAGAGAAACCGTGCGCAAACATTTTCTAAAAGAGTTCAAACACACACACTGTACCACTCATGTGTTGACTGGAGAATGGAAGAAAATTACCTACTTACCGTCTTCGAAAAAAAGAATGGATATACCCACAATTATATCAGAGGGTGTTGAAACTCGAGTCACCAACACCAACAAGAAACCATCATCAAAGACTGCAAGAAAATTCGTTCTACCACACATAAAATATATCTCTGAAATTACAGCTAGAATAGTGATACCATTTGAAGTAGATATAGCACACAAGTCAGTCAGCCAGCTCAATCACTTTATTTAATATTGTGCATACCAACAGATTCAACAGGAAAAGAACATAAGACTAATACCATTTGCAAAATGAATTGTATGAACTGTATCAGATATTACATCGGTGATCCAAGTGGGCATCCCCTTGGGTTTCAAATCCAAGAACACAAATTAGCTGTAAAAGACATGATATACATATTCTTTCATATCAATGCATGTAGATAATTATGGACACTAATTTGAGTGGGATAATGTTCAAAATTTAAATAGAAGAAACACCAAGTGTGTCAAAGTATTTCTAGCAGCCTTGTACTCAAATGAATCAGCGATTAACAAACATTACTTCAGACCAAATCTACCGACTAATAAAAAGTGAATCACGGGAGAAGCAAGTTCAAATTTCAAGCCACTAAAAGTGATCAGTACAGATCAAGTACCAGTCACGAAGATGGTTACCAAGAAAGACAATTATATAGTTCATGGAGGATTCAAATGAGTTCATTTTATACTTAATCCTGCCTTGAAGATGTTGTCTGGAAGGACGACGAAAGCTCCTCAATTAAAACAAACAGCTAAGAGTACACAACTAATTCAAAATCACCCACCTGGAGTACAAATCTTGCCGATTACAATTTCCAAGTATTAGTTAACGGGGATTTGATTGGCCACTGGTTTGGTCATGAGTGAGCATCAGTCAGGAAACCAGACAAAGACGAAGGAGTAATTGACACCTATTTTTTCCTTGTTTGAGACTCTTAAATAGTATGCAGTCATTGAATTTCAACCTGGGATCTTCTGGATACATGGCTAGGTCGTTGATCATTCAATCACTGAGACTCAATCCAGTGGCCCCTTATGTATATATAGCGCAACCGTTAGCCGGTCTCACTGTCGAATAATTGTTCTCCTGCCTGACTTGATGATTCCTCTGGTTACTCATTTACACTAGAATTCCAAGTAACCACTAATGGTGCCTACTTTTCGAAAGTTGCAAACTAGGACGAAACAGCTGTCCAGGACTCTCTGATCTTCTGCTGGTTATCTTACTAATGTCGTCATCACACATGTAACCAGTCAAATGCCCGAAAACTGGAACTTGATAAATTAGCCAATGATGAGGAACGATTAGCTCTATACAGTGAGTTAACTGGAGTCCTAGTCAACAGCCATGATCACTGAGGTCCAACAAGTCGGGTAAGAGATTAATTATTCGCCTGTGATATTAGCTGGCGGTTGTGACATTTATATCCCAAATTGGCAGATGATGGGATTGGTGGGTCATTACAACGGATCCCAGTGGTTAAATGTTAAAAGAGCTCACCTTGTAATCTGAATGTCTTAGTTGGTAGCCTTGATCGGTGAGTACTACTGAAGAATTCCGAACAAGGACGAAATAGCTGTCTAGTACTCTTTGGCTTCCCCAAAGTTCTCTGACTGATTTCAGCTCGTGATGAAACATAATTTTCCTGTTTTACTGAAGAACTGATCAGACTGAGAAGTGCTGACTATATACTATCCTAAGGATAAATGTTTCTCCAGCAAAACTTAGTTTCAGCGCTCGTATTTTCACTTGAAAATGTAGATATGTCTGTTTTATTGTTACTGAATGAGATATCTGGTTAACCAGTATCACCACTTATAAAACGGTGTAAAGACCTAACGCAATTAGTCTCTAACAGACAGTGTTATCATATAAAACCGCTTCTAACATATGAACACCAACTAATTCACAGCCAAAAGTGAATTTCTATTGATGCTTCATCGGGTTTTTATTATCACTATTGTACTTTTGCGTCCGAAGTGGGATATAGGGCTTCAACAGCACTTCTTTACAATGTACTATTCCCTGCGGTCTTCGTTGGGTGGAACCATGACTGCCAATAAGCAGTTACCTCCTCCTCATGATACCTCATCACTCTCATCTTCAGTCGCCCAACTCCTAGCTTCCCTGTTCGGTTCCACTTGGCGGCTTGGCGCTCACTATCATTCGTTTCTCTGCTTCAGAAGTGTCCAAAACGTGTCCATTTTCTTTAGAATATTTGTCAAGCAATAGGCTCCTGGTTAGCTCCTTCCCAGAGCTTCTTGTTGCTAATTCTATCTGGCTTAACATTCGATCTTCGATATGGAGCGAAGGCAGCTTTTGATCATAGTCTGCAGTGGCCTGATATAAGTGCTCACCAAATCACTGGTGCCAAGTTTAAGACTCATATACAAGAAGCAACTTAACAGTGTTGCTCAAAATCTGAATCTTTTCTTCATCCTGAGTGTTGTCTGTCTTGCGTTTCCGATCCTGGCCGTTTTTGACATGCTTATCTATGTTACCTGCAGTTGAAATGATGCTTTCTAGGTGAGTGAAGAAAGTAATTTTTTTGAAATCCCTCCCAGTGATTGTGAATGTTACTTGCTGTTGTTAGTTGATTATTTTTATCACTTCCATCTTCTCAATGTTCACTGAAAGTCATGTCTGTGCTGTCACCCTTTTCTGTCAGTTTCTTGGTTTCCACCTGTAATACTTAGAGTTTGTGTGACATAAACCATGAATCATCCACGTGGAAATCCAGATTTTCTAGAGTTTTCTTATCACTCCTACATATTCCTGTCTCCTCGCATCACACAGTTCGACACTCAACAGAAACAAAGTGGTCACATTGAAGGTTTGGATTCGATTCTAGACCAAGTAGTCAAATCTCGTTTTATTTATTAGTTAGTCAGGTTTCTAGCCTATTGGTCGTGATATGTCGCTAATTGGCAGAAGTTGGAATTAATGGACTGGTCATTGGGTCGGGTTTCAGTGCCGTAATGGTCTACTAGCTAGCTTGCCTAGTAACCAGAAGCTCCTGGGTCTCAGAGTTGTCGAGCAGTGTGTACTGCTGACGATTTTCAAATATGGGCCGAAAAAACAGTTGTCCAGTTCTCTCAGCTAGTTTTCCAATGGTTCGCTAACTGATGTCAGATGATGATAAAATCCTCCAACCAATCAAACAAAATCCCAACAAAAAACAATACTGGAATATCGTTATTTTATCAGATACTGCGACTTATTCTTTGTGTCTCTTCAGGTAATACCGAGAGAGAGAGATAGTAAAATAGGGAAGTTTTATGAAAATTCACTCGCTTCTCGGCTCTGTGAGCTAAGATCTTGTGCGACAGTGGCACAGTGGTTAGGATGCTCGCCGACCATCCGCATGGTCTCTTTACAAGTCTCTTTACAAGTCTTGTTACTGACTCAGCTAGGTTAAGGAGTGCGTCTGTTGTCTGAGATCAAACCCTGGAGCACATGAGGCGTGGTTGGCAAGCATTCTACCTCCATGTCACCGACACGCATCATTACACAGATGAAAGATTATTCTTTCAGTGAACTTAGTATTCTGTAGCTTTTAGAATCTTTATTACTCAAATAAAAAATATACATTCCGTATATAGATTACTGTTTCAAATAAAATGGTTATTATTATTATTGTTATGTTAAGCTTAAGCTGTGATGAGTGGTGCACGCTATCATCAATTTTATTTCTTTATTTGAATATTTTCAGCGATGCCATGAATTACTTCAGAAATAAACACTACACGTTGAGTTTGGTTAGTGCTCACAGTGGTAACTAACACCTAACCAACTTACTGACTAACTAACTAAGTAACTGACTAACTAACAATAAAGCACTTTGATGGCGTCACTCGGCAATAAAGTAAATTTATAGTTTCGCTGTGAAACATCTAATATTTACCGTGTCTTAAAATGAATTCGTTAGTGTGATTTATGCGAATCATATTTCTTCACCGAGAGATATATTGTGGTGTGTATATATATATGCGTATCTTGATGTGACACTGTTCACATTATGAATTCCTCGCGGTTGTTTCTTCAATTCCGAATCATAATACTCTTGAATTGTTTTCACTCAAAGCCTACAAGTGGCAAGATGCTGAACACGCGTAAGTTCTCGGAAACTCAATAATTTCCGATGAGATGTGCAGAGAGAGAGAATAATTCTCTTACATATTTGTATTTTGTTACTTCTCATTAGCTTAGTCAACATGCTGGACATGGTAGCTGTTATTGTTATTGTTGAGTATATCTTTGTCACTCATAATGTCTCCTACTACATATATTTTGCATCGATGTTTCAGCGGTAGAATGATCGTCAGTCACGCATGTGATTCAGGATTCGATCACAGGCCTGCGAACACTTAGATCTCCATAAGTCAATAAAGAGAGAAGGTTGGGTATGATGTTAGCATCCACACTCCGTAAAACACCTCACTGCTCCTTGCAACCCCAAAATTCTAGTCTAAAGCCTCATGTTTCACTCAGAATATATTGGGTTAAAATAAGTAATAATTAATTGTATGCTTTAGGGCATTATGATAGTGTCCATCTTAGGCAAAATACTAAGCTGCATCATCCTGGAGAGCCATGGATGAAACACTTCGACCGAAACAGGCTGGATTCAGGAGGAACAAGTCATTCATCGACCAAATCGCAGCACTACGGAATATCATTGAACAGAGCTTGGAATACTAGTCACTGTCTACCTCATCTTCATGGACTTTGAAAGGCTTTCAACAGTGTCGATCGAGATTTGATTTCGCAACTACTTCGCTACTACAAGGTGCAGTCAACAGTTATGCCTCTCATCTGACAGTTGAACAACAACACTGCATGCCGAGTAATCCACAATGGGATACTCGTGGAAGCCTTCAAAGTGAAGAGGGTAGTAAGACAAAGCTGGCTGGCCGCTTACTATCACCAGTGATTTTCCTGATTGCGGTAGGTTGCATAATGCGAATAATTAGGCGTCCCATTCGAATCAGAATCCAGAAACGGAAATCAGCTCTAAACAGACATGATATATATATATTCTTTCATATCAATGCATTTTGATTATTATGTACACTAATTTGAGTCGGATAATAGTAAAATCCTAAAAAGAAGTAACATTAGGAGTGATAGAGAATTTCTACTAGAATTTCTGGTACTCAAATGAATTAGCGATTAACAAACATGGTAATATAGACCAAATATATCAACTAATAAAAAGACTAAATCATATGGTAGGAAAGTTCAAATTACAAGTCAATAAGTAGAAGCAATACAGATGTAAAGATGATTACCAGGAGACACAAATCTAGCATCAATGGTGAGTTCAGCTCAGTACATTTTATGCCAAAAATTAGGTTGAAGATGTTGTCCAGAAGGACAACGAAAGCTTCATAACTAAACCAATCAGCTTAGAGAACACTTTTAATTGCGAATGCGGAGATGTGTTGTTGAAGACCTATTTTCCACTCCTTGTGATTTCATCATCAATATTATTTGTCATTTGTCACCCTTGAGCATACGTCTAGCCTATCCTATTGTCGGGTTATTTCTCTGAAGTATTCATATTGCTCCTCATACGACAGTCACAAGGCTCATCCTTATTTATCTCACGATCTTATGGAACATAACCAATATTAACGGACCAAAAATCTGTTTTGTACACGTTCCAAAATACACTTTCTGAAATAATATTAATTAACTATAACTGGCTATATGGTATACTTAGTAATAATAGTTGTTTTACAGTTACAGAGTCTGAAGAGGCGTTTGTTGAAATTGCGATTTTTCCCTCTATTTATTCTCATTAAATTTATTTTTTATATAGATAATATTGAAACCTTGGATGTGGAAACTACATCAGAGAAATTTGCTGAAAATGTTGAGTCAGATGTGAATGCCGACAAGTCCAGTCATGACGCCAAATCATTATTGGCCAATCGAGCCATTCCAATGCCACGTTATGGTTAGATATTTTGAAATGTCGAATACCTTCAGTCACTACGGCTACTCAGATGATAGACAGTTTGTTCTCCAAGCAAATCTCTCATCATTTGTCCACAATAACTCCTGTTTTACGTGTACTTTGTTATTATGTACACATTTTAGTTGATTTTTTCCATCATTTCATATAACTTAAGTTGATAAGACATTATTCACCGTGTACAATAATTTTATCTGTATTAAGCAATAGTCTTTAAATTAGGCATTCAGGTGAAAAACGCCGTTACACTATATCATTTCATGGTTTCTTCCAACAATCGCTTTGAACTTGGAGTAGTTCAAAACAATGAAACAGAATGTGTGAACAATTACTCAGTTACCTAACGCATTATTATTTATTTCTATCAATTTGAACTTTCCTGATCAGTGAGTGATTCGACCAATTCACTCAACCTCTGTTGACATGTCACCTCCTCATGAAGATGCTTCTACGATGTCTCGATATTCAACCTATACCTATATGGTGGATTCCGTTGCTACTGATCAGTCACCAAATTATTTCAGTTTGAATCCTTCAGCATCAACGAAGCACTCTCACGAAGAGCGCACATATCAATAAAGGTCAAGAAATTCGGTTCACTCAGTGAACAGGAAAGTTCTAAATGAACTGGAAAACGCTGATACCTGTTACATAAGAGATAGCTCTCATGGCTCAAGCAGTCAAAAGGATAACTAGTTGAGGTTTGAAAGTATCTGCACTAGGTTTAAACCTCAGTGGAAACTCTATCACTTATTGGAAAATACAACGACATCCATTTGACAAGCCGCGAATAGGACGAAATTCGCATCCTAGTGGATTCCACTGCTGGTCAGCATTCGCCGAATGTTCATAGTACTAATCAATCGCATTTCAATAGGTTGACGTTTATTGTTTTCTTTGCATATGCTTTGGAATGCATACAATTATTACTCAGAGTACACCCACCGTTTTTATTCTCCACAAATTAGATTTACTTGAAATTGTTGAGAAGTGATTATGACTAGCATAGATTTGTCACTAGACATTGAGAAATGATTTGCATTTGATGATGGTGCATCTAAAACCAGTTAAGTGGTATATTGATCATATTTATCTGCGTCATTCAATTTATTATTATTATGGGGTCAGTTTATCTGCGTCATGCAATTTATTATTCGGTGCATCAAGTGAATTTGTGAATCACGCATTTATGAGAATGACGCTTCATGCAATATGATCGATGATTTGATGAATAAATGGCCTTCACGCTCAAACATCCATGCACACATACATTCATACACATTGTCATTCTCGCTAACTTTCCGATGCTTTGCCCTCATAGCTCACACATAACACAACAAAACTTTGCAATCTAACCAGTGATTAAGAATAAAATGTCGCATGTATTTCTACAAGACACAGATTCACCTTATATGGAGGGCTCTTGTCATCGCATACGTTGGATTCCTAATAAAGAACGAGTCACCTTTGACATGAGAGTGGATATACACTCGCTGAATATCACACAGGACAAATTGTGCAGTTTGAAACACTCCACGGACTTAAGTCAAAAAGACAATATGGTTAACAAAATAGCTGGAAATGATTGTGACGTCGAATGCATAGGTGAGAAATATGCAATAGTGTTAGTCAGAAAATATGTTGTATGCTGTTCTGCATTCTATGCGATCCAACTGATTCATCAGTGATGTTGGAGATATGCGAAATATTACCACGATTGAGGTCGAGAGATGAGAAAGAAATACTGGAGATATATAGAGGAAGTCAGTGAGTACCCTATGCGATCACCTTGACATGATTATGAGCAATCGACTGAGCTTGAATCGCCATCACTGGATAGTAATGTAGGACAGCTCAAGCTTTTATCAAATGGAATGATGACACGTGGTAATCTGTGTTTATGCACCAACTTAACCTATATATATATATATTTATATTGTACAGTCGTCCAACTTTCCTAAATATCTGTCTCAGGATACTCCTAAACTTATGTTCATCGATCTGATAACACTAAACAAATAATTAACTATGCTTTACTCCAACATTCAATCACATATCAATGTTGGCCGCATTTTTAGTGTCAAGAGTCTTCCTGTGATATAATTTGATGTTTGGTGTTGCCTGTTCAACGTGAGTGGAGACAAAACTTGGCTTGACAACATAAAATTAATTCAGGTAATTTGGTGAAATTTGACCAGCTGTTCTTCCACTAAAATATGTTCACTCACACCTCAACAAGCTCGATTTCCCAATTCCATCGAAGCCAATGCGTGTGATTCGAATGAAGTCAGGTGAAACAATCGCAAAATGGTCAGTGATTTGCCAAAGATAATGTCACTCACAGAAGCATTATTTCACCTACACGCATTGACCACATCACAGGCTGGCCACGTTCGCCTCGTCATGCACACTCTTTGTCTCGCTCACAACACACAATCTCAGATGAAGCGGGAGAAAGCTTGGAGAGTGAATAATTGAGTCATTCGAGTAAGTGTACTGTGAGATTTATGTTGTCAAACCAAGTGTTGTCTCCACTCACCTTGAACAGGCAACACCAAACTTCAAATTATATCACAGGAAGACTCTTGACAATAAAAATGCGGCCAACATTGATATGTGATTGAATGTTGGAGTAAAGCATAGTTAATTATTTGGTTAGTGTTACCAGATCGATGAACATAAGTTTAGGAATATCCTGAGACAGATATTTAGGAAAGCTGGACACGTGAAGGAGAAAACTACTAGGTACTGTGTGCTTCTGCAGCTCCTCAGTCTGCCTAACCTATTGGTAATACCTAACCGGTTAAATGTCTTAGGCATCTGTATAAGGAAATTCTTACACTTGTTTTCATCGTTCTGATTCTAACATTCAATCACCTATCATTGTAACCCGCATATTTATTGTCAGTAGTTCTTCTTCAATGTGATGCGATGAATGACATTGCCTATTACACGAGAGTGGAAACAACACGTAGCTTGACAACATTATTGTATCAGTGCACTTATTCAAATTACTCAATTATTTACTCTCCACGCTATCTTTTACTTAATTTGAGATAGTGTGTTGTGAGCCAGACGAAGAGGATAACTGAAGAAGCGAACATGACCACCGGGGTATGTGGTCAGTACGTGTAAGCGGACAAAGTATGTGTCTGTGACAAGGTATGTGACGACGGTCACTTTTGTGTTAAGAGCCACCTAAATGTCACTCTGAAATAAAGTTTCTACGATTGACATTGTTTTTGACATCACTGACCAGTTTGCGAGAGTTTCATTGGTCGAATTTCTTCAAATCACCTGAGTTAAAGTTATTTACAACAAAGCGATTGAGTGGCTGTCACTCATCAAATATATGTTAGTGCAAAATTCAGTGGATCGTTCAGCTATGTCAGTAGAAACTACGCGTGAGTTCACCGTTTAGTGAAACACACGGAATTCAAGTGAATTCCAAATCCCAACATCACACATTATTTTCACCGATTTTTCATGGTCCATTCTCATATCTGTTAGATAATGGGTGCCAGGATGTGTAGTCATTGCTCAGGTCGACCGTGTAATCCTTCTGAAGTCACCCAAAATCAGTGAATTACAGTATGTAAACGTCAGGCGAAAATTTACTCTTGTTGATATGCATACACTATCCGCTCCATCAACTTGAATACAGACTGAACACTGAATATCCAACCTGCACACATGATTGTCATCCGATGGCTTGTGTCATAATGAGTAAACATCATCAATTTCCATAGCAATCATCCGACAGCACGGTGTTTGATGACGTTCAGCGTGATGATGACATGCAGAGACGATGTTTCCAGTTATTCACTCACTTCATAATACGCTGAGAAATATATGATGATGCAGAAAATAAAAACTATTCGAAAGCACTTCATTGACGCTTGTAGAGATATTCATCGAATTCCTTTAGTTCGCCATTCATTGAACGATGGTCAACAAGCATGTATGGTGATTACATCACTGATGTATGGAAGATATTTTACAGCTGAAGAAGTTGCGAGATGACAAGACATGTCCCAATTGATAAAGCGTGCATGTCTAGTTTCGAGTGAGGTTCATAATGAACTTTCACGATTTCGATTAAACAGCTTGAAGTAAAACTTCATCATCACCAAAGTCGCCACTTCCATTTTTGGATATATTATGATCATCATCACAATTACACCTCACTCTCATATGCATGGACAACAGAATCAGTAGCAGCAATGTCATTTCAACGCCACATCAACATCATCAACACTGCTTCCATTTAAGGAATCCTATGTGTGATATGCGAGTGTTATTAACAATAAGTGTATCTGTGTCTTGCACAAATGTCTGCGACATTTCCTTCTCAATCACTGCGTCGGTTGCAGAATTTGCTGCGTGTGAGTGTGTGTGTGTTCTGATTGTGAAGGATGTGATAGCGATTGAGAATAACAACTTGATGTGTGCTTGAGTGTGTGGTAGAGCCTGAAAGGCTTTATTCATCAAATCATCTGTCATATTGCATGAAATATGCAACCCATAAATGCGTGATTGACAAATTCACTCAACTCAAGCTAAAGCATGTTGAATCACGCAGATGACCCGACTAATGCATCACTCATAGTTTTTTTTTTGTTTTTTAATCGTCTTCTCTGGCTATATATAAGCACCGCATCCTAACAGATACTAATCAAATCACATCGAAGCCATCAACAAGCAGGAAGACGTGATGATGCACTGTAATCTGTCAATTCTCCTTGCTGTATTAATTGCTGTGTGCATGACGACGGCTAAGTCAATCAGTAAATGTTGTCTTGAATATTACTGCTCAGCTGTATATCAGAAGTGTACGAATCAACCGGCCACTCGACTCGCACATGTCAAGACACGTCCACTCTTCGATACCAAATGGGAAAGAATTGACGTTAAACATCCCAACGGGTGACAAATAGTGTAATCTCTCATTGGCCGCTCGAAACCCAAAGGAGACTTGTAACTCCGCCTCTGAAAATTGTATGTTGTAGTCCTCCTCAGTTTCTGACATATGTATCATTTGAACTCTACCAATATATTTGTGATAAAACATTTCATCAATTCTCTGTTATCGCTTCACGTGTGTGTACGTTCATTGGTGCGTTTGACATGGCGTTTTCGCATGTTTGATGTTCAGTTGTATTCCTGCTGCTTTTCAAATCACAGAAATCGTGTTTGCTTTTTGGTAACTATTAGTATCAGCACTGAGTTGAAGAAGATGCCGTTGGGTGTTTCCCTTCCTTGATTGTATCATACTGCTGCACTCGTATCGAGGCGTGTGCGCACTGTTATT
The DNA here is from genome assembly GCA_944472155.2 of Trichobilharzia szidati. Classification (NCBI taxonomy): domain Eukaryota; kingdom Metazoa; phylum Platyhelminthes; class Trematoda; order Strigeidida; family Schistosomatidae; genus Trichobilharzia; species Trichobilharzia szidati. The sequence goes on along the minus strand of OX235276.1, from coordinate 73,276,640 downwards.
AAGGTTAAGTAGTTGTAATAAAGTGTGATATAATTCCTGTGGTATTAAGAAACGCTGACAGTGAGATCAAGTGTTCCGAAATCTCACAGGTGGCTTCTGTATTTCAATGAATTCTGTTGAGCAGTAAACTTTATGGTGTATTTCTTCCTGTCTCAATGTACTATGTGAAGAATACACGTGGAAATATTTGTGAAGATTTTCACTGTTTGTCATAGTTGAATACACTTCACTCAGTATTACAATTGTCAATGAGAATACAACTCTACTCACTGACGTCTACAGACTGAGTTTACTTCATGAATGTTGACATTCTTACTCACTTATCATCGCTTTCTCGGAGGTATTCTTGAACTCAGATTATTCAGTTGATTGTCTGATATCTGGATATTTAGCCATGGTATTAAATCTCCTTACAGCCATTCGAAATTGGGACTAACAAATTTTTTATGAATGAAACATATATGAGGTTATTTAAAATTAGATAATGAAGAAGCAATGGTTGTATACACCTATGCATATACGCATGGCTATATAGGCAGTCAGAAACGAACTCATTTCTGACAAAAAATTCGAACTGAGGAGGAAAATGTCACTTGAGGTCATGATTGTGGGAGTACAGCTATGCCTTCCTTTCAAAGTGATTAGATTCCAGTGCAAAATGAACAAACAAACTGAGGGAGTTGCTATGAGATCATCAATATCTTTCGCTGCTGCAGACATATTCATGAATATGTGAGAAAACGTAGCGACTGGTACGTTTAACCCCAACTCAGAAGTACGGTGGTATGTGGATGTCACATTCACTGTACTTAGAACAAAGGATGTAGATGGATTTTTCGAACACACTAAATGAAAGGTGGAGACAATTCAATTCACTTATGGATTGGAAATTTAGGAAAGGAACTGCTTATGTTAGATTGTAGCGTAAAGAGGAAACAAAATAAGAAGTTAAATACACCAGTGCTTTTACAGGAAACCCACAAAATCGAACAGATATTTGGACTTCCGATCATCCTATTCTATGTCAGTCAAAATATGATTGGTGAAATGTTTAAGTGATAAGGGACAAAATCTAAGGAGAACAAAGGAAAATCTAAGTGAGGAAGTGAGGCATATGAAAGAAGAACTACCTTGAATATTTAGTCAGAAAGAATGTAGGGAAATGTAAAAATAAAACAAATAACAACAGCAGTGGTAGTGATAATAATAATGACGACATGCATGTCAATAATGTGCAGGACAATACCAACAATAAGGAATCTAAATCATCATTAGTGGTTCTATACAAGGAAGGAACCTTGGAAACCTTACTCCGAATTCTAAACAATACAGGCAGGAATAAATGTGAATGGCATTCAAACCCACAAACTCAATTAGAAACAAGCTTTTCCGGTCAAAGTATCCTGTGAAGCTTTTTAAATAGAACAATTTAGTTCATTTTATTCTCTGGAATTACTGATAGGTCAAATATATAGATCAAATAGGTAAAACAGTTGCAGTCAACCGAGCATAAAAACGTAGCTAAATCTACATTGGTTAACGCAAATAAGATATGAAATCTAGAGAAAAGTAAAGCTATAGCACAACATGCAGTTACACACCATCATGCAATAGGATTGGTTGGGATGAAAGTTTTGAAATATAATGTTACAGGGTGGAGCGAGAGATTTGTAACAGAACCTTTATTTATCGATTTACCCCTACGACAAAATAGGACAGGACAAAGAAAACTATGAAACTCATGTTTTGATGTCGTTTGATTATAATGTATAGAAACGGTTATGAGCAGTAAATTTTGTTCGAAACGTCATCCAGTAAATGCTTCTCTTTCACTGTGTGATATATCTGATAAACAAACGATTATGAACTTTGCTTCATCGTCATATTCCATGGTGAGAAATGTGTCATCCATGCATTGACAAGAGAGTTCTAGTACATGTTTGCACCTTTCAAATGTTCATTCTCTCTTTCTGTGATGGAACTGTCTGCTAGTGATGATTGCTCCCACTGGTGACACTTGCCGTCACATAAAATGGTCTGATCAGCAATTAACAGGAGCGTGAACTTCAAATTATGGCTTATATGATTCCAATAGACTGAACTTAGACGATTGGAGTGACGTTTGACAGTAGTATAAATGGTGAACATAATAACAGATTGATTCTATACAATACATTTACACAACCTGCAGAATTTTCAGCGTCTTTTATTGGAAAATATTTCCTCTACATCCATCTTCGATTTCCATGTAAAACAGACATCTGCAGTACACCAGGTACCGGAGTACTGTTCGATATGAAGAATGAAATAAGCCATTTGATGTTTTCCTTTCGTCACCCTGAAACGAACGAAAGTATGTTGCAATCAATTTCAAATTATGTTACAGTACATTCGGCAGCCCATCCGCATGATTGAACTATTATAACAAGAAGAATTTAATAAAACATAACATTCACCGTTTTGGATGGAAATTCAAATAGATCAGGAATTTAGGCCAGTTGACTAGTCCACTGTTGTGGACATGAATGCAAGCCATGATCTTCTGTACAGCAGTAATATTTATTGTGCTGCCAATAATCACCGCTTCATTCTCTGAGGGTTGTCAGGTAGAGCATAGCAACAACAGAATTAAATCTATATTTCTCCTTTGATTACGGTATTCCATTTGAATGCATTATTATCACTATTCACCGAGGTCCCAAGTATAATTTAATTCTAAGGCAACTCATGTTCACTTTGTCCTACTTTCTGCTGTCCTCTCCATCTCATCCTATCAATTTGCGTAAACTGTCATCACCTCACCCATCTAGCACCGACGACCGAATTGTTGTTTCTCATTCACTTTTCACTCGAATGATGGTCTACATTCAGGGCGATATTATTCGACGGTCTCCTTAGTATGTTCTCTACCCACCTCCGTTTTCTCCTTCTTATTTTTGGTGTACTAATTTTTTGACTAGTTTGTTGATAAGGTTTTTCGTTGCCGATTCCTTCTGGCCATTTGACTTCAAAACGTAGTCAGCGAAGGCAGCTGTTGATCATGGTCTGCATTGGCTTGTTGGAAATGCTTTTCTAATGCACAGTGCTGGTTTTTGACCTATGAGATCATGTCTTTATTCGTTGAGAGCTGGCTGGTAACGGTAGAAAATATCTTGCCGTTATGATTCAAGCTTTGATAGATTCTTCTGTTAAGTGTGGCTGTACGTGAAACAATACTCGCCGGATAAGTGAAGGGACTGACCTCTTTCAAGTTGATCCCTTTGACAGTTATTAGTGCTGGTTGTTGTTGATGTTGATTAGAAGGAGATGTTTTTCGCCACCGTCTTCTCAAATTTCCACCGAAGTCCTATTTCCACTTCCAGCATTTTCTGTCAGTTTGTCGGCTTTCGGCTGTGAGTCTTCGAGATTCTGTGATGTGTAGATTGTTGCATTTGATCAGTGTGTAAAATTATAAAAGCAACGTGTGTTTACATAGTGAACTTGCTTATCACATTCGTGTTGATTTTGTCACTTCATGTGAGAGGGAGGTGATGTAAGCAGGTCAGATTCTGTTTTAGTCCGTCATTCCTATTCAGACAATTTGGATTGCACTTGATATGGAGTGCTTTTGATATTAGACGTTCTTTGTGATTTCTGTGGATTATTTCAATATTGTCAAAATCACTTTTGTGGGCTGATTCTACAGCGTGTAGACCACCACCTATGGCTGATGATTTTTCAAGCTTTTCTAGTTCAACCGGATTTCTCGCTGGTCGAACACATGCTCTATGCTGTTCATTTATTCTGGGTAGTGGATACAATTTATATTTCTGTCTTGATTCAAGAATAGATATCTCTGCTGATATCCAATTCTTCTCCCACAAATGTGTGGTATATGTGAAGTATTTTCGTCTTTCTGCTGATGGTCGAAATGAAAACAACGCTAAACAACGCACACATTCCGAAATGTGTATGTGGAGTCTGAATTCTCAGTTCACTTCAAACTACTCACAAGTAGTTTGCCAGTCATTTAATATTTCAATGGCATTGGTAGGTGTATATTATTGGAAATTTAGGAATTGCGTAATAGATAAATAGTTGAAAACTGAGAAATGTAACAATACACTGTGAACGACACATTGCGGAACAATTGCCATTTAGAAGGCATATATACATATTTATACATATTTCTGTATATTTATACGTATAAATTGTAGCCTATAAAAGAATATCCCACCTGTCCTACTCTCACTGACCAGTCTACCATCCTCAACAGACATTCTGCTCAATCGATCGGAATCCCACCACACCAACATAATCACATACGTGGCTGTCGTTCAACAGCAATAAAGCAACAGGAGGCAAATTTGCAGTTCACTTATGTCACTTGCAGATTTCTGCGAGCAAATTCATTGAAATACACAAAGCCCAAACACATCCTCAGTAGTTCCACCCCATAATATTGACAAGAAGTCGTGATGATCCACAATCACATCTGATAGATAATCGTTACAAGGGTTATCTTGATTTAAGTGTGGTGATCAGAAAATCTGACGTATGCCTATAACAGGGAACTGCGATATGTAGGAGTGAAGCGACACTCATCACTACAGTCAATATGCGTCTGAAGTGTCGACTACTACGGGAAACAGTGAACGTTTTCTGTGCACAATTGGCCAGCCAGATATTCTTGAAGTGAATGTGCCGTAGGATTCATTGTATTGGTGTGTAAATGAGTTTTACTCCTTAATGTTGTTGTGAATAGCAGAAGAGCGAGTGAGATATGGTGAGACTCAGAGTTGGATCACAGCAAACATCTTCGTCCAATAATAATAATAATAATTTTTGCTTTATTCCAAAATCAGTATTAATGATACAGCAAGGAATTTTCAGCATGCAGTACAATATTGCATCTAATTTACTCAAGAACGACAACAACAAAAAATAAATAAACGAAATAATTAATACATAATAATGATAGCAAAACGTTTTTATACCAGCTATGTAGCAATTACAGTATATGATAAGGAGAAAAATGCGCATAAAGTATAAAATTATAGTAATAATAGTAATAACAACTAAAATAAAAATAGCAAAGTTATAATTAAACGATAGAAAGGTTGACACCATAGAATTACAGAAAGATGAACAATGAAAGGGTCCATTCACTTTGCTAATTACATAGTAACTTATATGTTACACGTCTAACAGAGTCTTCGTAACAAAAAATACGGGCTAAATATGGTATTGTAGAATTTTTGTACTTAGTGGTACGAGCATATAATTTCTTATATTGACTTCTCGTTCTACCTGATGAGATGAAAGGGGATAGTTGTGAATAAAGAGGGTGCAGAGGGTCTGACAGTACGGCCTTTGCCTGTTTTGTACAGGAATTTACGTCTCTCGACTACAGTATTGGCGAGCTCACGCAGTGGCAAACCACTAGCCCTACTCACAGCATTTAATACCCTTCGTAGCATGACATAGTCTTTTTTAAGAAGCCCAGGAAAGATTAATGGAGAACAATAGAGTAAAATAGGTAAAATACAGGAGTTTAAAAATTGCAGAACTAAAGGTTGGTTGATACCTTGTTGTCTTAACTTTTTAATGTAGAAGGTAAGACGAAACATTTTCTTAGAGATCAATAAAATGTCGGATGACCATGAAGAGTGAGAGGAAAGAACTAATCCAAGGTATTTAATGCCTGACTTGGTTTCAATTTCTGTGCCATCTATGCTACAGGCATCATGGGAACTAACTAGTTCATGTATGTCACGTCGATGCTTGAAGGTAAAGTTAACTGCCTGACATTTGGAAGGATTTAACATAAGACCATTTGACTTAGAGCATTTGCTGATGTTCAACAGAAAGCTATTAAGTTTGGAGCAGTCAGACTCGGAAGTGATAGGCAGTGATACAGTCAGATCATCAGCATATTTGACAGAATTAGTTTCGTTTAATTGAGGCAGGTCATGTAGGAAGAAAGGAAAAAGAAAAGGAGAGAGGACGGCACCTTGAGGAACACCGGCTTTTGTAAGCAAAGCAGAAGTAGATTTGCCATTATATGCAGTATACTGCATTCTATCAGAAGAATAAGAATGCAACCAACTCTTAGCCCAGGATGCTGTGTACGTCAAGGAGAGCTTATTTAATAAAAGGCCCCTAGATACAGAGTCAAACGCAGATGTGTAGTCTAGGAAAGCACCACGAACATATTTGGCACCTTTGTCTAAACAAGAAACAACATTATGATATAAGACAACCGCAGCATCCAAGGTACTTCTACCATGTTTATATGCAAATTGCTTAGGATCATTAAAAGCTTTCAATGAAGGTTCAAGACGAGGTAAAAGTAGTTTTTCTATCAATTTTAAAAAAGGAGAAGTAATTGCAATATGCCTAAATTTTATATCGGTACCAGAAGATTGTTTTCGTATAGGGATAATTTTAATTTTTTGCCATGCAGAAGGTAGATCATTACTGGAAAAGGTAGCATTAAAAATATTAGTAAGAGGGTAACACAAAATATCAGCACAGTTCCTGAGGACAATGGCAGGTACGCCATCAGGACCAAGGCTTTGGGAAGGCTTAAGCGAACGGAGACATTTAAGCACATCAAGGGTATTAAAACCACTAAAATTATTGTCTATGTGGTCTGTATCATTAGGAAGGATATCGACAGAGGAGCGTATAAAAGACTTATTAAGATTATCAACGTTAAGAGATTGGACAGAAGTACACCGCTTACCGCTAGTTATTTCTTTAAAAAGTTTCCATAAACTAGAAGAGGTTTTACATGACAAGAATCTTTGGTCGTATAAAAAGATAATCTGTGGTGTTTGTGATTGTGTCATTTAATGTTTGTTCTGTAAATAGGTCCCAGTTAGTATCTATCAACATGCATTTGAGTTTGCTTAGATTATCTTGTGAGTAGCATCTCCGTTGAAATTTACTGTAGAGGTGAGAGAAGACACGTTTGTGTGATTTGGAATATATTTTAGGCAGTACACGTATGATGCAGTGGTCAAAGTTCAGTACAGGAGCACGTTTGCGAGCTTCATATATACCAACATCATTGATGAATCCTAGATCTAGTGTTTTTTCGAGACGGCTAGCAAAGTTAACAATATAGTCATGGCCAAGTGATATAAGGAAGGAGTGATCACATGAGTTAAAATCGCCAGTCACTATTGATAAAGAGTTCTCGAAGCAAGCTGCAGCAAAAGCGGTGAATTCATCTGCGAACATAGATAAATCCGATATGATACAGCCAGGAGAGACATAAACATTAGAAATATAAATGAATTTGTATTTTGACAAGTGTCTCGGGCGACATCTGACAGTGATGCAATCAATGTAGTCATTCGAGAATTTGAAACAAACTTTGTTAGAAATAGACCATTTTGATTGAATAAATGTAGCTACCCCTCCGCCGCATTTTTCCTTGGAACAAACACGGTCTTGTCGGAATACATTAAAATCATTTAAAGATACTATATTGTCATCATATGAGTCATGAAGCCAGGTTTCTTGTAGAGTTACAATACCAGTATTATGATAAGTTTCGGATAACAACAGGGACTGAAAATCCAGAATTTTGTTAGGTAGTGACCGACAGTTGGTATTAACGATTACCGGAACAGTAGTTTGATGTATGGGTGTAGATTTTAAAGCACGTTGCCAACCACCATGATGCTTTTTCTTGAGTTTATTGCAAATATGAAAGTTTTTAGGTTTTAAGCATTTTATATAATCCCGAGAGTGAATGATACGATTAGAATGCATAATTTTAAATGTAAACACCAACAAAATATGAGTAAATAGATGCAAAATGTACATGGAATATGGTAGCCCAAAATGTTCAAGCAGGCCGCCAAGTTCATATGCGATACGAATGATTCATCGTTGATGTTGGAGATATGCCAAATATTACTAAGATTGAAGTCGAATGGTGACATTTAAATACTGAAGAAATATAAAGGAATTTAGTGAGTACCCTGTGTGATCATCGTGACATGATTATGAGCAATCGATTGAGCTTAAAACGCCATCTTTAATAGTAATGCAGAACACTGTTAGTCACTATCAAATGAAATTACCCACAACGCCTTTCTCTTGTTATCATGTTTTTGCAATGATGAAAACTGAAGGAGCCAACTAATAGGCACTCTGTGGTTATGCCTCAACTCAGTCTGCCTGAACTATTCATAATGCTTAAACGTGCAAATGTCCTATAGATCTGCCTAGCAAAACATTCCCACACTTGTGTTCATCGTCCTGACAACTGTAACCAAATAATGAACTATTTTTTACTCTAACATTCAGTCACATATCATTGTTAGCCTCATATGTATTGTCCAGAGTCTTTCTTTGGTGTTGCCTATCCGGCGTGGGTGGAGACAACACTTGGCTTGACAACAATAATCCGACAGTGCACTTAATCAAATTTATCGAATATTAACACTTCACGCTTTCTTCCACTTTATATGAAATTGTGTGTTGTGAGTGGGACGAAGAATGTTGATAAGAAGCGAACGTGGCCAGGCTGTTGTGTGGTCAATGAGCGCAGGCGTACAGAGTATGTGTGTGTGACAATGTATGTGATGACGAGGACTGTTGTGTTGACAGCTACCTCTGTCTCGAGATGAAATAATGTCTCTTTGAGCGAAATTATTTGTGACAAATCACCTGATCCGAATCGAATCTCACACTTTGGCTTCAATGTAATAAGGAAATCACGCTTGTTGATCTCTGAGTGTACATATACTAGCTGAAGAAATTCTGGTCAAATTTCACTGAATTACCGGGGCTTATTTTACTTACAATAAACTGAATCAGCATTTCATCCACGTCTGGATGACGTCTCGATCAGTAAACATTGCGTTTATATATGATAGAGAAGATTTGTAGCCCAGGTGGATGATTTTGATATGGTTGTGTTCTCTCAGCTGGATAGTTGATTTGCGAAGCTATTGTCGCCCTACTAGGTGACATTTTCAGCGCATACTTCAATTTGAAGTGAGCTTTTAGATTCCTCCACGAGTTAATTATTCATCTCTACTGGCGACCTTGGACGTGATTGGTTGTATTTGTGTGTTTTCATACCTTCTAGGTTACTTGTTTGGTCACTCATTGTTTCTCTGTCTTAAACTTTGACCCTCTGTGTGTGAGGTTTCTTTCTTATCGATTGATAAATTTTGTCTTTCTCGATGTGTCTATTGCTTGATGATTCACTGGAATGCCAAGCTTCTAAAAATTCTCTAGCATTCTTGGTGTTTCCTCTGTCTAATATTTGAACGTTGTCCCAAACGAATTGATGTCCGTGGTTGTCTCTATGTAGTGATATGAGGGATTGGATGTCTTTTGGTTGACATAGAATTGAGTGAAGTGACTTTGTTGGTTTGTGTACGATGTCAATTCCTAAAGGTTTGAAGAGTCTTGTAGTGATTTCTGAGATATCCTTTATATATGGTATGGCGATTTTCTTCGTGCTTTCCTTGAGGGCTTTTGGTTTGATAGGTTGGCCTGGGGGTATATGTCTTTTGATGAAATTCCGCTGATGCCCATTCTTTTGGAAGACGTCCAAAAGATATATTTCTTCAATTTTTCTTAACGTGAGAGTGCTGCAATGAGTCCTGGCCCTCTTGAATAGTGTTTGTATGCAATTCCTCTTGTGTGCTATTGGATTGTTGTTGTTGTTGTAATTCCAGATTTGGTCTACGTCAGTTGATTTTCTATAGACTTGAGTTTCTAATTCTCCTGTGGTTGTTCGCTTGACTACGACGTTCTGATTCCTCTTCACTTGTGAATTTGACGTCGTTGAAGACGTTGTTTATCAGGTTGTGAGCTCTCTCTTGTTTCTTTTGATAATTAAAAGTGTGTCGTCTACGTAACGTATCCAAATCTTGGGTTTGATCTTCAGTAGAATTATGTTCTCGAGCCTTTCCATCACTGATTCTGCAATCAAACCTGACATTGGCGATCCCATAGGTGTTCATTTCATTTCATTCTAAATCACTGTGTCGATTCCTGAATTCAGTGTGTGTGTTCTGATTGCAAAGCATTCGGCAGTGAGTGAGAATAATATTTTGATGTGTGCATGAATGGATGGTTTTGACTTAAACGATTAGTTCATTCAAATCTCTTATAATATAGCATGCAATATCAATATATAGATACTCCAGAGATATGATAAGCAATTGCACTATCTACGATACAAATTATACTGATACATAGATAGTCTTCGCTCATTGTAAGATCATTTCGCGTCTATCGAAACAAGACACATCGGCTGACTGACTAGCTTCCTGAAGACTTTCTACAACCAGAATTACATCGTCTAAACGACTGCAAAAGAAATTCAGTGAAGTTTATAGTTTTCATTATGAATACAGTTCAATTGTTATTCATAAAGTACAATGCCACTAGCGTCACCAACGGCTCTTCATCTTTACTCAGGTTTGAGGGCACCTGGAATACTTCCCAGCTGTTACGACAGACGGGATTTCAAATCCTTGTCAGAAGTACAACTTCCTGCCATTGATAGTTGGAAGGATGCAGTATCATAAGAATTTTTGAATTTCATTAGGGTTAGGTGATTTCAGTGACACTGATTGTTCTGGCGATGAACAGTCTTGGAAGTTAGAATGAACAAAATTGCATGAACACTGTCATCACGATTTGATCACACAGATGCAGAAATTTATAATTTGTATGGCTGAACAACGGCATAGTAATTTTTAGCATATCCATTGTGAAATGAAACAAAATAAAAGCGACGGTGATGTGATCACTGTTGATTTGATTAAACTCTGTATCAATTTTCAGGTTTCTAAGCTCCATTTAGAACTTGGAGTGAACATTTATTGAGAATTGTAGCAATGACTCTTAGATATTTTCAGGGGCAATAAGAACGTTTATTGTAATTCCTACAATTCGCTCATATTTATATATATTTTTTTAATTTTTGAGTGTTTCAACAAAAGGAATACTGGTGAAAGCACCAATTATTTTGTCCAGAGGCTGAGCATTTGAAGGTAAATGGGAGACATTATACTTGGTAGGATGCTATGTGAATAATATTTGTGGCTAATATGCAGTGTTCGATACTGAAGCGAGATTGGAAATCACTGTGTCATGCAGCTTAAGGAATAAAAATAATATACAAATATATGCATACATAGATATAATTACATAAGTATATTCCACAGATATGATATGCAATTTCTCTAATTACGGTAGGAATTATATTCCGTAACTGTTGATAGTCACTCTACTATGGAAGATATAGTCCGTTGGGAAACAATATTAGTGTTTTCAATTGGCAAACATAATATGATGAGAATTAACATGAAAATTGTTAGCAATAAGATGGCCAAATTGATTGCTCGTATTGACTTGAGTGAGCTGATTCAGTAGCATGACCCGCGTAATGTGACAAGGAGCCAGTCGAGTATTTGCTATCTCAGCATTCGATTCTTTCCTAGTCTCTGTCAGCAATCTCAAATCCAGTTTATTTCTAAATTTAGAGATTTTTTCGGACTTATAATCGGGAGAAGTTGAAACTGTCTAGCAAAAACCACTCAACCTCTTCTCGTGCAATGTAGTGATTCATGTATTCCACTCTCTCTTCTTCATCTTTCGCCACCTCTCTTCCCTGGACTTCTCAATCAAAGACTACATGAAACATCGAAGATTGTGAGCAGACAGGGTTATTGGTGCGCCTAAGACTCGATCAGCTGACACCATCGTTGATAGGCATCGCGTCTCCATCCTTATGATTTTGCCGTCGAAACAAGACACATGTGCTGACTGGCTAGCTTCCTGAAGACTTTCTACAACTCGAATCACATAGTCAACACGACTGCAACGAAAATTCAAAGAATAATAATAAAAGTAATAATCTGCTTTATTGCAAAACAATACTTGTGATACAGAAAAAAATTCTCAGCATATTTACTACAGTATTGCATCCATTTAGTACATTATCAATAAGTAGAATTCTACGTAAATAAAGGAAATCTCAGTTCATTATAACAACAAGATACTGGCATGTCAGTAGCAAAGCCAAAGTAGAACAGTGTTTGAAGGTGTTAGGAAAGTAGGTTCTATCATATTTACTGGTGTAAGCGAGAGAAGCAGCACATAACGGGAAAAAAGAAAAAGAGAGAGAGAAACGGAAAAGAAAGAAAGAAAATGTTGTACCTATAAATGATGTGAGTTGGAAAGACGAGGTCCAGTTGTTCTCCTGGCTATTTAATAAGTAATAGGTATCACGCCTAATGCTTTCTTTGTTGCACAGAACACGAGCTAAGTAGGGTATGGTTGAGATTTTGTACTTGCTGGTGCTAGACTTCTGGCTTTGCCTGATGAGATGAAGGCCAAGGCTACGTGAGAACTTGAGCGTTTTAAGACATTTCAGAACACCGAGAGCATTAAAGTCATGAAAGTTATCAGCTACATGATTGGTAACATTAGAAGCAGTTATGGGAGAAGGACAGCGTATAAAAGACTGATTAAGAGGGTGAACATCATAAGAGTCTATACGTCTTCAGAGCATTATTATTCAATTCAATACAGATCATAATTTGTGTATCGTATTTTGTGATGAGATCCGGTGGTGAAAGCATCTGCATCAACCTTCGTTTGATTATCTGCTGAAATTATTCGCATAAGTCCATAGATTCATTGAATAGTATAACGCTCCTATGTCACCAGTTCGTTCATTCAAATGAATGAAAACTATAAAAGTGGAAGTGTCCATGGAAGCGGCTGTTTTCGGTGAATTGATTCTCACCATTAGCTGTTCAATCATACTTAATATACGATTATTGCATGAAACACGTTTGTTCTAATGTGATGAGGCGTCACAATCATGGTTGTTAATATTAGTCATTCAGTGCATGAGAGGATTTGAGTAAGTGTATTGGAGCTACTCAGCACGTTGAATTCATAAACAATTGATTGACTTGTAATTAGGATGATCAAAGATACGTGGAGGCTCGGAAGAAATTCAAGAGCTATAAAGTGCTAAAAAGCGGTCAAACAAAGGAAAAGCAATGCACGAGAGACGACAGCGTGTCGTCTGTGGCACCTTTCTTCTTTACTTTGTAGGAGGCGTTTGTTGTTATCGCTATCTCTCTGCAACCATGCAGAATTGAAATCTTCCACCTTGTTAGAGACGTAACGCGTCGATTGACCATTTTGCTTGGCTTCAAAGGAATCAAATTGACTCTCTAAACTCATGCGTTAACCATTTCACTGAAAACATCTAGCAGCATATTGGAGAGAATATTGAATATTCAACTCAGATATCTTCATGCAGACAAATGTCATCTCTGATAAACTCCTTGTTTCCTGTCATTCCACAGTTGGCAGAAAATACATCAGGGAGACTCTGTGAAGCAGAACAGCGTCTCTGTTCATACTACTGTTGAAATATTGACAGAAGGAAGCAAATCAACAAAATGTTTCTCAATTTGAAGCATGAGCCAGAAGACGTGTCATTCCAGATCAGTTGACCACTTCCTGAGTATCACTGCTGATAGAGCGAATTGTAAATGAATGGGTCTGAGTCTCATTTTCTTCAACAGCTGCAATAATGTCAATAAATACGAGAAGGAGACTTTGGTTTCAACAGACAGACGGAAGATGTAGTATCTGCAAAAATGAGGAGGTTGAAAGACAATCATTTTCATTAAAAGATGGCCTTGACAAACGCCTTTGGAGGAAAGTACGTTACAAATAAACTGAAGGCTGAAGAAGCGTGCAGAGTTTAGCCTTAAGTGCACGCAAATCGATGATCCTTAAGCCTAATGAGTTTTCGCGAGCTGTTAGCATTCATTTAACCAATAAGCTAAATAAAACAAAGCCACCATTTATTGATCGCTCTTAACTTCAGGAGATATCAAACATAACACTACATTCTATCATATTACCATGTGAAAGAAGAAGTATTTGTGAGAAGGATTTGAAAACCCACCTAGCTTACTAGATTAGACGTATTCTGAGTGGCTTTATACCTGAGAAAATATTGACATCCGTTAGTGGCGCCAATATGGTGAACCTATTAATCTTCCAGATGACAGTAACGGAATTGGAAGATCTATATTTTCTGAACGCAGTGAGAGTATGTGTGCCGTCAAACGTTTCAAGTGGAGAGTAGGTTATATATTTCTCCTGCGCCTAAAGGCTTATCAAAATGAGAGGTGATAAACGAACTGTGTGTTCACAAACGATCTGCAATAAATAGTGTTATCTGAGGTGTTTCGTTTAGATGCGGAGCTTTTGTCGTCCTTCTGGACAGCATCTTTAGCGCAATATTTAACATAAAGTGAAATGATTTGAAATTTTAATGAGCGATATAATTGAGTCTCTTGGTTGTATTGATCATTTTCTATCGACTTGGATTTCAAACGGTCTAGATGGCGAAAGCTCTTACTCTGCTTCAAATCACCGAAAATACCCATTGAGTCATGAAGAAAAGAAAAGACAGATTCAGCGAAATCATCTTCAGGGGGTTAACAGTCGTATTTATACATACAAAAATATATATAGTGGTCTATTATTGAATAATAAGGGGTGACATTATTAAAATAATTACTCAGAAGTTGCTTTAGTAGTGAAAATTAAAAGTTGAAAATTACGTGGTACTCAACGGAACAAAGAGAAAAATTTGGTAAGGTTAAAATTACGTTTGAGTCACAAAAAACGTATTTGAGTGTCAATTTAACAATTGTGTAAAGGGTGTGAAAATATACAAAAGGAGCATATGAGAGTGATAATCGTCAATTAATTGTTAAAGCAAAAGAAAACTAAAAGTGAAATTAAAAATTACATAATAGAAAAGGAAAATATCAAATTTTTTACAGTGAACGATCAGTGAGAAGGTTAATCCCGAGGTAGAATAAGAGATTGGAAAAACATTTCCTGTATACAGAGTTCAGGGTTGTATTGATGAATTGCCAGCGGCTCCAGCATACACAAAAGCCAAAATTTGACGCCTTTTCTACCATTTGGCTTCGGTTTGTAGATGATCTTGAAAGACGTCTCCGGTGGAGCTACGTGGCCTGAGTTCACTAAATGTACGAGAATTGAGCTAGTAATTGTCTTACACTGTCTGTTTGCGAACCATGCTGGATGAGGTTCAGAGATGCGATTGAAAAGCGTGCACTTTGTGCGGCCTATATAACTAGTTCCATAAAGGCAGGTGAATTTATAAACACACTTTGAGGTGGCCCAAAGCAGCAGTTCATCCTTCAGACATCCGTTGATCATTTGTCCACTGTAGAAATTGATACGTAGCTCAGTCACAAAGAAGGCTCAGTGATCTGCATAAGCGATTCTCTAGGATCTCTTTGTCTATAAATCATGTTGTTGAACTTGAACTGGACATTTAGAGTGCACCTCAATTGTAGTTCATTTAAGTAGTGGATCAGAACACATACGTCTAAATTATTATCCTCAATGAATTTGCATATAAAGTATAAAGGTTCAGTGAAGAAGAACTTTGGTGAAAAGCGAAGTAACATCCATGGATATCATTTTCTTACTATCACTTACTGAATCAACGAATTCCAAAGAATCAGAAACACTATGCTTCCAGAAGTTATTTCTGATAGGTGAGAGGATTTCTGCGAGCCATTTGGCGGTAGCGTGATATGAAGAATTTGTCATGTACAAGACTGAACGCAGTAGCATGTTCTCTTTGTGCACTTTCAAGACACCATATAAACTAGGAATCACGGAACCAGTGAGGCATATTTCCTCGAATACATTAAAGCTGATAATCGATTCATCCTTCATCTTCTTCAGCGCTTGATTTAGCTTGCCAATGAACGTTAATATACGTGAAGCATTACCAGAGAACTGATGAAATATATATCGCAAATACATATTAATTCTGTGCAAATAATACTCTAGTCAGAAACTGACGAGGACTACGAGCTAATATCTTCTGAGGTGGATTTACAAATAACAACTGGGTTTCAGGAGGTCAATACAAGATAATATTCTTTGTGACAGGTTGGGGCGTGCACCATCGAATCATACACTCGTAGTATTCACGTCGATATTTGGAATTAAATGTACGATTTTAATTTTCCCTTTGATCTGTACACCTGTGATATGTATCATGGTAGTAATAATAACCACAACACTCGTAGTTTGTTGTGCATTCTTGTCCCTTGTTCATACATTTGAAACAGGTTTCTGTTCCCAATGGTTTCCACGCACACCGTAGAGGATGACAACATGGATAGTCTCTCTCACAAGTCTCATTCAGTTTCCTACAAATTGACAATTGATTGTGAGCTGAAATGAATAAGAATTAAGCAGTTATCCGAGCTCATCTGTCAATTTGTCAGAATCTGAATGAGACTTGTGAGAGAGACTATCCATGTTGTCACCCTCTACGGTGTGCGTGGAAACCATTGGGAACAGGAACCTGTTTCAAATGTTTGAATTTTGGACAAAAATGCCAAACAGACTACGAGTGTTGTGGTTATTATTACTACCATGATACATATCACAGGTGTACAGATCAAAGGGAAAATAAAAATCGTACATTTAATTCCAAATATCGACGTGAATACTACGAGTGTATGATTCGATGGTGCACGCCCCAACCTGTCACAAAGAATATTATCTTGTATTGACCTCCTGAAATCCAATTGTTATTTGCAACTACACCTCAGAAGATGTAAGCTTGATTTCCTCATCAGTTTGTGACATGAGTATCATTTGAACTGAATAATTATGTTTGTGATGAAAATTTCATCAGTTATCTGTTATCGCTTCACGTATATATACGTTCACCAAAGTGTTTGTTATAGTGTTTTTGTATAATTGTTGTTCAGTTGAAGTATTCATGTTTTTCAGCAGGAAATTTTGCATTTCAGTTAACATTATTGAGTGAATTTTTTTACTGCAGTACTTGTATCAATGCCTGCATTCATTGTCATTGAGGTGAAGCAGATTTCCTGAAGACTGTTCGAATTTCTGCAGTAATATGAGGCTATGAGTATTATGATGTAGATTAACTTTGGCATGATGAAATTATGATGCTGCAGGTGGTGTCAGTATCTCAACGAATGAGTGCATTGTCAGCATGCATTACACTGAAACATGTACTACTCAGTGCAAGAGGCAGATACGAAACAACCAGATTCATTGACGTATGATAGTTAAGTGAGCTTCTTCAATCTGGACGTCTCAACTCACTGGTTCTCGGTGATATTCTCCAGGTTATTCTCTGACAGTGAGACAGTGATTTAGTTTAGATTATTTCAATGATTTTTGTCACTTGTATAAGATTGCTTCTAGTTGGTTAACGAGTAAAGCAGGGAATATCAATAATATAATAAATATATAACAATAAATAAATATAATAAATAAAATATCATTTCCTGTTCTACAGTGAGAGCAAAGCATCATTTCGATAGAATTTATTTGATTGGCACAAAAATATGTATTCGATTTGCAATCTTAGTAATCGTTGTCAGATTTCGCCTATATGATGGGGAATGACAGCAGGAGGAATAATACATACTGCCTGACAGTTAACGCACAAAAACAAGGAATACGCCGAATGATGTCATGCAATTATTTTTCAATTTCATATCACTCAACAATTCAAAGTCGCAGATATCCTGGAAAACATGATTTACGAATTCCTTGTTCAGAGGATGTATGTGTTTCGACAGACTATCGGCCACCACTTAATTTTGTCGATTGAAAGAAATATGCAGCTACAGAAAATTGTTAGATGATATCGGATTGTGCCAATCTCGGTGGTCAATAATATTGCTGTTTATCTGTGTCAAGCGGTGAACCATCTTAATCATGAAGAGTTAGGAGGGCGTTTTAAGTTTGGAGACTACTGGTGTATTGTTATTGCAAATCAAGCTCCATGAATTCGTTCTGAGAATTCTCGAGCTGAAATTGTACACGTCTTTTGATGAAAATGAAAAATAAGCGGTCACTTAATTAGATTGAATTCGCTTACAATTTCAGTTATTTTTCAGGTGATATTCCTTTAATTATTTTTGGGCTCAACATGTGTTTCTCTACCACATCTGTCTCCTCGTTTCCTAGTATACAGGACAGAGCAATTTAAACTATTACCTGTCACTGCACAATATTTCAAACTATTCATGCGATTATGTTCACTGATTTCAGTAGGCGAGAGATGCTTGCTTAGGCATCATAGAAGAGAGTAAAAACGATGATATAGTAGAAGAGAGTTTGATGTGAGCTGTGCATTTCTGTTGGCCTAACAATATCCTCGTGGATTACAGTAGACACTTATGGAATTCATATCGAAGATAGGTGACCTATTGAAGACCACTAAATTCGAATGTACTTCCTACGTCCAAATATTGTATCCAACATTGCGAGAATACACAATACCACCATAGGCAAAGTAATACAAGCATCAGACTATCGTTTGACTATCGTTTGAGAATTCACTGATGCTCGGATTATCGGTGAATATCGTGGAGAATATCACAGTGAACAAGTGAATTGAGGAGTTTCATTTTGAGGCAGCACACTTAGCAAATAAACGTCAATGAATGTGGGTGTTTGGTTTCTGTCAGTTGCACTGAGTGAAACATGCTTCAGTGCAACGCACTCATTCATTTAGCTAATCTCATCGGCTGTTTGATTATCATTTCAGTATGCTGCAGTTGACCTCACATTGTTTAAATATCACAGGAGGTCGAGCGATATTCAATAATGCCGCTTCACTCTAATGTCCGGAATCCACGCAGTGATAACAGTACCCCAAATACTTATGTAAGCTAGAATGTAACCCACTTCTTACGACATCATGCATGAAGGGAAACACACTGGCGAAAATGTCTTGACTGTGGATTGATATCAGCCAGAGAACAGTCTGTTCGGTTAAATAGAGCATTTCTCGCCAATGACATTGCTTGCTTTTGCGCTTAATGCCACACGAATTGTTTGGAGAAGGAATTTACTGGCTGGCAATACAGTCAAAGTACTACTCTCTGAATGGTATAAAAGCTTGCTCTGTAAACAAAAAGGTCCTCAATTCGAACCTCAG
Source organism: Trichobilharzia szidati (assembly GCA_944472155.2). Lineage (NCBI taxonomy): Eukaryota > Metazoa > Platyhelminthes > Trematoda > Strigeidida > Schistosomatidae > Trichobilharzia > Trichobilharzia szidati. Next base: position 73,257,592 of record OX235276.1, on the reverse strand, counting down.
TGGGTGCCAACTGGGATGAAACACCTCTCAAGTACTCCCTGGTTTTCAAATTTACTCTTACTCTAATCCATCTATCGTAAAACTCAAAAATCAAATCAAAACTCTACAAATCAACTCTTTTTAAATAAAAACAATATTATAATAGTGACAATGAGAATAGTTCATTTGAATTGCAAGTAAAATTTCAACTCAGACTTACAGAATTTATTCTGCATTTCTTCACCACTGTCGGCAGTGTTGATTACGTTCGACTGAAGTTGATGGTCATGGATTTCTAAGTAGACAATACATGTGTACATGAGGTATACAGTGCAATTTATATGTGTATGTTGGTGGTTGTGTGCATGAAAGACAGTTTTACAGCATCTGTTAGACTATCCATGAGAAGATGACAACAATCGCGATTTCAGATCAGGGATGACAAATTAGAGAATCACATCCATTGTATTTATTCATTCATTCATCGATATTCTCCGCGCATCAGCAAACAATACACCATCACGCCAGTTCAAAGAATTTGTAATTCACTGATGTTTTTAAAGTGTCTTAAGTCAGGCATTCTCTTCACCAACGAACTCCTTTCTCTAGAAGCACGATCTTATCAAAATTCATTTTGTCTAGAGTTTCTATTGACTACAGTGCAATCGTCGATCTCTTTTCTATCGTCCACATTTCTACTGAAGTCTCTGGAACCACAGTGTGTGTGTGCTTATGTCTGTTTGCCAATTCCAATGTCGACTTGTACTCAATGTGGATGCTATGTGACGATATAAGAGTGAAGATGTTTGAAGATGTGAAAGATGAGGAGAATGGAGTGTAAGGCGGTATGGCGGTTGTTGATTATAGGTATATGTTCATGTTCCCACTGTTAGGTGAATGCAGTGCAAACTGGATTTGAGTGAAATGTTCATCTCTGATGATGAGACAACAGAATCCACTGAACAGTTTGTGCCTTCATATTCTGATGAGCAATGTGAGTGAAAGCTGCTCGATGAAATATCACCAACTCTGACGAGCTTCTTTTGGTATTGTGGCTTGATACACCTGTGTTCACGAAATTCACACTAAAAGTGACCAATTGAATTGAGAAAAAAACTTTCCTTGCATGAATCTCAAAGTAAATGAAATAAAAATTTCCATCCTATTGTTCAATTCACTTATCTGAAGTTCTTCATTGAACTAGTCAATTCAGTGATATCATCGCTAATTGTAGACAATTTTTTTCTGGCGATGGATTACTTAGTCATGAAAAGTCATGAAAATCAAAGTGAACAAAATTTTGTGAACACTGTGATGACCATTTGAGGGCATTGATGCACAAAATGATTGTTAGTTGATTTCGTCATCCAATGTGACTCTGAGATGTGTGTTTTTTTTCACAAATATCGTGTCTTTCCTAATCACGATGTTTGAATGGAATTCATAGACGCCTGGAGTTGTGTGCATTATGGGTATATATCAATTGGAAACATGAATGTAATAAGAAAGCATCTGCATGGGTGCATCAATTTTCAGTTTTCATAGCTCCATTCATGTTGAACATAGAATGAAAATTTATTTTGAATTGTAGCATTAACTCTTCCATATTATCACGCGTCATCCGTAATTTAGTTATACTTTCTGAAGACTGGTCTTATTTATACTTGATTCTTTGAACAAATGAGACTGTCGTAGGGGTGATAGATTGTGTAATACACTGTTTTGTGCAGAACCTGAGCACTTTAAGTCCCCTGGAAACGTTGTGATTGGTAGATTCCTGTTTGCTCTGACATTTCAGCCAATATGCATACAGCATTACTGAATCTGGCTATCGAATGAATATAATTACTGCCCAACGAAATAAAAATAATATAAAATTATGTAAATTTATATTCCAGAGATGTTGTATGCAAAGACTCTAATTACAAAACGAATTATATTGGGTGACTATTGATAGTCATTATACTATGGAAGATAAGGTGCGTTCGAAGACAATATCAGTGTTGTCAATAAACATATATAATATGATAGGAAATAAGACAACATTTTTTATTAAGAAACATGATAAACTGATTGGTACTGTTGGCTTCAGTGAACCGATTCAATAACATTACTCGCGCACTATTGAACGAAATTTGTTAGGTGGTCAGTCGAAATATTCTGATCTCCCTATCACTTTCTCACCAGGTCTCTGTAGGTATTCTCGTATCCTAAAGATTCCTATACAGAGATTTCCTTTCAGTTATTGCGCAAACAAGTTGAAACTTTCTCACAAAACTCACTCAACCTCTTCTCGTGTAATGCATTCTCTCTTCTTCTTCTTCATCTTTCGCTTGTTTCCTTCGACGCATTCTTCAATAAAAACTTCACCATACTGGAGAGAACATGAAAGACTGTAAGCGAGCAAAGTAAAAAATGTGTCTTTTACTTGATTGATTGACAATGTCGTTGTTCAGCATATTAATTGTTGCAAGCAGTTGACTGAAGATTCCTATCTGTAATCATAAGTCTTCGGAGGTAAAACCAGAAGATATTATATTGTCCACTTACAATTCGTTATATCCAGTAAAAATGTCAGTTTCTCTGCTTCACCCAATTATTTTGAATTTCATGTATTTATACGTAATTATAAAACTAAGGAATATGTACAAAGGTATTCGTATTACCAATATTACTTCCACGTAAGAAAAAGAATAAACTGGAGTGGTGCTCGTTTGTCTCATTAGCAGGTTTATGTTAAATAATGCAGATATCGAATTTCATCCATAAAATACTGTAGTCGATTCATTTATCAGATAATTTGTGGTCGGTCATTGAAGAAATGGTATACAGATTAGATTCTTCGAATTAATTATATCACATGTACTTTGATTTCTACAGAGTACACTTCTACCTTTTTTATTTCATTGTCTGAATGGTGTTCATAATTGCTTTAACTACACAATCCGGAGTGACTCCTCTTCATTTGTCCATGTGTGTATATGTGCATATGTAGACCTGATAAACTTGAATACATTAATCACTTCTGAAGAGTATTCAGCCGACGAAGTGTCCTACCGAAATCCAATGAATTTGACGAATGGCACATTTTCGAAATGCATAATTGCTTTCTGATCCAACTAAAGATTGTTTTAGAGAAAAAAAAAGAACTTCTAACAATACAGAATATGCTGCAACTTCATGATCATATACGTTTTTGAATGACTCAGTTTGTAACCAGATTAAGGTAAAAACAAGGAATGATGTGATAGATAGATTTCATCTCAGTGCTGAGCATAGGAGTGGAGACGCAGCATGCATGCTGCATGCAAGGATGAGAAATGAAGCGGAGTCAAGCTCAAACATTCACATAGTTCACAAAAAATTCACGTTGAGCCCGAAATCCATCAAAAAAACTAGAGACAGGCCGCGATTCAACTTCAATATTCTGAAATTGAAAGACAAAACTACATAGGATGCCTTCAATACAGATGTGATATGAGCAAAAGGATAGAAAACCTGCGTTGAAGAACATTGAAACTCTCTGAAGGCGGTAATCAGGGAAACTGAAGGAAGTGTTCTAGGAAGCATAACGAGACAAATGGTGTACGAATGAGGTTTCCTGAATAACTGCTATCTACAAATGTGGATTTCAACAGGATTCCGTTCTTTCTGTATTATTTCAATTGGAACACATTGTCTGTACTTCACCACAAATTAGTGTTCCCTATGTCTGCGTACGCAATACTTATTGCTGATATTCATATAAGGCATGCACGACCCACCAATCACAAGACATAACATTAATAAGTGAAGATGCAAGTTCCTCGTCGGTATGCTTGTATGCAGGAAATGCTGTCTGACACACGATAACATCATGCAGAATACTGAATAACCAATAAAGCGCATTCCAGTCAAATAAGCTGAAATAATATGAAATCATTCACTGTCCACCGTCTTGTTAAATAATGCAGCCTACAAGAGAATACAGACTCAATCTTACTCTGACTGTCCACTCTTCCATCCTTGCTAGACGTCTCACTCAATTGATCGAAATACCACTGCACGACATACGTGGATGTTACTCAAAGGCAAAGCAACAACAGGATGCTGGTAAGCTTTTCAGGTATCTCAGTTGCAGCTTTCAGCAGTGCATCCTGAAAAATCAACAAATTTCAAGCGCATTCTCGCCACTACAACCACACATTATTCTAAAACATTGGCGATAATCAACAATCACATTTGATAGATAATTGTTCCAAGCATAATCATGATCTATGTGGACTGAATGATTAAATCTGAGGTTTACACAAAACAACGATTTGCGATTTGAAGGACTGAAGCAAATCTAATCACTCCAGTAAATATCAAATTGAAATAACGACTACTAGTGGAAATGGTGAACTATTTATGTGCACATTTGCCAAGCCATCTGCCCTGGATATAGCTGTGGAGCAGGATTCATTGTATTGTAAGTCACAAACACCACTCCGTTATCAAGCCCTAGACGTGTGAATTTGACGTGTGGCTGAGTCAGATGAGAGGAAGCAAATTGATGCTCACATTGAATTGTTTGATCAATAAACCCATAAACACGTGTTCAACTCACACGTTCACAAAATTAACTAACTAGCATGTCGAATCATGTGGATGACATGACTAATGCAATACTCGTGATTTCCTCTTTTTCCATCACCGTCGCAGAGCGAAAGTGAGCACTTCCAACTCACACGTACACATCAGGTCCCAGCTAAATCACTGACAGACGGACAGTTAGACAGATGGAGTAGATGACGCACCATAGTCTGACTGTTCACTTTTTGTGTGCGTGCTTGGTGGCATGTGAGTCAATCAATTGGTTAGTCGATCTGTCAGTCAATCAACCATCTAAGCTGGGATCAGTATGGTAGCATTAGTCCTTGAGTTCATCCGTCTTAACACTGAATATATTCCTCACTCATCTTCACATAATCAATACTGGCTTCCACTGAAATTCTCTCACGCATCACTTCTTTCTCCTCCCATACCCCTATTTCCTACATTTGCAGCATATATTTCAACTTGAATCGGTTATACTATTAAATGTAAAACAACTATCATCAATTTTCTGTCACAATCCTAAATGTGTGTAAAGTAATTGAACAGTGGAACGTGTGCTTCTGAGTGTTTGGTGTTCAGTCGGCTATCGCATGAATCGCATTCGCAATGAATCTAAGGATTGCATTGCGAATATTTATTTCGCGTTAATATCGTAGGCGATTTGTATCATACTATCGTATTCAAGGAACTAATGTGAATGCATATGCTGTTTGTCAATGTGTGATGCAAGTATATTGGAAACTGTGGTAAATCCAGTGATATTCAAAATGACTGACTAAGAGATCAGTTGAGCAATGCCCAAATTGCAATCTCACATGAGTAGATTTGCACTCCTTGTTGTAGTGAAATATGCATCTCTCGGTGCGACTGCCAGCAACATTACAACTGTTTTCATGGGAATCTAAATGCTGAGTATTCTGCCTCAACTTGAACATGCCTTTTCACTCGTCTTTGCTTCTTCAACGCTATTCTCTGAAATTCTGACGATCACCGATCTCTCAGCAGTCAAATGATATCCTGATATCTGTGCCAGCTTCTGCTAGGGAGATATAAACTGTTAACGCCAAGCTGTATCTCACCATTTCTTCTTTCTCGTTATTTCCCATGGTCAGAAAGAGAATGAACTTCGCGAACATCCCCTGAATACTGGATTTCCATCTGTCTATTTAAGGCATTTTCCATGAAACCTCAGCAAATGTCTTCCTATTTGTTCGTTCGTTGCTTATAGCTCAAGTGCTTTGTTCACAAAGAGATGTGAGCACTAAAGTGAAATGTGTGTGTCATCTCAGGGAGGCGACAAGAAGTCAGGTGAGACTGAAACAATGTAGATGAAATATATCATGCTAGATTAATTAGGACTCTCGTATTAGTCCGTGCGTACACAGTCTCCAATGCATTGGAGACTGTTGAATTTCTGTATTATTCCAAGACACTGAATTGGAGACCAATTGCAGCATGCGGCAAAATGGAGTATTCACATGAAACATGACTTTGCTGTCATGTTTCAGAATTAAATATGCATCATTATGTGTAACAGACAGAAACGAAATAATCGCATTCATCGACACCTATCAACTGTGTTTGCTGCATCCAGCTCAGTCTTCCTATTCACTGGTTCTCGATTTCTCTACACTATTATCTGAACATCTGAACATTGTCGATTTTCGATCATTCAAGTGACTGTTCGATGTTTGCATTAGTTTGTTCATATGTGAATTGTGTCTACGTGCGATGTTGGGTAAAATACTCGATCGCATGAAGCGCAATCTGATTCACTGATCTTTGATAGATCATCTACTTTCGATCAGAATACTGTGAATTTCTTCTTTAAACTAAGGCACGTGAAGAATTCGAATGAACAATACCTAGCTAACAGCAATCTTTGATTGGAATTATCATTTTTCTTGCTCTCCTTGATGATCAGAACAAAAATGCTGATAGTTAGTATCGCTTCACCACTGAAATCACTATGCATCTGTTCGAGATGACAAATTTCATGAAAGTTTTAAAACAGTTATACCATCTTCCAGACATCGTCGAAGCATCTGCTCAAGAAGCCGACATGTCAACCTGAGACTGAGCACTTCGGTACAATTCATCGACGGTAAAATATAAAATTCAACTGAAGTGACTCTCGTGGCCCAAGTGGTCTAATCGATAACGCTTTGGCGTTCAAAACTATTGGCTCTACGTTTGAGCCTCAGTGTGAACGTCATGACTCACAGAGAAATCCAGCTGATGGGTCACAAATTGGACGAAGCAGTTTGAATAGGTGAAACGCGCGAAGAAGGAAAGGAGGAGACAGGTGTAATGGAACCTTTGTGCTGATGATTTCACACAGAAGAAAATTAGGATATATAATTTGAATAATGATATACATTGCTCATATCAGCCGATAGATTTCATTTGCATCAAACCACGGGTGAAAATTCAGCCAGCGTACAACCAATCAGATACCGCGAATAACCTGTGTGTATCAGATTAACTCGAACTCTGTTTTTGGAAATCTTTATTAAGCCTCTTTAACTTCACTGTCCTTAGAACTATGTTCTGTGTCGCTGAATGACTGTTTAATGATGTCGATGTAGTTCGTTCAGTTTTTCTGCAAGTCATTTTCAATATTGTCTTCTCGTGTCTCGTATCACTTACTTTCAAACAAATATGTATCATTCACCAATAGGAAAAGGCCGATCATAGCTTCGTCCTAGTTTCAGAATATTCAGCTTTTACTACTTTATGGTCCAAGTTCAAGACCTACTCGATACAAGGCGCGTTCGGTTACGACTTGGAAACTGAAAATGATCAGAATGTCCAGTGTAATATTTCATTTCGAAAATTGCTAATCCACCGTCTTTAGAACTTGCTAATATTCCTTGCATTTTTCGCATACACGTTGACACAGACAATATGCTTCTTTCAAAACTGGCTTAGTGAACACGATCAATTGGTTTGAACAATGCTTATCAATAATCCATTTTAGTAAGCGTCCAAGTTATCTGTTGGAAATACAGACATCCACTGTGATTGTGATTTGGTCACTCCGAGTTCATGGTTTGTCCTGTAACTGCTGTTACTGAAGCCGATGTGATTCAAGTAGTATAGTGATGATGAAGATTATGATGACGGTGGTCGTAATGGTGGAAATGATGGTAGGTATGACGAACGTGGTGATGAATGTCTAGTCAAGAAGCCAATGAATGCATGAGTGCTCGAATGAGATGAGATGTATGATTGATCGACTGATTGACTGACTAAACAGCTGATTGACTCACATGTCACCGAGCACACAGCACATCTTACAAAGAAATGGAGAGTCAGACTGTGGTTCGTCATCTACTCCGTCTGTCTGACTGTCCGTCTGTCAGTGATTCAGATACGACTTGATATCTACGTGTGAGTAGTAAGTGCTTACGTTTGCTCTGAGATGGTGATGGAAAAACAGGAAGTCACGAGTGATGCATTATTCATGTCATCCTCGTAATTCGATATGCTAGTTGATGGATTTTGTGAACATGTGAGTGTAACACGTGTTTGTGAGTGCAGAGTTCAATTCAATGTGATCATCACTTTGCTCCCTCTCATCTGACTTAGCCACACTTCGAATTCACACTTCTAGAGCTTGATAACACAGTGGTATATGTGGTTAACAATATAATGGATCCTGCACTACATCTATTTCCAGGGCGAATGGTTAGGCAAATATGCAAAAAAATCGTTCACCATTTTCTCTAGTAGTCGTTATATTGAGTGGATATTTACTGGATTGATGAGTTGGGCTTCAATCCTACATGCCGTGAATTGCTGTTATGAGTAGACATCAGATTTTATCATTCAGCTCACAAAGATCACGATTATGCTTGCAAAAATTATTTATCAGATATGATTGCGGATTACCGCAAATGCCTAACAATAGTAATGTAGAGTGGTGGGGGAGAGGATTTGCTTGAATTATGTGTGTTTCAGTAAATGCTGCTGTTAGAAACTGCAACGGAGATGGGTGAAAGCCTCTTTGCATCCTTCTGTGGCTTTGCTCTCAGATGACACCCATGTATATGATTTTGTTGGTTCAGTGGCATTTCGACTGATTAGGTGGGATGTTTGCATTGGTATTGAACTTGTCAGTGACAGTAAGAGTGAGTGTGAATTTTCTTGAAGGCTGAATTATTTGACAAGCCGGTGGACAGTGAATGATTTTACATCACTGCACTTCATTTTATTGGAATCGGCTTACTTGGATATTCAGTTATCCGCCTGAAGTAATGAAGTGTCAGGCAGGATTTCCTGCATATACGAAAATCAACGGGCAACAAGCATCTTCACTATAAAATGTTATGTCTTGTGATTAGTGAGTCGAACATGCCTTATACAGATTTCAGTGGTAAGTTGTACGTATAGAGATGCAGGATAGAATTATTTGTTTGTGTTATGAAGACAGTTTCTTCCTAAATGAGTGTTTTGATTACATTTTGCATGATAATACTTTTGTACACAACTATTTTTTGAGTTTTGATAACTTGAATTTACTTGGCTGATTTCCCATCCTTGTCAGTACAAGTACAGAATCCTTTGTACTAATATCTTTTTCTGCAGGGACTAGATAAAAGTGAGAGCTAGCTAGATTATCTGCATTTCGAAATTCATTTGAGGATATGAGAGATAAAAGATAGTCCAGTTTTTTAGGTAGTACCAAACACTTCAAGAGCAGTCATCTGATCAATTCGTGTAGAATTTAGTACACGCTTCTAACCTCAAAGAAGTTCTCTGTCAATTTTAGACGATGGCTCAACGCACTTGGTTGAGAAGATTTTAAAGACACATGATTTCAAGAAATATGCGGTTGATCAAAACAAAATGTGAGTTCATAGTAGGCGGTATATAATGGTAACCTGGAACTTAATCCTGCACTGATATTTCCAAAGGATTAATCACTACACGAAATATATTTCCTCGAAACAGAGGATCTGCGCTTCTCCTGCCAAAAAACCATTGCATCTTTTGATTTCTTCGTCAACTGAGCGAATAAAAATAAGAATTACGTACACATACTTGCATTCCTATACCAAATAAAATATATCTGTCAAGGAAATTAGCCCTAAGTTCCTATTCTAGTGAAGACGTTTTCGTTTTGAACCGATAAATACTATGTATATATCTCAACTTTAAATCCAAAACACCAGTATTCCTTGAACGAAATTATATTGTTTGGCAATTAAAGCGAGACAAAATACAAAGTCTGCAAACAAATGTTAAGTACAAATGAAGCTATAAGCTACTTTTATTCGTGTTCTTTCCACCTTCTTCAAACTTGCAAGCGATCGTTCCATTCGCGCCTTCGAATTGCCCACCAATAGTTGCCAGTTCCAATAAAACAAACGTTCAGTGTTCACGTCCATTGACAACATTCACACATCAAACCTTCAGCGAACTGATTCACTCCCATGACTTGCGTAATATTGAAAGCAATGTGACAACAAGGCAATCAAATATTTGATTTCTTGACGTTAGTTTCTTTCCCAGTCTTCGTCAGTCTTCTCATATCCTGTTGATTTCTGAACAGAGATTTCTTTGCATTCAGTCACATGAATATTGACGGCAATGTAACAGGGAGCTAGTTGAATATTTCCGATCTCGTCATCACTATCCCTCCAAATCTCCGCAGGTCTTCTGACACGCCACTGATTTCCAAACACAGATTTTCTTTGACTCATTGTAGAAAGAAGTCAAGACTTTCTCCCATAACTCACTCAACCTCATCTCGTGCAATGTACTAATTCATGAATCCCGCTCACTCTTCATTATCTTTAGCCACTTCTCTTCACCTGACTTCTTGAACTACAACTTTATCATATTGCATAGAACATGGTATTTTGTGACAATACGAGGTCAGTGCTGTGCTTTTGATTCGACTGACTGACATGGTCGCTGGTCAGCGTAGTAATTCTTGCAAGTGGTTCGCTAAAGCCGTCTGTCTATTTACGAATATTGTCTGCATTTGAAACCCTGATGTATAAGCAGTGGAGGTTCCACTGTACATGATGTCAAACGTAGAATTTAAATTTATTATTGACGAACACAATCTTATATAGGCTGCATCTTTAAACATTTCACCGTCGACTAAGGTATTATTTCATTCATTTTCCTTCAAATTCAACATTTTATGTATGTGTGGTCCATATGTTGGTGAATAAATAATTGCGAAAGAAAAGATGGCAATATTTCAATAATTGAGCCGAGGTTACTTTTTATAAAAAAGAGACACATGATTGACAAATGGATGATGTTTCGATGAAAATTCATTGCCGATAATCATATATATAAGCGACTTTGACATTCATGCGAAAATGTCATCTCTTGTGAATATTCAGTGGAACACGCACAATATAACGTTCAGCAATAAATAAATCGCACGTATGCAGATGTAGGAAACAATAAACCAGATAGATACAACGGTTTCACTGATAACCAAGTTCATCTTTGTGTTGTCACACACCAGATTCATTGCATCACTCTAATTAAGCTTGGTACAACCTTAAACATTTATTAAAATACACGAAAATGGAGTTGCTGCATATTATAAATCCTACAATAAGACTGTGAAAATTTTCTTTCCGAAAAGAAGTTCTTTTTCTTCGAAATGTGAGTGTGTTTTGTGGAAATGTGCCTTTCGTTTAATTTATTGAATTTCCTTTGGAGGCATCATTGGCTGGCTACTCTTCATAGTTGATTCTTCATTCAGATTCATAAGGTCAACATCTGCACATATACACACATGGACGAAGAATATTTCGAAAAATGACGAGGAGTCACTATTTAGATGCAGTGAGAGCAATTATGAAGAACATCCTGATGACGACGCTTTAGAGACAGGAATCCATCCTATAGAAATCAACGTTCATGCGATATAAGTAATTCAGGGAATCTCATCTGGACACCATTTCTTCAGTGACCGCACACAAATTACGTAAGGATGCATATATATATATATAATTACAAACAAGTAATCGAACAACAGAAACCGAAAGTCAGTGCGACACAAGGAAATATAAGAAGACATTATAATAGGCAATATATGTTATGATAAGCTTTCTTCATACTACTCAGATCAGTTACTTCTTTTGAAGTTTTATCTCTTCACACAGAATCCAGCCTGAATATGGTGAGCGAGAATTTTGAAATGTGTCGCACGAGCATGAAATCCCATGAAATGTCTTACGGCTTTACCCGAAGCGATACGAAGAAAAAACAGTTGCGCATACAGATAATTCAGACAGCTTCAGTCAACTGCTTCATACAACTAATATGCTGACCAACGTCAATGTCAGTCAGTGAAGTCAAAGGAACATCATGAACGCTTCCTGCTTACAGAATTCGATGTTCTATTAAATATGTTGAAGTCTTTGATTGAGAAGTCAAGTGAAGAGAAGTAGCGAAAGATAAAGAAGAAGAGTGACCGGAATGCATGAATTAGTACATTGCACGAGATGAGGTTGAGTAAGTTATGGGAGAAAACCTTGACTTCTTTCTGCAATGAGTCAAAGGAAATCGCTGTTTGGAAAGCAACGGGATAAGAGAAGGTCAACATAGATATGGATGGAAGGTGATGACGAGATTGGAAATATATGATTGGCTTCTTGTATTCATTGTAGTCAATACTATGCAAGTAATGTGACTGGATCAGTTCACTCAAGCCAATACGAGCAATTAATTTCGCCATCTTATTGACTAACAACACTCGTATTATTTCGCATCATATTAAATTTGTTTATTGACAACACTTGAATTGTTACTGAACGGACTCTATCTTCAATAGTACAATGACTATCAACAATCACCCAATATAATTCGTTCTGTAATTAGAATCCTAGCATATAATAAATATATATATTTATATTTATACATATATATGAAGATATTAGTTTTTCCCCGTTAAGCTGTAATGTATAATGATTTGCATGCTTGCTTCAGTAACTCACAATTCATATTAACCACAATTTTTTTCTCAAAGTCTACATTTCTTTGTGTCTTTGAGTGCCCATGGAATGCTCAGCCAATCTACAAAGCAATATGTGCATTCACCAATGACCCATTTGTTGAAACGACAAAGTATACATATGAACGAATTGTAGAAATTATAATTACGTTCTTATTACACCTGAGAATTTGGAGGAGTTATTAATACAGTTCACAATAAATTGTCACTCCAAGTTTTACATGGAACTTTGAATGCTGAAAACTCATACGCTTCCAAATCAGATCAACAAAGATCACATCACCGTCGTTTTTATATTGTTTTATTTCTCAATGAATCTTCTGAGAAGTCCATTGCAGTTTTTCAACTATACAAATAAAACTTTGCGCTTCTATGCGGTCAAGTCGTGATCATCGCCATCCAGTTGATGCAATAAATGGTGTTGAAGCGCACTCACTGTGACACAGACAACCGCCTAACGGTCGTCTGTTCGAGCCAATTTTTTCAGTGTGCAGTCTGCATTTACGTTGAAAGACTGTATAATGTAGGCATATCCACAAGAGTGAATTATTGCTTCAGTCCTAAATATCGCAATTCACTGATATGCGAAGACATCAGATTGAATAATCGATCTACTTCAGTCGTCGCTTTCTTTGCATTGATCATCCGACAGAGGTAAAAATGCATCACAGAACATGGTTGAAAATAATGTGTGATGGTGGTATTGAGAGTGTGTTTGTATGTATGTTACTAAATTCGGTCTCTGAAGATTTCAACTAACACCCTAGAATTAAATCGTTAAATCCTGTTGTTGTATTTCGACGGATTAGTAGACAAGTATTCGTTTATGTTGATTTCTATTGCACAACATGTTTCACAAAGACAATAGATTGATTATCGAGAGTGAGAGAGGACGTTTTCGTGCAAAAAAGACTACTAAATGACGAAGATCCCTCGGACATTTGCAGTCAGCAACTTAAAATACTATTGCACTCTTACATTTCTAGATTTCGAGGATGACTAATGTTTAATGTCACGCAAACTAGAAGGCTTGCAGAAAGGGAGCATGGAATTTGGCAAAATACAAACACAAAATAGAATTCCCTTGTCAACATATGGATGACACATTTATAGCCATGAGATATGACGATGAAGCGATGTTCATTTTTAACATCCGAGTAAAAGCAAATATAAGAATAGACTACGAAGTAAATGTTTATTCGACTAACCGTTATCTGTACTCAACTACTTATATTGGAAGTGCATCTGTCTGTGAGGATAAGGTTCATTATTCCATTCCAGTAGAAGCATAGTTGAGAATCTTATTTACCAAGCCATCGTCGCTTTCCCACTGTTCACATTGGAAATAATCTTGTCTGTGAGGATAATACATACACAATTCGAAACTTTCATTTCAGAGATACCGTATACTTAAAGATTCACAAAAATATTCTGCAGAGGATGTGAGACATTCAACAAGCGGATGACAGTAACATGAAATTGTAGATTTCAAGATATATTTTGCTATTGGATACAACTGGTAAAACCACTTCGGTGAACATCTGGTCAGCCATAAAACAACGTTGTGAATAAACCCATACGTAGGCTTGACTATTTTGTCATTTTCGCACAGTTAATCTGAGGCATTTCATATTGTATTCACTAGCTGAATTTTCATGCTTTTGTCGATGAAAACGAACACTGTGCATGCATTTGGACAAAGTAGGTGCTTATTCAGTTTCATTCAATTTCCAGGTGACATCTCTACAAATCTCTTCTGTGTCAAATGGTAAACATACACATTTCTGTCACGTTTCTCGCCGTGTTTTCTTCACACTAAACACCAATTCTTACTGCATACAAAGATTCGCAGAACATTTGAAACAATTCATGTGTTCATCTTAAATGAAGTTATGGGACGACCTGTCCAAATATTATGTGAAAATTATCTGATATTGAGTGATAGTGACTAATTTCATGAGGGTGTTATTTGCTATCTGCATATTCCTTCTCAACATTTGCAAAGAGATGATATGACGGAATAGAGTTTGATGTAAGCTATGCATAAATTTTGACCAATCAACATCATAGAGTACATACGAAAGTTATCTAATTCCAGTCGAATGTGGTAAATGTGAACGTATTTCTGGTGATCGAAAATTAATTCATCATGGCACGAATACGTAAGTTATTCTAGCACAAATTTTTTCAAATATCAGATAATCCTTTCGATAGTAAGCATTCAGAGACGCTCAGATTTTCTTAGAATATGGCGGAGAATATTTTCGAGAACCAGTGAATGGAAACATCTTAGTTCACGTAGCATACTCAGCTGATAAACGTCGATCAATGAGGTTGTTTCGTTCGTGCCTGTTGCAGTGAGTGATGTGGAACTCAACGTAATACACAATAATAATAAGAGTACAATCACAAACTCACTCACTCGCATACTCTATCATCCTTTGGGATTATAATTTCATCATGCTGAAGTTCATTTCCTAGTCAGTGTCTATCAATACAACAGGAATTCTAGCAGTCGTCAATGCATCTTATTCATCAAAACAACTGTCAACGCACACATTGATGCGAGTGCCTTACATGCAGCAGTATGATACAGTTCACATACGTTGTATGTTTTATTCGAGGAAGGAAAAAACACAAGCCAAACCTATCTAACTCAGTGCAGATACTAACAGTTACGGAAATACCACCGGCCTTACTCCTGGAAAGAATGAGGAAGCCAGTTCGATACTCAAATCACGAAAACACCATGTTACAACAGGTGAATGAACCTGCACATACGTGAAGCGATAACAGAGAAGAGATAATATTTACTGCACATTATGTATTTATCGAATCAATTCGAAAGATATGCTACCGAGTAGAAGCCTCGAATGTTGTGAAAGGCAGAAATGATCTTAAATGGTTTCAATGCAGATCAGAAATAGACTACACGCTATCTGATCAAAGGTAGCTTCCACCATCAACTGTTCACGCATTTGTATTCAGCTTCGCAGTTCTGTCAAGGTTTAGTGCAAGCCTCCTATCCACTCCTTGCATACAGCATTGTCCGAAACAAGGTAGAGGCGTGCAGCATTCATTTCTTGTTTCAAATGGTTCACTCCGCTGATTACACACTGGCGAATGTTCAACGCCTGCAATGAAGTAGAGGTGAAACACGACAATGGTCAAGATTGACAAGATGGATTGATGAATGAATGAATTTCGTACATCACCTTGTGGTGTGTGTATTTTTATGACTGAGTGTCTGATTTTTACGTTGATTTTTGAATATTCCTCGATTTCAACATGACTTTTACTGCTTGAGAACAACGTTACATTGAAATCCGACGTAATTTCATTTGCATAATTTATTCACATCAATAATATTGTCAACAAATTCAAACACATAGTTTACAATTTATTTGATTGTGTGACGAATTCGGTGTTTCCTTTACCCAACCTGCCGTTAGCCATCTGAATGATACCACGAAGAGGAATAATAGGAAGAACCACCTACCTTGTGGACGGTCAGCATACCATAAAGCCTCGATGCATTCAGCTCAAACTGCCTGATGACTTCGTATACAGACAGCATTCTTCTCGCTGAGTGACTTCAAATGCCAACAGCTTCATTCAAATCTTCTTTACTCTCAGAAATTTCCAACGTGATTCAATCAACAATTTGGACATATATTATATTCACCAGTACCGTTATTTCATTGTCCGAACTTTTGTTAGTTCAAGCTGATTTTGGGGTATAATCTGACCCTATGTCCCCCACTGATTGTCCATCTTTCTTCACTAGTATAATTTCGTTATCAAATATGATATAAGAGGATGGCAGAGAACTTAAATCTTCACCTGTGCGTATCACTGGAATACCCATAATTGGTTATTTGTTTATATCATCGTTTTAGATTCCGTCTTGAATTGAATTTGTCTGAAGCTCGAAGATAGCAAATGTATGCAGAAACCGATGAAGCATGGTATACGCGAACCGTGTTCAGCCTACTTGATTAAACATATTGCAATAATCAAGCAGCATCTCAAAGGCTTACGCCTCAAATTCCTCTGCATCATTAAAAGATGTGCAATGACACACACAAAAGTCTCCTTTACAGGTAAGCACACGAGTTTATACAATTTCGTCAAAAGTTCGTTTCTAGATTTGCAATAAGGTAGTAAGAAGAGAGTAAATGTGAGTTAAATGAAGGCGGCTCAATGATCAGAATTCAAAGTCACTCAAGTATTTGCATAGGTATTATTAAATAGAGTAATTAAGGTGTCAATCGACTCACTAATAATAAACCTTTCATCCGCAAAATGTTTATACAGCGTAAATTTTCCAAGTATACGCTCCATTTTTTTCTCTAGTTTTGAAGTGAGACATATGTTAATAGGGGTAAAAGAGGGTTCAGCGCTAAAATACCATCAATTTGTTTGTATGCATTCATTTGCGAATCGAATCTTATATTTCTTGTACATGTCAAGATAATATTTTTGACGTTAGTAATAGGCGAATGTATTCCATTACTTTTGATATGATCCGCAATGAAATTACAAGTCTCCAACTATATATAAGCACTCCCCTTTTACCTGTTGACATCAAATTACATCGAAATCGTTGACAGACAGGAAGACGGAGGAGATGATGCATCATAGTCTGGCTGTCCTCTTTGCTGTGATATGTGTAGTGTGCATGACGACAGGTAAGTCCATCATTCAGTGAGTACGACAGTCATTTAATCGCATATCATTTCATCCAAATTCCAATGCATTCAAATGTATATTATTCAAAATATTCTCAGAGAAATAGTCTCACTCATCACGATATACATAATGATGTACACCATCACCGTAACACTGAAGTGGCATTAGCTACAGCGAAAGGAACAATTAAAAAGTGCATCTAACACAACCATCAATATCATCACTAGAATCAGAATCAAAAGAAGGTAAACATCACTGTAGACATAACAGACTCAGTCATAAAAATACACACACCACAAGGTGATGTACGAAATTCATTCATTCATCAATCCATCTTGTCAATCTTGACCATTGTCGTGTTTCACCTCTACTTCATTGCAGGCGTTGAACATTCGCCAGTGTGTAATCAGCGGAGTGAACCATTTGAAACAAGAAATGAATGCTGCACGCCTCTACCTTGTTTCGGACAATGCTGTATGCAAGGAGTGGATAGGAGGCTTGCACTAAACCTTGACAGAACTGCGAAGCTGAATACAAATGCGTGAACAGTTGATGGTGGAAGCTACCTTTGATCAGATAGCGTGTAGTCTATTTCTGATCTGCATTGAAACCATTTAAGATCATTTCTGCCTTTCACAACATTCGAGGCTTCTACTCGGTAGCATATCTTTCGAATTGATTCGATAAATACATAATGTGCAGTAAATATTATCTCTTCTCTGTTATCGCTTCACGTATGTGCAGGTTCATTCACCTGTTGTAACATGGTGTTTTCGTGATTTGAGTATCGAACTGGCTTCCTCATTCTTTCCAGGAGTAAGGCCGGTGGTATTTCCGTAACTGTTAGTATCTGCACTGAGTTAGATAGGTTTGGCTTGTGTTTTTTCCTTCCTCGAATAAAACATACAACGTATGTGAACTGTATCATACTGCTGCATGTAAGGCACTCGCATCAATGTGTGCGTTGACAGTTGTTTTGATGAATAAGATGCATTGACGACTGCTAGAATTCCTGTTGTATTGATAGACACTGACTAGGAAATGAACTTCAGCATGATGAAATTATAATCCCAAAGGATGATAGAGTATGCGAGTGAGTGAGTTTGTGATTGTACTCTTATTATTATTGTGTATTACGTTGAGTTCCACATCACTCACTGCAACAGGCACGAACGAAACAACCTCATTGATCGACGTTTATCAGCTGAGTATGCTACGTGAACTAAGATGTTTCCATTCACTGGTTCTCGAAAATATTCTCCGCCATATTCTAAGAAAATCTGAGCGTCTCTGAATGCTTACTATCGAAAGGATTATCTGATATTTGAAAAAATTTGTGCTAGAATAACTTACGTATTCGTGCCATGATGAATTAATTTTCGATCACCAGAAATACGTTCACATTTATCACATTCGACTGGAATTAGATAACTTTCGTATGTACTCTATGATGTTGATTGGTCAAAATTTATGCATAGCTTACATCAAACTCTATTCCGTCATATCATCTCTTTGCAAATGTTGAGAAGGAATATGCAGATAGCAAATAACACCCTCATGAAATTAGTCACTATCACTCAATATCAGATAATTTTCACATAATATTTGGACAGGTCGTCCCATAACTTCATTTAAGATGAACACATGAATTGTTTCAAATGTTCTGCGAATCTTTGTATGCAGTAAGAATTGGTGTTTAGTGTGAAGAAAACACGGCGAGAAACGTGACAGAAATGTGTATGTTTACCATTTGACACAGAAGAGATTTGTAGAGATGTCACCTGGAAATTGAATGAAACTGAATAAGCACCTACTTTGTCCAAATGCATGCACAGTGTTCGTTTTCATCGACAAAAGCATGAAAATTCAGCTAGTGAATACAATATGAAATGCCTCAGATTAACTGTGCGAAAATGACAAAATAGTCAAGCCTACGTATGGGTTTATTCACAACGTTGTTTTATGGCTGACCAGATGTTCACCGAAGTGGTTTTACCAGTTGTATCCAATAGCAAAATATATCTTGAAATCTACAATTTCATGTTACTGTCATCCGCTTGTTGAATGTCTCACATCCTCTGCAGAATATTTTTGTGAATCTTTAAGTATACGGTATCTCTGAAATGAAAGTTTCGAATTGTGTATGTATTATCCTCACAGACAAGATTATTTCCAATGTGAACAGTGGGAAAGCGACGATGGCTTGGTGAATAAAGGTTCACTGTAAATAAGATTCTCAACTATGCTTCTACTGGAATGGAATAATGAACCTTGCTTCATCGTCATAATTCATGTCTAGAAATGTGTCTTCCCTCTATCGACAGGGGAATTCTAGTACATGTTTTTATCTTTTTTATGTTAATTCTCTCTTTTTGTAAGATAACTGTCTGCTTGTGTTGATTTTTGTCACTGGTGACATTCATCGTCATATAAATAGTAGTCTGATTTGCAAATACTAGGTGCGTGAAGCTGAAATTACGTCTTATGTGATAGAGATATGCCGAATTGTGTCAGTGTGGGTGAATTCTCACAGTCGCCCACTGACATGAATATCAAAAATATTTTCTGTTCGAGACGTCATCCACTCGTTAATGAATACTTAATCACTTTGTTGTAAATAATTTTAACTCAGTCAGTGAAATTTGACTAGAAGTTCTTCTTCTAAAATATGGTCACTGACAATTCAACAAGCGTGATTTGTACATTCCACAGAAGCCAGTGAGTGTGATTCGAGTGAAATCAGGTGAAAAATTTGCAAGCTGATCATTGATTTGTCACAAATAATGTCGCTCACAGACATATCATTTCATCTGTTACATAAGTAGCACTCAAATCAACACTCCTTGTCATCACATACATTGTCACGCACACAGTTTGTCAGCCTACACTCATTCAACACACAGTAGCACACTACACATGCTCTGGCAACCACTGGTGCATATGTCTCACCTACGCATTCGATATCACAATCATGTCCAGCTATTTTGTGAATCACACTTTCATTCTTACTTGTGAGAGTTGAGTATTTCAAACTACACAGCTGGTCTTTGTTTGATATTCAGTGGGTGTAGATCAAATCTTATGTCAAAGTAACTCCTTCTATATTAGGAATCTAACCTGTTATATGACAAATGCCCTCCATATGAGGTGAATCAATGTCTTTTAGACAAACATGCGACCTTCTCAATCACTCAGTCAATTGCAAAGCTCGTTGTGTGTGTATAAGCTCTGAGTGCAAAGCATCTAGAAGTGCAAGAGAATGAAAATCTGCCATGTGTGTTTGGTTGAGTTTGAAGGCCTTTATTTATCAAATCATTAATTATGTTGCGTGAGACGTCATATGCATAAATGCATGATTCACAAATGCACTCGGTGCACCGAATAATAAACTGAATGAAAAAACATGATCGTGTATACAACTTAAATTGTTTAAGCTGCACCATCATCCAATGCAAATCATTTCTCAATGTCTAGTCACAAATCTATGCTATTCATAATCACTTCACAACAATTTCATTTTAGGCGAATTCGTGGTGATTAGAAACGGTGCATGCACTCTGATTAACAATCATATCCATTCCAAACTATATGTAAAGAAAACCAAAGACATCAATCCACGAAAATGTAACTGAGTATTAGTATAAACATTCGGTGGATGGTGACCAAGGGTCGAATACACTACGATGTGCATTTCGTCCTATTTGAGGCTTGTCAGTTGGATGTCCTAGTATCTTCCAATAAGTGGTAGAGTTTCCGCTGAGGTTTGAACCTAGTGCTGATAGTTTCAAACCCAAACTAGTTATCCTCTTGACTGCTTGAGCCATGAGATCTATCTCTTGTGTAATAGGTATCAGCGTTTTTCAGCTCAATTATAATTTTTCCTGTTCACTGAGTGAATCGAATTGCTTCACCTTTATTAATATGTCAGCTTCTAGTGCGATGGCTTGGTTGACGTCGAATGATTTAAACTGAATTAATTTGGTGGCTGATGAGTAGCAGCAGAATTCATCAATTAACTTCAGGTTGAATATTGAGACATCGTGGAAGCATCCTCACGAGGATTTGACCTGTCAACAGAGGTCGAGCAGCTTGGTCAAATCAGTGATCACGAAAGGTGTAATTGATAAAAATAAATAATGATGCGTTAGGTAACTGAGTAATTATTCACATATTGTGTTTCATTGTTTTGAAACATTCCAAGTTTAAAGCGATTGTATGGAGTTACCGAAATGATATAGTCTAGCGGTGATTATTCCCCGTATGCCTTAATTAATGACTGTTGCGTAATACAGAGAAAATTGCTGTACACGGTGATTAATGCCTTATCAAGTTATATGAAATGATAGAAAAATGAACCGAAAGGTGTACATAATAACAAAGTAGACATAAAACACGAGTTATTGTGGAAAAGTGATGGAAGAATTGTTTAGAGAACAAACTGTCTACCATTAAGGTGGACACAGGGACTGAAAGTATTCGACATTTCAAAATATCTAACCATAACGTTGTTTTGGATTGACTGGACTGGTCAATAATGATTTCCCGTCATAACTTGACTTGTCTGCATACACATGTGAATCAACATTTTCAGCGAATTCGTCTGATGCATCTTACACGTCCAAGGCTTCAATATCATATAAATAAAAAGTGATTTAACGGGAATAAATAGAGGGAAAAATCGTGGTTTCAACAAATGCCTCTTCAGACTCTGCAACTGCAAAACAATTAATATTACTTAGCATACCATAGAGCCAGTTGAGATTAATCATTTTATGTCAGAAGTGTTTCACAGAACATGTGGAAGAAAGATTATTAGTCAGATAGTATTAGGTGTGGTCCATAAGAGCATGAGATAAATTACGGTGAGCCCAGTGAATATCGTATCAGAAGCAATATGAATACTACCGAGAAATGAACCAAACAGTGAGATAGGCTGGAGGTAAGTTTAAGGGTGACAAACGACAAATAAAAATGATGATGAAATCACAACGAGTGGAACATAGGTCTTCAACAACACATCTCCACTTTTGTAATATATAGTGGTCTCTAAGCTGGTAGGTTTAGTTGCGAAGCTTTCTTCTTTATTCTGTACAACATCATCAGCCTGCGGTTTTGTGTTAACGCCTGCGGTACAGCTGTTTAGATACTTTCGAGATTATTTGATCTCAATTTCGACACATTCTCATCGTACATATTGCATGAAACGTTATACTCATAAATGCGTGATTCAGAAATTCACTAGATGCACTGAATAATAAGTTGCATGACGCAGATAAACTGACCCCATTATTCGTGAATTTTTTTATTCACAGCATATTCTCCAAATATATATAAGCACACCATTCTCACTTGTTGACATCAATTCACATCGAAATCACTTATAGACAGGCACGCAGCGGAGATGATGCATCATATGATGACCTTCCTCTTTGCAGTGATATGTGCAGTGTGTATGATGACAGGTAAGCCAATCATCGCATTCAAATTCCAATGCATCCATCTGCATATTCCCTGGAATATCCTCACCGAAATAGTCCCACTCATCATGGTATACTTAATCACAATACCACTCAACTGGTATTAGCTGCAGGAGCAGCAACGCTGAATTCTCAACGCCCACATTGCCATCAAATTCATCACCAGAATCAGCACCAGAAGGATGTCACCATCGCTGTAGACATTGCAGAATCTCTCATACACACAGGCACAACCTGACATATGTTGACCAACTTTCATTCATCCATGTCGATAATAATGCTCATTGTCTTGTTTCACTTCCAATTCATTACAGCCTTTGATCAATTGCAAGTGTTTGGTCAGCGGAGTGGACCATGTGAAGCAACAATTCAATGCTGCCCACCTCAACTTTTATTCGATCCATCGTGTCCGCATGATTACGGTACGTTGCTTGCATTAAACCTTGCCAGAACTGCGAAGCTTGATGTGAGGGTTGGAAAGAATTGATGTTGCAAGCTACGTAGGATAAGATGGCATGTTTTCTATTACTAATCTGCATTAACACAATTTTAGGTCATAACTGTCTTTCACAACGTTCGAGGACACTAGCCTGTAGCATATCATTCAAACTGATTTATTAAATAAATAATATGCACCAAATTTCACCTTTTCTCTGTTATCGCTTCACTTGTCTGCAGGTTCATTCACCTGTTGAAACATGGTTTTTCGCGATTTGAGTGTACAGTGAACTTTCTCATTCTTTTTAGTAGTAAGTGTGTTTCTATTTTTGTAACCGTTATTATCTGCACTGAGTTTGGCTTGTGTGTTTTCATTTCATGGAATAAAACATGCAACGTTTGTGAATTGTATCATACTGCTGCATGCAAGGCACTCGCATCAATACGTGCGTTCACTCTCATTATGGTGCATAAGATGCATCGATGACTGCTAGAATTGCTGTGGTATTGATGGACACTGACTGAGAAATGAACTTCAGCATGGCGAAATTATAATCTCAAAGGATAATAGAGTATGTGAGTGAGTGCACTGTTATCATGTAATAAATTGAAATGCACATCATTCAGTGCCACAGAGGAAAAGGAAACAACCACATACATCGATGTCTATCGGCTGAGTGTGCTACCTCAACTTAAACGTTTCTATTCATTGGTTCTCGGTGATAATTCCAGCCATGTTCTCTGAAAATCTCAGCGTCTTCGAGTCCCTATTATTCAAATGACTGTCTGGTATTTGAATTAATTTCTTCCTGAGAAACTTACGAACTCATGCAAAGATGAATTTATATTCGATGGCGGGAATTACGTTCAGATTCACCGATCTTCAATAAATCATGAACATTTGACTGGAATTGCATTACTTTCTCATGTACACCAAGATATTGGCTTCTCAAAAGAAAAACATAGCTTATATCAAACTGTCTTTCAGCATTTCATCTTTCTTTGTCTTTGTGAATGTTCAGAAGGAAAATGTCAATGACAAATATCACCTTGGTCACTGAAATAACTAACTCTCTATTTCAGATAATTTTCACAAATATTCAGACAGGTGGTCCAATAACTTCACTAAAGGTGAACACATGCATTGTTTCAAATATTCTGCAGTTCCTTAGATGTAGTACGAACTGGTGTTTCATGTGAAGACGGAGACACGGTGGGAAATGTGACAGAAATATGTATGTTTACAATATGACACATAAGAGATATTACCAGGAAGATGAATGAAACTGATTATTCACCTGCTTTTTTCTAATACATGCATAGTGTTCCGTTTCATCGACACAAACATGAAAATTCAGCTAGTGAATACAATATCAGATGCCTCAGATAAATGAAAATGAAAACATATTGAGGCCTTCATTTGGGTACATTCACACCGATATTATACGGCTGACCAAATGTGCACATATTTGCTTTCATCAGGGGTTTCCAATAGCACTAGATATCTTGAAATCCACAACATCATGTGGCTGGCATTCACTTGTTAAATCTCCTACACCCTCTGCATGACAAATTAGTGAATTTCAATGTACACGATATCTTCGAATTTGAAGTGTTGAAGTGTGGATGTATTCTCGTCATAGGCAAGTGTTGTTCCAATGTAAACAAGAGAAAAGAGGTGACGGTTAGGTGAATTAAGATTCACTTCGAATTGAATTCCCATGTGTGATTCTACTCTAATGCAGACGTCCACTTTGTTTCATCGTCATATTCCATGGTGAGATATGTCTCATCTATGCATAGACAAGAGAATTCTAGTACATGTTTGTATCTTTGTAAGGTGCGTTCTCTCCTTCTGTAAGGGAACTGTCTGCTAGTGTTGACATAAGCCGTTATATAAAAAATAGTCTGAATGGCAATTACTGGGTGTGTGAAGTTGAAATTACGTCTTATGTGATTCCAACAGGCTTAATTGAGACGAGTGCAGTGACGTTTGACAGTAGTAATAATGATGAACATAATATGAGATTCATTCTGTACAATAAATTTAAAAAACTGCACAGTTTTCAGCGTATTTCACTGAAAAATATTTTTCCTTCGAGCAACTGCAAGTTTCACGTAAACGGCTATCTACAGTACACCATATACCGCAGTACTGTTCGCCTGGATGTATTTGAATGCATTATTATTATTGTTCGCCAGGATTCCAAGTGAAATATAAGTCTTGGACAACTCATCTTCACTTTTTCCTACTTCCTGCTGTCCTCTTCATCTGATCTCATCATTGTGCGTGCTCTTTCATAACTTCATCTTCAGACTATCACTCTGATGTCAACCTCGTCCAGGCGATCGACTTGTTTTTTTTCATTCACTTTTCACCCAAACGCCGTTCATAATTGAGCAAATAAACAAACTAATATGCAATTACTTACTACCACAGTGCCCATGTTTTACACATATATTAATGTGACTTATGGTCTTCCTGTACGAAGACTTATCAATAACCTCACTCGACTTTCACAATCTGAAGCAAGATTTGAAAATCATCGTATTTTCAACATTCGATGCTTAAGAAATGAAATCATTCCTAAAAGTCTTCGTCTACGAGCTCCAGTTCCAACGGACAGAGTTAGAAGCAGAATACGAGGTCTACAAAAATTATGCCTGAAAGAAGAGATCCACAGAATCTTTAAAAAAATTGCAACATATCGGATCTGAAATTGAGCAATTAAAACAAAAGCTGAAAGGAATAGTTGCCAATGTAGACTATGATCTTATAACACAATCCTCCAGTAATGAAAAATCAGCAACTTTCAAAAAGGCAAAAAATAGTCAAATCAAAAAGTTCAACAAATTATTAGAAGAGAAATCTTCATCTCAGAATGATGAAGTCAACAATCCAAAGTCAACGGTGATCGATAAATCAAAGTGTGTTATCAATCTCAACACATATATTAAGTCCTACGGAAATAAGTGTATTAGAAAAGGGACTAAATTTCAATGTATCAGTAGACAAACTGAAACCTGAGGATGTCATCCCTAAAATAGAAATAGCACTAAGTGGGATAGACAAAACCACGGCTGATGAAATACGAGCACAGTGTGCACGAACATTAAAACGACAAAAATGTGGAAAACCCAACCTGACAAAACAAGAGATAGAAGCCCTGAAACACCTTAAGAATAGGAAGGACATAGTTATCACAAAGTCAGACAAAAATGCAACAGTAGTACTAGACAAATCAGACTATTTGGACAAGGTGAATACTCATATACAAACAGGACCATATGTGGAAATTAATAAACCAATTGATACAGTTATGAATAAAGTTAAGAAATCCACAGCGGACCTTATACGCCAAATGAAGCCGTTTCTAGATGAGTCTAAGTGGTTTTATTTAATGCACAAAACTAATAACCTCAGTAGGATGTATGGTGTTGTTAAAGTTCATAAGTCAGGATACCCCATTAGACCTATAGTTGATTTTAGAAATTCACCCACTTATGAATTCTCTGAACATTTAGCCATAGTATTAAATCCCCTAAAAATCCACTCGAAATCTAGACTAACTAATTCTTATGAACTAAAACATAGATTAGATAATTTAAAATTAGATAATGAAGAAAAGATGGTTAGTTTTGACATTGTCAGTTTATGCACACGGATACCAATAAATATGGCTATAGAGGCAGTCAGAAACGAACTCATTTCTGACCAAGAACTCGAACTTAGGACAAAAGTGCCACTTGAGGACATAATGCTGGGAGTACAGCTATGCCTGACTTCCACAGTTTTTTAATTCCAAGGGAAAATATACAAACAAACTGAGGGAGTTGCCATGGGATCACCAATATCCCCAGTGGTAGCAGATATATTCATGAATAAGTGGGAAAGCATAGCGACTGAAACGTTCACCCCCACCCCAAAAGTATGGTGGAGGTATGTAGATGACACATTCACTGTACTTAGAACACAAGATAAAGATAGGTTTTTCGAACACGTCAACTCGAAGTTTGAAGCAATTCAATTCACTTATGAATTGGAAAATCAGGAAGGGGAGCTCCCAATGTTAGATTGCAAGGTAAAGAGGAAAGAAGATGGGATGTTAAACACTAGCGTTTACAGGAAACCCACACACTCAAACAGATATTTGGACTTCCAATCATCCCATCCTTTGTCAGTAAAAATAGGATTGGTGAAATGTTTAAATGACAGAGCACAAAAATTAAGTAGAACCAAAGAAAATCTAAACCAAGAACTGATGCTTATAAAAAAAGCCTTGAAACTTAATAATAACATGGATAAATTAATCAAGAAATATGTAAGGAAATGTAAAAATAAAATAAATAATGCTAGTAGCGATAGTGATAATAATAATAATGTTGATAATAATAGTAATAATAATATTAATGACGACACCAATAATAGTAATAATGTCAATAATAATAGTGGTAATAATAATAATATTAATGACGACACCAATAATAAGAAATCTAAATCATCAGTAGTAATTCAATACAAGGAAGGAACCTCAGAAGCCTTACGCAGAATTCTTAACAAGGCAGGAATAAAAATGGCTGACATTCAAACCCACAAACTCAATTAGAAACAAGCTTTGTCGTTTAAACGATCCTGTGGAGCATTTTGAACAATACAATTTAGTTCACCTAATATCCTGCTGGTATGCTTGTCAGGTCAAATACATAGGTCAAACTAGTAGAACAGGGGCAGTCAGACTAGCTGAATATAAAAACCTAGCAAAATCTAGATTGGTTGACCCGAATAAGATAAGAAATCTAGAGAATAGTTCAGCTATAGCACTACATGCAGTTACACACAACCACACAATAGGATGGGATAGGATGACAGTTTTAAAATCTAATGTCACAGGGTATAGGGAGAGACTGATAACAGAAGCTTTGTTTATCGAATCAACTACAAATACATGTAATAGGAATGATTCATCACCTGTCCCCGATATCTGGAAAATTCTGCTACCCAAACGACAAATAGGAGAGAAAAAAGAAAACTATAAAACTCAAGTGTCAAAGTCGTGTGATTATAATTGATATAATTATGAACAATAAATTTTTTTCGAAAATTCATCCAGTAAGTAATACTGTTTCACTGTGTGATATATCAAATAAACAGACTAATATGATACTTTTGTACTCGCTCGATTTTTAATTTTGATTGCTGCAATAATACACTATCGTATACCTTCGCAAGTGCCTTTTTGATTACGTTGTGGATGTCGAGTAATTACAATGTTAGCACACAATTATAAATGCGAAGAAGTACTAGGATATACGTGTACGCTAGTTTAGTCAAAATATAGCAGAACAACAATTGGTGAGCCCGACATAGCTGATCTATCGACTACATCATTTCGAAGCATACACACAGTGGATTTAATCATCTTTGCTATCGTATTAGCTTTTATAACTGCATATTATTCGGATATATATTTACTGATATATTTGCTTAAGGTACCTCCAGTAAGCAGACCATTTTTGGACGTTTTTGAACTTACCTATATTCTGTTGTGTTTTTGCTCACTTTTTCTAATTTTGCTGTCACCTATATATATTCTTTTCTGCACTTTTATGATGTCATTTAATACTGATAACGACAATTTAAGTACAAGGTCTGTGGCTGCAGTTACCGTATCCATACCACCTTTTAAACCTAACGACCCATATTTGTGGTTCACTCGCCTCGAACACTACTTCCTAGCTAACCACGTCACTTCTCAGACTACAAAATTTGGCCTTGCAAGCTCCATATAACCTGATGGTGTAGCAGAGCAAGTACGAGAGACGCTCATACATCCAGATCCAGAAACTCCGTACGATGTTTTAAAGCAGAAGGTTATTAAAGTTGATTCATTATCAGATCAGAAAGCTATCGATCAGCTACTCAGCAATGTTAGCCTGGGCGATAGAACACCTTATCAACTCAAAAGCCATATGTGTAACATTGTAGGAGATCGGAAGGTAGACGCCAGGTTTTTCTATCAATTGTGGCTAAGACGATTACCCCACGACATTCAGTAAGTATTAGCATTTGGAGATGAAGACATAGATATTGACAAGTTGGCAGAAATCGCTGACAGAATGTTTGAACGGATATCTCTACAAGTAACATCTGTAGTCGACAAAACGTCAAACGAACGCATAGAAGCCTTAGAACGTAAAATCGACGTGCTCTACGAGCAATTAATGACAATGAGGGTCAATAGACAACCTATCACAACGTACAGAAGACATCGTAGCCACTCAAACAATATGAGTAAATATAGCTTACAACAGATTATATGCTGGTGTCATCGCAAATTTGGTGTACACGCAAAACGGTGCACACAACCGTGTGCTTTCCAACAAACAGTGGCGTTGGGAAATGAAAAGGCCGGCGGTCAGTGACGACTGCGGTCACTGGCCAACACACGTCCCACAGCCGTCTATTCACGGTGACAGACAAAACAACAGGGGCACAATTCCTGGTAGATACCGGTGCAGAAATAAGTGTAGTTCTTCCAACACCCAACGAACGCTTACAACCACACCATTAGTTCTCAAGGCTGCGAACAATTCTACCATACAAACGTTTGGAACTCGGACACAAAAACTTAATTTTGGTTGCAGTACACCATTTGAGTGGGAGTTCGTAGTCGTCAACGTAACGTTTCCTATCATAAGAATGGATTTTCTTCAACAATGTGAATTGCCAGTCAACTCTAGTCACCACAGATTGATAGATAGCAGTCGTAAACTATCGATTTCAGGCATCTCCACAGGTGTCGAGAGTATTCGCTTGATGGTAACCACAACAGATCAATTATCCAGGTACGATATTTTGCTAAAGAAATTTCCTGAACTGACACAGAGCGATTACTCCACAGCCTCTCTCAAACACAACGTAACACAACATATTGTAACTAAAGGTCCACTGGTCTCTGCAAAACCACGTCGTTTAGATCCAGCTAAAATACAAATAGCAAAGGCAGAGTTCAACAGATTATTGGATCTAGGAATAATACGACCGTCAAACAGCCCATGGTCATCACCGCTGCATATGGTACCAAAGAAAAACTCAACAGAGCTACGACCATGTGGAGATTACCGAGCTTTAAATAAGCAGACGATAGCAGTTAGATACCAAATTCCGCACATCCACGATTTTTTCTATAACATGGCAGGTGCTCAGATATTCTCCAAAATTGACCTCGTTCGTGCATACTACCATATACTGGTCGAGCCCAGGGACATCCCCAAAACTGCAATAACCACTCCTTTTGGCTTATTCGAGTTCGTCCGCCTACAATTTGGCTTGACTAACGCAGCGCAAACATTTCAGAAATTCATTGACCAGGTATTGCACGGCCTCCCATTCACTTACGCTTATATTTATGATATACTGGTTGCAAGTAAATCCCCAGAGGAGCACCAACATCACTTAGAAACACTCTTTAAACGTTTAGCCGAATATGGGATAGTCATTAAACCAAGTAAATGTGAATTTGGTAAGAAAACAATAAATTTTTTGGGACATCAGGTAGACAATCAAGGTATCCGACCAATAGCATAGCAGCTGCAAGTCATAAAAGAATACCAGATTCCTTCAAAAAGTTGAGCAGATTTCTTGGTCTCATCAATTTTTATCGCCGTTTCATTCCTCACTGTGCACAGCTGGCCCAACCACTGACAGATCTACTAAAAGGTGAAGCAAAATCGCTGCACATGAGTACTTCAGCAATCGAGGCATTTGAAAAGCTGAAACAAACTCTAAGCTCAGAAACTTTACTAGTACATCGCGACGTCAACGCTCCTATAGGCATTATGACAGATGCATCGGACGTCGTCGTCGGCGCAGTTCTTCAACAATTTTCTGATGGAAAATGGCAACCTCTCGCCTTTTTCTTCAAACGTGTAGACGCCACTCAGTTAAGATATAGTGCATTCAGTAGGGAATTATTAGCAGTCTATCTCGCTGTTAAACGTTTTCGTCATATGGTAGAAGGAATACCGTTTATAATCTACGCAGACCACAAACCTTCAACCAAGGCCATGAATGCAAAGCATCACAAGTACTCACCAAGAGAACTCCGACACCTCGAGTTCACTTCAGATATTAGATTCATCAAACGACATGAAATCGAGGTAGCAGATGCGTTTTTCCGCATCCATATAAATGCCTTAGAAAAAGACCAGTTTGATCTTAAAAATATGGCTAGATTGCAAACTATGGACGAGGATCTGAAAAGAATAAAAAATAGCACGAGTACTTCCTTACGTTTGCAAGATGTTATGCTTGATGAAGGCCTAATTATTACGTGTGATGTTTCCAAAGGTAAACCGCGCCATTTTGTCCCACTAGAAATGCGAAGATCAGTTTTTTCCAAAGTACATGGCATTTCTCACCCTGGCATCCGAGCAACAGTTAAACTGATAAGTGACCGATATGTATGGCCGAATATGAATCGTGAGATTAAACAGTGAACCAGATCATGTTTCGCCTGCCAAAAGTCAAAAGTACAACGACATACAATTTCACCTAATGGCCAGTTTCCAGAACCTGATGGAAATAGAGATGACTGAATGTTTACCCAAATCAACATCATCTCAAGATTCAAAATCTGATGATATTCTGGCTAACAAAACAGAAAGAATCACAAGATCAGGCAGACAAGTAAGTTGGCCACAAAGATTTGTACAGACAATTTATTTCTAATTTATTTCCATACTACCTTATTACTGCACTATTAACTGTATGTAAGATATAAATCTATTCTGTAACCCCTTACAATAACAACGTCATTAATATTCAAATAATGTTTCTGGATTTATTGTGACGTTTTGCACAACTTTCTAAACAATTTGATTCGTTTCGAAGTTGTTAACATTTTCGTATATATACAGTTATATTATCAAGCCTCAGAAAACTTAAAATCCTCAATTCGGTTTTCATACCAAAAACTCATATATTTTTTGTGTCATTGTAATTTACAATATAATCCCTAATACAGGTAAACTTCATTTACCTGCATTCTACGGAGGGGCTATTGTAGTGACCCGTTTTATACTCATCATTGCAGTATACTTTCACTATGTAATTGGACTTTCATTTGTTTATCACTCTAAAGATTGCGTGTTAACAATTGATACTTTTGTACTCGCTCGATTTTTGAATTTTGATTGCTGCAATAATACACTATCGTATACATTCGCAAGTTGTGGATGACGAGTAATCACAACGTTAGCACACAATTATAAACGCGAAGAAGTACTAGGATACACGTGTACGCTAGTTTAGTCAAAATATAGGAGCACAACAACATGTTTGCAGTGTGAATGAATAAAGAGGGTTTAATCTTTATTCTCTATGATAAAAATCGTTTGATTTATAGGTATTCTTACTACCGATTTTATTTGCTCGTCAGCTGAGAGAATCGAAGGACTGCATGCCAATTTCTTCTCATAAGCTGTTTTATGTGAAATAATACAGATATCCATTTGCATTCATCATATATATATATACTCGAGAAAAAATCCATTCTAATATAAGTCGGTCATTTGAATAGTAAGGACTGAAAAACGGTCGGATTTTTAGTGAACATGGCGGAGAATATCACCAAGAACCAGCGAATGGAAACGTTTAAGCCGAGGTAGCATACTCAGCCGAGAGACGACGATGAATGTGGTTGTTTCATTCCTGCCTGTTGCATTTGAATATAATACATGCTAAGAGTGCACTCAATCACGCACATACTTCATCATCCGTTGAGATTATAATTTCGCCATGCTGAAGTTCATTTCCCAGACAGTATCTATCAACACCACAGAGATTCAATGTCCTAATATGTCAACTTTTCGATATGAATTCCATGAGTTTCGTTTGTAAGCCATGAGGATTGTGGCTGGCAAACAAGAATGCACAGCTCACCTCAAGTACTTTTAAACCATATCATCTTTCTGAATCTCTTGCATGATGGCAAGGCCAGAATCTCTCGCCTACTGAACACTTGAAACGCCCTCCTAACTGTTCCTGATCAAGATGAATTAGAACTCGATAGAGGTAAACCGAACTATTGAATGATCGTCGAAATAAGAACAATCCAATATCAATCTGACAATGTTCTGTAACTGCATTTTTCTTTCAATCGACAATAACATGTAATGGCCGATTGGCTGTTGAAACTCCTACATCTTTGAACAAGGAATTTGTCATTCATGTTTTCGATGATGTCTTCGATTTCGAAGTGTTGCATTTAATCAGATTGGCTTTACCGAAGCGACCTGTTTGATCCTAATTTATACACGCCACAGTTGATCTCTCGATGACAGACTCATAGTACTACAGGGATGCGAACAGTCTTCAGGAAGTCTGCTTCACCTCAACGATAATGAATGCAGGCATTGATACATGTGCAGCAGTAAAATAAATTCAGCCAATAATGTTAACCGAAATGCAAACAAATTTCTGATGAAAATCATGAAGAGTCCAACTGACCAACAAACATACAAAAATGCCAAAACAAACATACCAATGAACGTACACATACGCAAAGCGATAACAGAGAACTGATGACATTTTTAATACAAATATATGAATACTGCTTGAATTATCCAATTGTCAGAAACTTGGGAGAGAATAACAACCTAAAATTTTCTGAGGCGGTGTAGGAAATATCAATTCTGTTCCGGGCGGTCAATAAATGATGACAATATTTGACCCCATGGAACGTGCACCGTCGAATCATACACCAGTAGTAATGACGAGGACAGGTTTTATGGCAGGTAAGAATCCAATAGCCGTTGGATCTGTACACCTGCGATACGTATCATGGAAGTACTGACCACAACACTCGTAGTCTACTGCGCATTTTCGTTCAATGTTCATACATTTGAAAAATGTTCCTGGTACTTACAGTGTCCTCGCACACCGTAGAAGACGGCAAGATGAGACTATCCATAATGTCACTGAATGCGGATGATCTGCTGGAGGCTGGCGAATACAGATGGAGTAACCAGGATCAAATATTTATCCACCATTTCACGAATAATTGACTCAACCAACAGTAAACTATTACAAATAACAAAGAATCACCTGACTTATCAGAACTCAATAACAATCAGTTTTTCCGAAGTGTTTCGAGGAATATAACCGACAACCATTCAATTAGAACGTCAAGGTTGTGCCTTATTACGCAGAAAATTGACGTCGATGAATGTGATGCACTGAGTA
This sequence comes from Trichobilharzia szidati, assembly GCA_944472155.2. Lineage (NCBI taxonomy): Eukaryota > Metazoa > Platyhelminthes > Trematoda > Strigeidida > Schistosomatidae > Trichobilharzia > Trichobilharzia szidati. The sequence continues at coordinate 73,223,193 of OX235276.1, read as the reverse complement.
GTACACGCTTCAATGTAATACTTGCTAACAGTGCACCAATTCAATAAATACTGAAATCGCCTGTGAGATTATAATTTCAGAATGCAACTCTTCATCCCACAGTTAGAGTTTCTCAATACCACAGGATTTCCATCACTCTGCAATACACCTTCTTAAACTCACGCACGCCTCGATACGACTACAGTATTGTGATGCAGTCCAGGAAGGGAGAAACTCAATCTTGTCATCTCTAACTCAGTGTTGATACTAATGGTTAACAAGGGCAAACACGATATCTGTGATTTGAAAAGCAGTACGAATACAATTGAAAAGCAAAGACGCAAAATCGCCATATGAAACACACCAATGAACGTACTCATACTTGAAGCGATAACAGAGAACTCATGAAATTTGTTACCACAAATGTAATAATACAGTTCAATTGATACAAATAGCAGAAACTGAGGAATACTATAAGCTTATATCTTCCGAGGGGGATTTACAGATAATAATTAGGTATCAGGAGGTCAATTTAAGAATATATAGTTTGTAACATGTTGGGGCGTGCACCGTCAAATCATACACCCGTATTATTCAAGAGGATATTTGGAATGATATGAATGGTTCGATTGTCCGCTAGATCTGTACACGTGTGGTCTGTATCATGGCAGTAATAGCCACAACACTCATAGTCTGTTGTGCATGTTTGTCCAAGTTTCATACATTTGAAACAGGTTCCTGGTCCCAATGGTTCCCACGCACACCGTAGATGACTGCAACATAGATTGTCTATATCACACTTCTCATTCACATTCCGACACATTGTCAATTGACTGTCGACTGAAATCAAGTTGAAGTGGAAGTGAAATCAATCAATGAGCATCATTCACGAGATAGGTGCATTTTTGTATTTGATGTATGTGTGTATGTATGTATGGATGGATGAATGAATGAATCATGAGTGCATGACTGGATGTCGTTGAGAATCTGTCGATATGAGTGGATGTTTGTGTGTGTGGATCTGCGTCTGTAATGGTTGACGCAATGCGATCCTTGACGATCTTATGCAGACGCTGATTGTGCCTGCGATGGTGACAGTTGTGTGGGCGTTGAGAATTTACCGTGGCTGCTGCGGAAGCGGATAATGTGGGTCAGGCGGCATCGTGACGGTGATGAGGAAGAGGACGGTGTAGAATATGATGGACATGACTATTTATGTGACGATACTCTGCTGGTGATTAAGCAAATGGATGCACTGGAATTCGAATGAGATGATGTGTGATCGACTGACAGACCAACTGACTGATCGACTTACCCGTCGTCATGCACACTGCATACAATACAGCAAACAGAATTGACAGAACACAGTGCATCATCTCGTCTGTCTGCTTGTTGGTGGCTTCGATCTGATTTGATGATGATCTCATCGGAGGTGCTTATATATAGCCAGAGAATACGATAAAAATAGACAAAATCACGAGCGATGCATTAGTCAGGTCATCTGCGTGATTCAACATGCTCTAGCGTGGATTGAGTAAATTTGAGAATCGCGGCTTTGTAAGTTGGATGTTTCATGCAATATGATAGATGACTTGATGAATAAAGCTTTTTAAACTCTACCACCCACTTCAGCACGCATCTAATTATTATTCTCACTCACTTTCACATGCTTTGAAATCAGAACACTCACACTCCCACACAGCGAATATTGGAGTCAACATCGTTATAGATAAGATTTTATTTGAATTATTCACTAAGAGTTACACAGTATTATTAACTGGGGACTTTTTGAGCACAAATTGTTGCTCATATTCATATCAAGTCACTCACACAACTGTTTCTTCCCTTTTTATACTTATGTGGAACTGACGAGATGTTTGGATTCGACGCAGTGATTGAGAATGAAATGTCTCATACGTTGGTGCAAGACACGGATACATGTATTGTTGAGTACACTTTTCATATCACACATAGGATTCTCAATATGGAAGGAGTTATATTTGTATTTAGGGTGACCACATCCAGCTTATTTCAAGGAGGGACAAGCTGTGTTTTTTGAACCATTCTGCAATCACAATTCAACAAGGTAATATGATTTGTGGAATGTGTTGGAATTCATGTGATTTCAGTCTGATAGGCGGACTGGTGAATCAGTGTTAGTCAGAACATATGTGAGAAGATGAGAATGTGGCGAAAATTGTGTATGAGTAATTTCAGAAAGAACCGATCAAGTGTACAGCACGCATCACCAAACAATCACATGGTGGTGTGTGATAGAGTTATACTCCTCAATATTGTTGTGAACGGGTTGAGAGCTATCGAGATTTGATGTGAGAGACGGGGTTGGATCACTGAAACCTTCCTCGTTTAACCGAACATATGTGATTCGAAGGATTCATCAGTGATGGTGTTCTGCGAAGCATTAACATGATTGATGTCGACAGATGTGATAGCAATACACAAAAAATATAAAGCATGTAAACTAGTACCTTTTGTGATCACCTTGACATGATTACGAAAAATGATTGAGCTGGATAATAATTGGTAAAATGGGCTCACTGTGTTTAAACATTAACTCAGTCTGCCTAATATATTCATATTACATGACCGTTCAAATTTCTAAGGCATCAGTCTAATGATATTCCTACACTTGTGTTAATCGTTTTGATAATAATTCCGAATAAAGAGAAGAGCGAAATAAATCCTGCTGAGGTCAACATGTTGATAGGTGAGCTCCGACAATTGTAAAACCACATGTGATATATTTGATGATAAAAGTCGGTTTGCAGTAGAATTAATTAATCAAGCTTAATAGGAAATGAAAACTTACAAAAGTTACTGACACCCTATCTATCTCCCGCACTAATAAGTCATTTACGAGGAGTGAGTGATTCTAGACATCTCTTCTTCAACACGTTTCACATCTGAAGATTTCTACGTCAATTCTGGGAATGATAACATTGCAGGTGGTGACATGTAAGCACAGATTCAGAATACACCTAGATGACAAGTCCATTCACTTCGAAGTCGCAATCGATCTAATGATATAATTCAACAACAAAATGAATTGTTATTCTCAATATCAAGTCAATGGTGTCACCCGATAAACCAATCTCTGAAAGAAGCAAATTTAACAGTAAGCAATGAATGTGTTGTAATCAGCAAGAATGCAGACGGTGGACATATTCAACAGGCGATATCACTTTCCCATTGTGAATTTAAAACCTCACAGTAATTTCGAAATGTAGAATAATTCAACTCTCTGCATATCGGTAGGACTAATCAGCTGATCTCATTCAGGACATAATTATTAATCGAAGATTGTTAATTGAAGAGAAATATGAACATAAGGCGATGGGTTGCGAAAAAATGAATATCACGTAGAATAAGTGCAATGTTGATTAGAAGTGAAGGTCAACTGAAGTGACTGTTATCCAAATCGGTTTCTGGTACAATGATGACTTCAGAATGTCTTTAAAGACTCACCTGTTACTGTGTTTGATATGATTCTGAAATGCCTTGAAATGACTTTGACATTGACTGCATAAGCGGGACTCGTGAACCAGTGGTAGTCTGAACATGTGTCAGAACGTAGGAATGTGGCGAAAATTGATAATGAGTAATTTCAAAATGAAGGGGACGATTCTACTGCATGCATCTCGGATTGCATTAAGCTATTGATAGAAGCTGAATAACAATTTCAGTGTCAGTCAATATATTGAATCGTCCAAATGTGTGCATAGGTGGAGTAATGCATGTTATTCTGCAACGATGTTTGCAGCCTCACATTTTAAATGCAGAAATAGTGCATGAATTTGTGAAGGCTCCTGATACATGACAGAAGAATGTGAGCGATTAGTGAAAACCTGGGTTAACGACACCTTCAGATCACAGGAAAACCGAAATCATAAGATGAATCGAGTTCCGCGTACGACAGAATGAGTGAAACTGAAACAAATACAACTAGATACTCTTTGCACACTATTTGACAGAGTTAACATTGTGTTGCTCACTGACATGAGATATGTTCTGATAGAGATGTAATCCAGTTGCGAATGATTACTGAATCTCTTTGTTGTAAGTAAAAATAAACTCGGGTAATTTGGTGAAATTTGAACAGCTGTTCTTCCTCTGATATATGTTCACTCAAACAACTCAAGAAGCGTGATTTCATATTTACAGAGAAGCCAAGCAGTTAGACTCGAAAGAAATAAGGTGAAACATTCCCAATCTGATCAGTGATTTTTCAAAATTGATGTTGCTCACAGTTTTACTATTTCATCGCGAGACATAGGAAGCTGCCAGCACAACATTCCCCGTCATCACACCTTGTCACACACAAATACTTTGTTCGCCTACACGCATTGACCACAAAACAGGCTGGCCACGTTCACTTCGTCATCCAGACTCTTCGTCTCTCTCACAACACATGACCTCAGATGAAGTTGATGGAAGCGTGGAGGGTGAATTATTGAGTCATCTGAGTAATTGCCTTGTGAGATTTATGTTGTCAAGCCAAGTGTTGTCTCGACTAATGTCAAACAGTCAACAAGATACATGACATGACATGACATAACAGAAAGACTCTGGACATTTCATATCCGGCTAACACTGATTTATGACTGAATGTTAGAGCAAAACATTGTTCATTATTTAGTTACTGTTGCCAGAAAGATGAATAAAAAAGTAGGAATATCCTAAGACAGACCTCTGAGACATTGAGTTGCTGCTTGTTACTTTTCTTGTTGTAAATTATTTTCTCGTGCTGGTGTTGTTCTGATTGTTTTATTCCCTATTTTCCTGGTTTAAGAGGAGCATCCCACAAGGTTTTTTTCTTTTAATTCTAATTTAATGTAACAATCCTCTTCTCAGGCGTAAGGCCAGCAACCCCACCCTGTAAACAAAGCTGCTACAGAAACTTCAGTACGATGAATCTCCTTGCGCCAAAAGAAAAATTCTGCGTTAGGACATGGAATGTCCGCACCATGTACGAGATCGGAAAAGCTGCCCAGATCGCAAACGAAATGAAAAGATACAGAATTCAAGTACTGGGAATATGTGAAAGCCGATGGAACGGGTATGAACTCACCAAATTGTCAACAGATGAGTCAGTGATCTACTCCGGTCACCGAGGAGATAACCACTGGCCCACTGAGGGCGTGGCTATCATTATGTCACCAACGGCAACTAAAGCCCTGATGCAATGGGAGGCGATCTCGCCCAGGATAATGACCCCCAGATTCAACTGCAAAGGAGAGAAAGAGTCAGTTATACAATGCTATGGACCGACAAACAACACCTAGCTCGAGAAGAAAGAAGAATTCTACAGACAACTACAGGCAACAATGGATAATACTGCAGCTGGTGAAATTAAAATACTAATAGGAGACATGAATGCCAAACTGGGACCAGACCAGGAAGAGAACTCATCATGTGTAGAGAAGCTCTCGGAGAAATGAATGAAAACGGAGAACTCTTCGCCGGCTTCTGCGCCTTCAATGAACAGGTGATTAGTGGCAGCGTATACAATTACAAGGATATCCACAAGGCTAAATGCGTGTCACCAGATGGGCGAAACAAAAACCAAATTGACTTCATCTCAATCTCAAGGAAGTGGAGGCGCAGCCTACTGGACACAAAAGTAAGAAGAGGAGTAGACATTGGCTCAGACCACTATCTCGTACAAATGACAATCCAAATCAAATTAAAAGCTTTCAGAGAATCAGGAGCTGCAGACAGACCACAAGCCAAGTTCAGCACTCAAAAACTAAAGGACCAGGACACAGAGGACATCTTCACTGCAAGCATAAAGGACAAAGCAAGACACAAATCAACACTGGCGAAGAGGTCAGCGTCGAAAAGCACTGGAACAACTTGAAGACAGTGTGGGGTCAAACCTGCATGGAAGTTCTAGCCAGGAAGAAGAGACAGGACAAACAGTGGCTCACTACGGACACTTGGAGACTGATAGAAGAGAGAGGGATTGTGAAACAAAAGATTCTTAACTGCACCGATGAGCAACAAAAACAGGATTTGAATGCAAGCTACAAGACACTGAACGAAAGAGTAAAGAATAGTGCCAGAGAAGACAAAAGAAAGTATTATGAAGCCATGACAAGTGAAGCAGAACAAGCTGCAGGCGAAGGAGACCTCGCAACACTCTACCAAACAACTAGGTACCTATCGGGTAAAAGATCGATTAAAATTAAGCTGGTGAAGGATGACAATGTAAAGTCACTCAGCAAAGAAGTGGAGCAAAGGAAACACTAGGCTGAACACACCAAAAGACTCCTTAATCGACCACCACCTACAACGCACCCAACAATACCAACAACGGAGACAGAAGTACCAGTGAACACCAACCACTCGACGAAATCAGAAGTCCTGAAGGCAATCAAGATGCTTAAAGCTGGAAAAGCAGCAGGACCAGATGGAATCCCAGCAGAAGCATTGGAAAAAGACCCAGAGACAACAGAGGACTTGATGACGCCAATACTGAAGAAGGTGTGGAAAGAAGGCAAAGTATCCGAGGATTGGAAGAAAGGATACTTATTCAAACTACCAAAGAAAGGAGACTTAAGTCAATGCAAGAACTGGCGCGGAATTATGCTCCTGTCCATCCCAAGCAAAATACCTAGCCGCATCATCCTGGAAAGGATCAAACAAGCCCTGGATGAAAACCTTCGACCGGAACAGGCTGGATTCAGGAGAAACAAGTCATGCATTGACCAGATCGCCACATTACGGATCATCATTGAACAAAGCTTGGAATGGCAGTGACCTCTCTATCTCAACTTCATCGACTTTGAAAAGGCCTTCGACAGCGTCGATCGAGAGGTCATTAGGAAACTACTGCGCTACTATGGGTTACCACCGACAATTATACATCTCATCCAACAGCTGTACGACAATGATGCATGCCAAGTAATCCACAACAACAAGGCTGCCTACCATCGTCAATGATTTTCCTGATTGCAGTAGATTGGATAATGCGACAGACAGCGAGCATATGGACCCACACGAAAAACTTGAAGGATCTGGATATGTCTGATTTCCCACAAACTTGAAGATATGCGAATGAAAAGCAACAAGTTGGCAGAAGAAGCATCCAGAGAAGAAAGGACTCAAGGTGAACACAGAGAAAACAGAGGTGATGAAGATTCCTGGACAAGAAAAACAACAACAGGCAACGATCAGCATAAATGGAGGAAACCCGAAACAAACCACCTGTTTACTTATTGGGGAAGCATCGTTTCAACTACAGGCGGAACTGATGAGGATATCAAAGCACTAATCTGAAAAGCAAGACAAGCTTTCACTATTCTCCAGCCTGTGTGGAGGTCAACAGCAGTCAGCATCAAAAATAAGATCCAAATTTTCAACTACAATGTGAAGTCAATGCTACTTACTATATGGATCAGAGAATTGCACTGCGCGTCATAAAGAGT
>OX235276.1:73169696-73215266 GCA_944472155.2 Trichobilharzia szidati | reverse complement strand
GTGCAAGCAAATATGAACGCAATTCAGATGATGAAATAATGCAGATAGAAATCTATTCTTTAGAAATCAACGTATATGTGATATTACCTATACGCTGAATCTCATCTGGATAAAATTTTTGATTATTGACCGTCTGAAATTCTGGAACACACTAGGAGAGAGAAACGTTCAACTCCTGTCCCACAAGTCCGACATGAATAGCAGTCTGATGATTGATATTTAGCGAGAGAGTGTGCATGTGTTAGCTTCAGTAGGTCACACCATTTTTGAGGATTCTCTGGCAAGTGATAGTGTTATTTGACCATATTACAGTTGACAATTCACAGGATGCTAGTAATCAAGGCTACTAGATTCCGAATAGTCTTTTAAACAATAATGGATCGTAACATTTCGAATAATACACTTCCTTAAATTCAAATCACATGCCATGATGCAAGTTGAGCTAGAATCTACCTTCTAGCGGTTCTCCCGTGTAACCACGTCATCTCAAAGAATAACTCAATGATAATTGGTTGTCATAAAAATTTATATTCATTATTGTGAGGCTATAACTGATATCTCTTCGTCACGTCGACCACGAATTCACTCCACTCAAGTCAACCAATGAAATTTGAATCACATGAGATATGAATTTCATTTCATCTTTCAATTAACTACTACTAAGATACTACTTCTTTGACAGCGAATGTCATCAGTGAGAAGGATCACCACATGGTGCCATTTCGAATACAAAAAAAGCGAGAATTCACCTTTGAAAGATTCATTCATGAACGAGAAATCGAAGATTTCATGAACACTACGATTCACCAATATACTATGCAGAGGAATTCGGAATTTGCGCAATCCATCGAACATCACATGATGTCGTGGATTTCAAGACATCTGATACTACTAGGAATGATGTGATATTTGCTAATTCATTTCCATCAATTTGTTCCTCATTGAAAATAGACTCAATCAATATAATTCCACTCTGTTCGATATTTAGTAACCATTTTTTCTCCTAGTTAACAATTATCAGCCATCTATGCTTCATGCTCGTACCCTTCTCTGGTGTAAACTGTTTATTCCAATCGGCTTAATCTTTGTCTGGAATTCGTTAGCATTTCGATCTCACTGTGTCTCACCATTGAAACTACTGCGCTGATAATTCAAAGTGAGAATATTTACAGTGCATCCAGCGGCATTCAGCCACAGTGGCCTGACAATTTCAGGTCCATATTTTGCATTTCACTATTCCATATGGACTGCATTCCTCAAGATTCCATGAATTCTGCACTGTAGCATTTAAACTAAGAATTTTCTGCTAACCAACGAAAATGAGAATCTTACAATTTATTTATTTATATATATATATATATATTCTAGATGGCTACACATTCCTCTGCTCGGATTGAAAGCGTGAAATTCACCAATCACCATCCAGTCGAATGCCACAAATAGTGATGATGTGCAGTCACTGTGACACAAGAAACGGTATGACGGTCATCTGTGCAGGGTACGTATTCAGTGTGCAGTCTGTATTTATCTTGACAGCCTGAATTATGTAGGCATATTTACAAGAGTGAATTATCGCTTCAATCCTACATATCGTAATTCGCTGATATGTGGAGATATCCAGTTCAAACGTGGTTATCTTTGCACTGATTATACGAAAGACGTGAAAATGCATCACAGAACATGGTTGAAAATAACGTGTGATGGTAGTAGTGAGGATGTGTTTGTATGTATGCTACTAAATGCAGTCTCTGAAGCTTTCAACTAACACCCTAGAATTTCATCGTGGCATCCTATTTTTGTATCTGGATTCATAAGGTGTCGCTGACAGTGAGATCAAGTGTTGCATTCCGAAATCTCACAGGCGGCTTCAGTATTTCAATGAATTCTGTTGAGCAATAAACTTTAGCGTGTATTTCTTCCTGGATGAATGTACTATGTGAGGAATACACGTGGAAATATTTGGGAAGATTTCCACTGTTTGTCATACTTGAATACACTTCACTCAGTATTACAATTGTCAATGAGAATACAACTCTACTCACTGACGTTTACAGACTGAGTTTACTTCATGAATGTTGACATTCTTACTCACTCATCCTCGCTTTCTCAGAGGTATTCTTGGACTCGGATTAGTCAGTTGATTATCTGATATCTGATTATGTAGCCATGGTATTAAATCTCCTTAAAGCCATTCGAAATTCGGACTAACAAATTCTTATGAACTAAAACATATATGAGGTTATTTAAAATTAGATAATGAAGAAGCAATGCTTGTATACACCTATGCATATAAGCATGACTATATAGGCAGTCAGAAACGAACTCATTTCTGAGTGAAAATTCGAACTGAGTAGGAAAATGTCACTCGAGGTCATAATTCTGGTAGTGCAGCTATGCCTTGCTTCCAAAGTGATTAAATTCCAGTGCAAAATAAACAAACGAACTGAGTGAGTTTTTGTGGGATCATCAATATCTCCCGCCAGTGCAGACATATTCAAGAATAGATGAGAAAAAGTAGCGACGGAAATGTTTTAACCCGAACTCAGAAGTACCGTGGTGGTATGTGGATGTCACATTCACTGTACTCAGAACAAAGATGTAGATGGATTTTTCGAAGACACTAACTGAAATGTGGGGACAATTCAATTCACTTATGAATTGGAAAGTTAGGAGGGGAACTGCTAATGTTAGATTTTAGCGTAAAGAGGAAAGAAGATGGGAAGTTAAATACACCAGTGCTTTTACAGGAACCCCACAAAATCAAACAGATGTTTGAACTTCCGATCATCCTATTGTATGTCAGTTGAAATAGGATTGGTGAAATGTTTAAGTGATAAGGCAAAATATCTAAAGAGAGCGAAGGAAAATCTAAGAGAGGAAGTGAGGCATATGAAAGAAAAAGTACCTTGAATATTTAGTCAGGAAGAATGTAGGGAAATGTAAAAATAAAACAAATAACAATATCAGTGATAATGATAATGATGACATGCATTTCAAATATGCGCAGGACAATACCAACAATGAGGAATCTAAATCATCAGTAGTAGTTAGATAAAAGAATGGAACCTTGGAAACTTTACTCCGAATTCTAAACAATACAGGCAGGAATAAATCTGAATGGCATTCAAAGCCACTGACTCAATTAGAAACAAGCTTTTCCAGTTAAATTATCCTGTGAAGCCTTTTAAACAGAACAATTTAGTTCATTTAATTCTCTTCAATGACTGATAGGTCGAATACATAGATCAAATAGGTAGAACAGGTTCAGTCAGACTAGTCAAGCATAAAAACCTAGCAAAATCTAGATTGATTGACCCAAATAAGATATGAAATCTGGAGAAAATTTAGCTACAGCACTACATGCAGTTACGCACAACCATAAAATAGAATGGGTTGGGATGAAAGTGTTGAAATATAATGTTGCGGGGTGGAAGGAGAGATTGGTAACATAAGCTTTGTTTATCAAATCAACTGAATATACATGAAATACGAATGAGTGAGCATCTGTCCAAGATATCTGGAAGAATTCATTTGATTATAATATATAGAAATGTTTCCGAGCAATAAATTTTGTTCATAACGTCATCCAGTAAATGCTACTGTTTCACTTTGTGATATATCCGATAAACAAACGGTTATGAACTCTGCTTCATCGTCATATTCCATGGTGAGAAATGTGTCACCCATGCATTGACAAGACAGCTCTAGTACATGTTTGCACCTTTCAAAGGTTCATTCTCCCTTTCTGTGATGTAACTGTCTGCTAGTGATGATTGCTCCCACTGGTGACACTGGCCGTCACATAAAATGGTCTGAACAGCAATTAATAGGAGCGTGAACTTTAAATTTCAGGTTATATGATTCCAATAGCCTTAACTGAGACGTGTGGAGTGACGTTTGACAGTAGTATAAATGATGAACATAATAACAGGTTGATTCTATACAATAAATTTATACAAATTGCAGACTTTTCAGCGTATTTATTGGAAAACATTTCCTCTACATCTATATTGGATTTCCACGTACAACAGCCATCTGCAGCCCATCAGGTACCGCAGTACTGTTCGATCTGAAGAATGAAATAAGCCCTATGGTATTTTTCTTTGGTCACCCAGATACAAACGAAAGTATGCTGGAATCAATTTCAAAATATGTGTGAGTACATTCCGCAACCCATCCGCATAATTGAACGATTAAAACAAGAAGATGTTATTAAAATTTAACATTCACTGTCTTGTATGAAAATTCAAATAGACCAGGAACTTAGGCAAGTCGACTAGTCCACTGTTATGGACATTACTGCCAGCCATTATCTTTTGTACAATATTAATATTTATTGTGTTGCTATTATTCACCGATTCATTCGATAAGGGGTGGCAGCTTGTGCATAGCAACAATGGATTAAATGTATATTTCTTCCTGGATTAGGGTATTCCATTTGAATGCATTATTATTACTGTTCACCTGGGTTCCAAGTGGAATATAAGTCTAAGACAACTCATCTTCACTTTGTCCTACTTTCTGCTGTCCTCTTCAGCTGATACTATCATTGTCCATCATCTGTCATCACCATATCTTCAGACTATCACCCTGACGTCCACCTAGCACCGACGATCAACTTGTTGTTTCTCATTCACTTTTCACTCGAACGATGGTCTATATTGAGCGCGATGTTATTCGACGGTCGCCTTAGTATGTTCTCTATCCATCTCCATTTTCTCCTTCATATTTGTTGTGTGATATTTTTTGGCTAGTTTGTTGATAACGTTTTTCGTTGTTGATTCTCTCTGGCCATTTGACATTCAAAACGTAGTCAGCGAAGGCAGCTGTTGATCACGGTCTGAGGTGGCCTGTTGGAAATGCTTTTGTAATGCATATTACTAGTTTCTGACCTATGTAATCATCTCTTTATTTGTTGAGTGTTGGCTGGTAGCGGTAGAAATTATCTTGCTATTATGATTCAATCTTTGATAGGTTCTTCTGTTAGGTGTGGCTGTACGTGAAACAATACTCGCCAGATAAGTGAAGGGACTGACCTCTTTCAAGTTTATCCCGTTGATAGTTATTGATGCTGGTTGTTGTTGCTGTTGATTAGTAGGTGATGCTTTTCGCCACCGTCTCCTCAGTTTTCAACTGAAGTCCTCTCTCCACCTCCAGTTTTTCTTATCAGTTTGTCGGCTTTCAGGTCCAAGAATTCGAGATTGTGTGACATTAGGCATAAGTCATCCTCAAAATCCACAGATGCTTGAGCTTGAAAGCATTTGAAGTGGACTGATTCAAATGTACTGAACAATCTTCGGGATTAAGTGGGCTTTGTTAACACGAAACCATCCTCTCTCACTCTCAATATAAAATCCACTGTCTCTGTCAAACATCATGAAGAATAGAAATCTCTCTACATCAGCATACATGAATACGCGACACCTTATGAATCCAGATACAAAAACAGGATGCCACGATGAAATTCTAGGGTGTTAGTTGAAAGCTTCAGAGACTGCATTTAGTAGCATACATACAAACACATCCTCACTACTACCATCACACGTTATTTTCAACCATGTTTTGTGATGCATTTTCACGTCTTTCGTATAATCAGTGCGAAGATAACCACTTTTGAACTGGATATCTCCACATATCAGCGAATTACGATATGTAGGATTGAAGCGATAATTCACTCTTGTAAATATGCCTACATAATTCAGGCTGTCAACATAAATACAGACTGCACACTGAATACGTAACCTGCACAGATGACCGTCATCCAGTTTCTTGTGTCACAGTGACTGCACATCATCACTATTTGTGGCATCCGACTGGATGGTGATTGGTGAATTTCACGCCTTCTATCCAAACAGAGGAATGTGTGGCCATCTGGAAATATATATATATATATATATAAATATTTAAATTGTAAGATTCTCATTTTCGTTGGTGAGCAGAAAATTCTTAGTTTAAATGCTACAGTGCAGAATTCATGGAATCTGGGCACCTGTAGTCCATATGGAATAGTGAAATACAAAATATGGACCTGAAATTGTCAGGCGACTGTGGCTGAATGCTGCTGAATGCACTGTAAATATTCTCACTTTGAATTATCAGCGCAGTAGTTTCAATGGTGAGACGCAGTCAGATCGAAATGCTAACGAATTCCAGACAAAGATTAAGGCGATTGGAATAAACAGTTTTCAGCATAGAAGGGTACGAGCATGAAGCATAGACAGCAGATAATTGTTAACTAGGAGAAAAAATGGTTACTAAATATCGAACAGAGTGGAATAATATTGATTGAGTTTATTTTCAATGACGAACAAATTGATGGAAATAAATTAGCAAATATCACATCATTCCTAGTAGTATCAGATGTCTTGAAATGCACGATATCATGTGATGTTCGATGGATTGCGCAAATTCCAAATTCCTCTGCATAGTATATTGGTGAATCGTAGTGTTCATGAAATCTCCGATTTCTCGTTCATGAATGAATCTTTCAAAGGTGAATTCTCGCTTTTTGTATTCGAAATGCCACCAGGTAGTGATCCTTCTCACTGATGACATTCGCTGTCAAAGAAGTAGTATCTTAGTAGTAATTAATTGAAAGATGAAATGAAATTCATATCTCATGTGATTCAAATTTCATAGGTTGACTTGAGTGGAGTGAATTCGTGGTCGACGTGACGAAGAGATATTAGTTAATGCCTCACAATAATGAATATCAATTTTAATGACAACCAATTATCATTGAGTTATTCTTTGAGATGAGGTGGTTACACGGGAGAACCACTAGAAGGTAGATTCTAGATCAGCCTGGATTATGGCATGTGATTTGAATTTAAGGAAGTGTATTATTCGAAATGTTACGATCCATTAATGTTTAAAAGACTATTCGGAATCTAGTAGCCTTGATTACTAGCATCCTGTGAATTGTCAACTGTAATATGGTCAAATAACACTATCACTTGCCAGAGAATCCTCAAAAATGGTGTGAGCTACTGAAGCTAACACATGCACACTCTCTCGCTAAATATCAATCATCAGACTGCTATTCATGTCGGACTTGTGGGACAGGAGTTGAACGTTTCTCTCTCCTAGTGTGTTCCAGAATTTCAGACGGTCAATAATCAAAAATTTTATCCAGATGAGATTCAGCGTATAGGTAATATCACATATACGTTGATTTCTAAAGAATTGACTTCTATCTGCATTATTTCATCATCTGAATTGCGTTCATATTTGCTTGCACTACATCTTCGAGAGTAACTCCTCTTCATTGGACAGAATATACCTCGTCCATGTGTATATATGAGCATATATAGACCTTGTGGACGTGAAAAGTGAATCATCTTTAAAGATTATTAAGCTGAAGATGTCTATCACTGAAATACAATAAACTCGATGAATACTCCACTTTCACAACACCTACTCACCTACCCACGGAATGGGACTTTGTTTCAGAAAGTAATTTTCTCAGTCACATTGTAGGTCTTATTCGTGCTGAGGGTTCAGAATATGCTGCAACTACATTATCGCATATTTTATTGAATGTTACAGGTTGTATCTAGCTAAAGTGAGGCGAAAAGTTGCGTCGAGTGCGTGTTATTCTGCACCATTCTATCTGCTATCCAACTAATAAATGGAAAGTTGTTTAGAAAGGTGTTTTCCTACCTTATATGCGATGTATTTATGTGTTGAGCAAACTTTATCACAAGACTTACATGCGGCATCGGTAGCTACACGTAAATTGAAATGCAGCACTGAAGATGACAAAAAGAAGCTTGTCAAACTTCGCTAAAATACTGATGAACTTGGTTAGTGGGGAAATTGTCAAGTTTACATGAATTATCTTTTCCTAAATCTACATGCGTAACATTTATTGCTCAAATCTGCATGGGGCATGTTCGACTCACTATTCACAAGAGATCACATTCTCATATGAGTATGAAAGCTGCCCACTGATATGGCATTTATGCAACAAAAACTGCTCAAAACGACATTGACACATAGACAAATACATATATATTGTAGCCTTCAAAAGAATATCTGTTCTCTCCTACTCTCACTGACCGGTTTACCATTCTCGACAGACATTTCGCTCAATCGATCAGAATCCCACCACACCAACATAATCACATATGTGGATGTCGTTCAAGAGAAATGCAACAACAGGAGGCAAAGCTGCATTTCAGTTATGTCACTTGCAGCTCTCAGTGAGCGAATTTAGTGGAGTGGATACATCTGTGCCACTGAGAACAATTATGAACCATGTCACCAATTGTTTCCAACCATTGGTTTTTACCGTCCCGAGGACCCCAATCAGTTACGAAGTCTACACCTTTCTACGCGGCTTAGACTAACTGTTGTAGATTTCATTGACTGGTGCCATGTTTTCATTTGACCGCCGCTAGCTTTTTTCCAGTCTGACCCTATTCCAGCTTACATTGCCCGTCGAGGAAGGCAATCGATGACTAGGCATACGTAACACATGTTCTAACCATCTCAGTCGATGTATTTTCACAGTCTCGTCAACTGATTTCCCCTCCTTACCTTGCACTCGACGCCTAACCTCAATATTGCTCACCTTATCATACCACCTCACGCGGGAGATAGAACGCAGACACCTATGATCGAAGACAGCTAATCTTTTCATGTCTTCCGCTCTCAATGGCCAGGTCTCACAGACATAAAGGAGGATGGAGCGAAATGATGAGCAGTACACACGTCCTTTGGTCGGTAGTCGGATATCACGTGTACGCCAGAGACGGCGTAAACTGGCATATGCGAAACTAGCACTCTGTATTCGTACTGAGATTACGTCAGTGATCCACACGTTGGGGCTGATGGTACTTCCCAAATAAGTGAAGCGGTCAACGTGCTCTACCAATTCACTTCCTGTTTCTAATCAAGGGAACGGTGTAGTTCAATCCTGCAACATCATCTTACATTTTACAGGGGCGAATCGCATGCCAAACATACGAAGATTGCAGCTCAAGGTGTTCAGAAGACTCTGCATTTTGTCAGCGTCCTCGCCTAGAAGGACTATATCGTCTGCATATTCTAAGTCAACGAGATTATTCCCTGGTAGCAAGTCAATCCCTGAGTCGATGAAGTGAGTTAGGGTTAAGTCCATTAGTACGTCTTTGATGAGATTGAATAGAAATGGGGATAATGGGCATCCTTGACGGACGCCACTAGTCATCACCACTTCAGATGACAACTAGCCCTAAGCCTTCACCTGGCTGAATGAGTACGGGTAGAGTGCCTTAATTCGTGCAATGTATTTTCTTGACATTCGCTTTACAGCCAAGCATCGCCAGAGAACCTCTCGGTTGACAGAATCGAATGCCGCCTTTAGGTCAAGAAATATATTGATTGTTGGACGCCGGTATGAATGTCTATGTTCTAGAATCTATCGGAGGGCGAAGATATGATCAATACACCCTCTTCCTGGCCTAAAACCTGCCTGGTTTTCTCGTGTTTGTGCCTCCCGAGCACCACTTAGTCTACGCAGTATTATTGAGCCTAGGATTTTAGATGCTATATTAGTCAAGCTAATCCCTCTGTGATTATTGCAAGAAGACTTGTCTCCCTTCTTGTATATCGGGATGAAAAGTGACTTACACCAACCCGATAGGACTTCCTCTGATTCCCAGAGGTTGCCTAGAACCTCAGTTAATACAGACAGTAAACTGTCTCCACCGTACTTAAATACCTCTGGAGTCATTCCATCAGGTCCCGCTGCTTCTTCTTGCTTCAGATTAGTGACAGCTTTAGTAACCTCATTTAGGGACGGAGGACCTGTGTCGCCGCCGTCAATTTCTTATGTCCATTTAGTCGTAAGCATAAACGTGCGCGAACCAGAGCGTGATCAGAGTCTACGCACGTGTTCCAGAAGGAGCGACAGTCTTCAACTGACGCTCGCCAACGATACCCCGCCAGGTTACACAATGTCTCTCTTTGTGCCTAAAGTTAGTGCTGACTAGGAACAGATGATTATCTGAGCAAAACTGAAGAAGACGATCACCGTCGTCGGTTCGTCGGCAGGGAACTCCATATGTAGCACCGACATACTTCTCAGTCCGGCACAACTTCCTTACTTGGGCATTGAAGTCGCCTACTAAAACAACTATGTCTGAAAGTTTTGCTTTTGCAGTAAATTAGACAGTTTCAGGTAGAAGTTATCTTTTAATTCATCCGAACTACAGTCTGTTGGGGCGTAAGCGAGACTACGAAAAGATAACGACGGGCGGCGCTGTCTATCTTTCTTTTAACGGACCCGTTCAGACGGACTGCACACATACGACTATCTACTGAGATCCAGTCAAGAAGTGATTTTTCCGCCCTAACACTCAGTGCTATCCCTACACCTGCGAGTCCCCGTGAGCAAGCTGAGGGGTCTCCAGACACCCTTAAAGTGAATTTTGCAGATTCACCATGTTGGCCGGGTGAGGTCAAGTGAATGATCACACTCAGGTCTTGTATGCGTGTCTCCGAAACACAACATACATCCATGGCTCTAGATTCCAGAGTTCTTGCTAGTGATGCCTGTTGTCCGAATGGTGGGAGCTGTAGTAGCAGCAAGGGTCACAATCACCATCATCATCGTCATCCAATCAGTGCTCAGTTCACTATTGCCAACATTAGGCAGGAATTACGCATACACACACGCGCACATTCGCAGGTGTTGACCAACATTCAATCATTTATTCTTGCATCCATCCATCTCGTGAAACGATTGTCAATGACATGTGCGATTCCACTTCACTTCATTTCAGCCACTGACAAAGACAATAATTTGAACTTCTACTTAGAATCTACCGATGAAACTGAACAGTTCATGTGTTAATCTTTACTGAAGTGACGGGATTGCCTGTTCGAATCATGTGTGAAAATATCATGAGGAGACAGCTGGTGATTTCAGTGGTCATGGTGACTTTATATTTTCACTAACACCCCTTATTCATGGAATACATTCAGAACGATGATTTAGTGGGAGATGTATTTATGTAGGTCAGTCAGCATCTTGGTGTACTTAAGAAACTCAGTGAGTTTTATGTAGGTTGAAAGATATTTTTAATATCAGTGAATCTAGATGTATTTCCTGCAATCGAATATTTTATTTAGTACTGCAGGAATCCCTGAGTCATCCATAGACAAACTGATGCAGTTATCAGACAATCATTTGATAAATAAGAATTCAATGACTGTCGTGAATTCAGAGAATTTCGTAGAGATACCGAGAAACAGTGAATGGGAACGATTTGGTTGAGGTGACATGCTCAGACGATTGATGGCAAAAAAAGGTGATTTCGTTCCTCTCTGTGGCACTGAGTGACGCGCATTTCATAAGTATATATTGCTGAAGATATCCTAACTCATTCAAACACTCAATCATTCTTTGCATCAAATGATATCATGAATTTCGTGTTCAAACTGTAGAGGATGTAGCCGATTCGACAAGCAATTGGCTATGACACAAAATTAAGGACTTCAAGATATCTAGTGCTACTGGAAACCACTGTGAAAACCTGTTTTGCAATTATTCGGCCAGTTATCGCTTCACTGCATCTCCTTATCAGGCAAAGTTTTCATCGCAAGCCTTTTAGATTTCTACACGAGTTTATCAGTCATCTCTCCTGATCACCTTCAACTCCGTGATTGGTTTTTATTTGTGTTTCCCACCCTCTCAGCTACTTGTATGGTAGTGTTTGTTTCCCCGACTTGAAGTTTCATTTGTTGAGCATGAGATTTCCTTCTAATAGTCTGGTATGTTTTGTCTATCTCGATGTGTCTATTGATAGATGATTCACTAGAATACCAAGCAGGCTTCTAAAAATTCACTAGCATTCTTGCTGTTTCCTATATGTAATATCTGAACGTTGTACTAGTCAAATTGATGTCCATAGTTCTCTGTATGCAGTGATATAATTGAGTCGATTACGTGTCTCTTCCCGGCTACTTTATGTTCATGAATACGAAGATGAAGGCGACGTGCGTATTGGCCAATGTTGTGTTTATCACAGTTTTTGCAATTTATTTGGTAGATGATGTTGGTTTTACCTTCTCTCCTTGTTGAGTCTTTTGAATCTCATAGAAGCGAGTGAAGTGAATCTGTTGGTTTGTGTGCAACGTCAATGCCTAAGTGTTCGAAGATTCTTGGAGTGTTTTCTGTGATGTCCTTTATATATGGTAGGGTGGTTTTCTTTTTGCTTTTCTTGGGGTCATTTGATTTACGTGGCGGCCTGCCTAAATCTTGGGCTACCAAAATTTCCATCCTACATATTGCATCTATTTCCTCGGATTTATTTTATTTTAATCATTCAAATCGTTTTGTTTACTCTCGCTGTTATTTCAAACGTTTCCAACCGGCTAGTTTACTCGTTTCTAACAAACTTTAAAAAAGCCTCATGGTGAATGGCAACGAGCTTTAAAGCGTACTCCAATGCATTTGATGACTGTTCCTGTGATTATGAGCCCAAATTGCAGATCTCTGCCAAACAAGATTAATTACTTGCATTCTCTATTATACTTAAATGTGTATTGTAATACTGCTGTATTTACTCTTCAAGAAACTTGGCTGCACGATTCATATGACGATAATTTAGTCTCTTTACCTGATTTCACATTGTACAGACAAGACCGATGCAACTCAGAGAAGAAGAGAGGTGGAGGTGTTGTCACTTTTATTAATTCTCAGTGGTCTACTGCAAACAACGTCTGCTTCAAATTCTCAAATGACAATATTGATTGTATAACTGTTAAATGCCGACCTAAATACTTACCTAAGTATAACTGCATTTTTGTCACAAATATCCATGTCACACCTTCCTGCAGTCCCTCGGAACTATCGATCTTTGCTGACGAATTAACTATTTTTGCTGCTGCTTCGTTTGGTGACTCCTTGTCTGTAGTAACTGGTGAATGCGAAGATGATGAGGCCGTCTACTTTAACCAATGTAGTGTTTTTGGCAGTTGTTGCAATTTATTTTGTAGATGATGTTGGTTTTATCTTTTTTCGTTTTTGCATCTTTTGTTTGACATAGTATTGAGTGAAGTAATTTTGTTGGTTTGTGTGTGGCAGCATTTCCTAAATGTTTGAAGAGTCTTGCAGTGATTTATGAAATGTCCTGTATATATGGTAGGGGCAATAAGCTTTTTGCATTCCTTGAAAGCATTTAGTTTGATAGCTTGGCTGGAGGTAGATGCGTTTTGATGAAACTCCGCGGATACCCATTCTTTTGGGAGACGTCAATGAGATATCTTTAATCAATCCTCCTTATGGTAGGAATGCTTCAGTGATTCTTGGCCCTCTTTAATAGTGTTTGTGTGCAATTCATTTTGTGTGTTATTGAATTGTTGCTGCTGTAATTCGGTATTTGTTCTGCGTGACGTTATTTTCAATTGTCTCAATCATTTCCTCCCCTTCACTGTTCATATCTAGCAGACATTTTTGAGTCACCGTTATTATTACTAGTGTGGAAGGCGCATCACAATGAACAGTGAAGGGGAGGAAATGATTGAGACAATTGAAAATAACGTCACGCAGAACAAATACCGAATTACAGCAGCAACAATTCAATAACACACAAAATGAATTGCACACAAACACTATTAAAGAGGGCCAAGAATCACTGAAGCATTCCTACCATAAGGAGGATTGATTAAAGATATCTCATTGACGTCTCCCAAAAGAATGGGTATCCGCGGAGTTTCATCAAAACGCATCTACCTCCAGCCAAGCTATCAAACTAAATGCTTTCAAGGAATGCAAAAAGCTTATTGCCCCTACCATATATACAGGACATTTCATAAATCACTGCAAGACTCTTCAAACATTTAGGAAATGCTGCCACACACAAACCAACAAAATTACTTCACTCAATACTATGTCAAACAAAAGATGCAAAAACGAAAAAAGATAAAACCAACATCATCTACAAAATAAATTGCAACAACTGCCAAAAACACTACATTGGTTAAAGTAGACGGCCTCATCATCTTCGCATTCACCAGTTACTACAGACAAGGAGTCACCAAACGAAGCAGCAGCAAAAATAGTTAATTCGTCAGCAAAGATCGATAGTTCCGAGGGACTGCAGGAAGGTGTGACATGGATATTTGTGACAAAAATGCAGTTATACTTAGGTAAGTATTTAGGTCGGCATTTAACAGTTATACAATCAATATTGTCATTTGAGAATTTGAAGCAGACGTTGTTTGCAGTAGACCACTGAGAATTAATAAAAGTGACAACACCTCCACCTCTCTTCTTCTCTGAGTTGCATCGGTCTTGTCTGTACAATGTGAAATCAGGTAAAGAGACTAAATTATCGTCATATGAATCGTGCAGCCAAGTTTCTTGAAGAGTAAATACAGCAGTATTACAATACACATTTAAGTATAATAGAGAATGCAAGTAATTAATCTTGTTTGGCAGAGATCTGCAATTTGGGCTCATAATCACAGGAACAGTCATCAAATGCATTGGAGTACGCTTTAAAGCTCGTTGCCATTCACCATGAGGCTTTTTTAAAGTTTGTTAGAAACGAGTAAACTAGCCGGTTGGAAACGTTTGAAATAACAGCGAGAGTAAACAAAACGATTTGAATGATTAAAATAAAATAAATCCGAGGAAATAGATGCAATATGTAGGATGGAAATTTTGGTAGCCCAAGATTTAGGCAGGCCGCCACGTAAATCAAATGACCCCAAGAAAAGCAAAAAGAAAACCACCCTACCATATATAAAGGACATCACAGAAAACACTCCAAGAATCTTCGAACACTTAGGCATTGACGTTGCACACAAACCAACAGATTCACTTCACTCGCTTCTATGAGATTCAAAAGACTCAACAAGGAGAGAAGGTAAAACCAACATCATCTACCAAATAAATTGCAAAAACTGTGATAAACACAACATTGGCCAATACGCACGTCGCCTTCATCTTCGTATTCATGAACATAAAGTAGCCGGGAAGAGACACGTAATCGACTCAATTATATCACTGCATACAGAGAACTATGGACATCAATTTGACTAGTACAACGTTCAGATATTACATATAGGAAACAGCAAGAATGCTAGTGAATTTTTAGAAGCCTGCTTGGTATTCTAGTGAATCATCTATCAATAGACACATCGAGATAGACAAAACATACCAGACTATTAGAAGGAAATCTCATGCTCAACAAATGAAACTTCAAGTCGGGGAAACAAACACTACCATACAAGTAGCTGAGAGGGTGGGAAACACAAATAAAAACCAATCACGGAGTTGAAGGTGATCAGGAGAGATGACTGATAAACTCGTGTAGAAATCTAAAAGGCTTGCGATGAAAACTTTGCCTGATAAGGAGATGCAGTGAAGCGATAACTGGCCGAATAATTGCAAAACAGGTTTTCACAGTGGTTTCCAGTAGCACTAGATATCTTGAAGTCCTTAATTTTGTGTCATAGCCAATTGCTTGTCGAATCGGCTACATCCTCTACAGTTTGAACACGAAATTCATGATATCATTTGATGCAAAGAATGATTGAGTGTTTGAATGAGTTAGGATATCTTCAGCAATATATACTTATGAAATGCGCGTCACTCAGTGCCACAGAGAGGAACGAAATCACCTTTTTTTGGCATCAATCGTCTGAGCATGTCACCTCAACCAAATCGTTCCCATTCACTGTTTCTCGGTATCTCCACGAAATTCTCTGAATTCACGACAGTCATTGAATTCTTATTTATCAAATGATTGTCTGATAACTGCATCAGTTTGTTTATGGATGACTCAGGGATTCCTGCAGTACTAAATAAAATATTCGATTGCAGGAAATACATCTAGATTCACTGATATTAAAAATATCTTTCAACCTACATAAAACCCACTGAGTTTCCTTAGTACACCAAGATGCTGAATGACCTACATAAATACATCTCCCACTAAATCATCGTTCTGAATGTATTCCATGAATAAGGTGTTAGTGAAAATATAAAGTCACCATGACCACTGAAATCACCAGCCGTCTCCTCATGATATTTGCACACATGATTCGAACAGGCAATCCCGTCACTTCAGTAAAGATTAACACATGAACTGTTCAGTTTCATCGGTAGATTTGAAGTAGAAGTTCAAATTATTGTCTTTGTAAGTGGCTGAAATGAAGTGAAGTGGAATCGAAGAAATCATTGACAATAATTTCACGAGATGGATGGATGCACGAATAAAAGATTAAATGTCAGTCAACACCTGCGAATGTGCGCGTGTGTGTTTGCGCGATTCCGGGCTAATGTTGGCAATATTGAACTAAGCACTGATTGGATGACGATGATGATTGTGATTGTGACCCTTGCTGCTACTACAGATCCCACCATTCGGACAATAAGCATCACTAGCAAAAGCTCTGGAATCTAGAGCCATGGATGTATGTTGTGTTTCGGAGACACGCATACAAGACCTGAGTTTGATCATTCACTTGACCTCACCCGGCCAACATGGTGAATCTGCAAAATTCACTTTAAGGGTGTCTGGAGACCCCTCTGCTTGCTCACGTGGATTCTCAGGTGTAGGGATAGCACTGAGTATTAAGGCGGGAAAATCACTTCTTGACTGGATCCCAGTAGATAGCCGTATGTGTGCGGTCCGTCTGAACGGGTCCATTAAAAGACAGATAGACAGCCCCGCCCGTCGTTGTCTTTTCGTAGTCTCACTTACGCCCCAACAGACTGTAGTTCGGATGAATTAAAAGATAACTTCTACCTGAAACTGTCTAATTTACTGCAAAATCAAAACTTTCAGACATAGTTGTTTTAGTAGGCGACTTCAATGCCCAAGTAAGGAAGTTGTGCCGGACTGAGAAGTATGTCGGTGCTACATATGGAGTTCCTTGCCGACGAACCGACGACGGTGATCGTCTTCTTCAGTTTTGCTCAGATAATCATCTGTTCCTAGTCAGCACTAACTTTAGGCACAAAGAGAGACATTGTGTAACTTGGTGGGGTATCGTTGGCGAGCGTCAGTTGAAGACTGTAGCTCCTTCTGGAACACGTGCGTAGACTCTGATCACGCTCTGGTTCGCGCGCGTTTATGCTTACGACTAAATGGACATAAGAAATTGACGGCGGCGACACAGGTCCTCCGTCCCTAAATGAGGTTACTAAAGCTGTCACTAATCTGAAGCAAGAAGAAGCAGCGGGACCTGATCGAATGACTCCAGAGGTATTTAAGTACGGTGGAGACAGTTTACTGTCTGCATTAACTGAGGTTCTAGGCAGCGTCTTGGAATCAGAGGAAGTCCTATCGGGTTGGTGTAAGTCACTTTTCATCCCGATATACAAGAAGGGAGACAAGTCTTCTTGCAATAATCACAGAGGGATTAGCTTGACTAATATAGCATCTAAAATCCTAGGCTCAGTATTACTGCGTAGACTAAGTGATGCTCGGGAGGCACAAACACGAGAAAACCAGGCAGGTTTTAGGCCAGGAAGAGGGTGTATTGATCATATCTTCGCCCTCCGATAGATTCTAGAACATAGACATTCATACCGGCGTCCAACAATCAATATATTTCTTGACCTAAAGGCGGCATTCGATTCTGTCAACCGAGAGGTTCTCTTGCGATGCTTGGCTGTAAAGCGAATGTCAAGAAAATACATTGCACGAATTAAGGCACTCTACCCGTACTCATTGAGCCAGGTGAAAGCTATGGGCTAGTTTTCATCTGAAGTGGTGATGACAAGTGGCGTCCGTCAAGGATGCCCATTATCCCCATTTCTATTCAATCTCATCAAAGACGTACTAATGGACTTAACCCTAACTCACTTCATCGACTCAGGGATTGACTTGCTACCAGTGAATAATCTCGTTGACTTAGAATATGCAGACGATATAGTCCTTCTAGCCGAGGACGCTGACAAAATGCAGAGTCTTCTGAACACCTTGAGCTGCAATCTTCGTATGTTTGGCAAGCGATTCGCCCCTGTAAAATGGAAGATGATGATGCAGGATCGAACTACACCGTTCCCTTGATTAGAAACAGGAAGTGAATTGGTAGAGCACGTTGACCGCTCCACTTATTTGGGAAGTACCATCAGCCCCAACGTGTGGATCACTGACGTAATCTCAGTACGAATACAGAGTGCTAGTTTCGCATACGCCAGCTTACGCCGTCTCTGGCGTACACGTGATATCCGACTACCGACCAAAGGACGTGTGTACTGCTCATCATTTCGCTCCATACACCTTTATGTCTGTAAGACCTGGCCTCTGAGAGCGGAAGACATGAAAAGATTAGCTGTCTTCGATCATAGGTGTCTGCGTTCTATCTCCCACGTGAGGTTGTATGATAAGGTGAGCAATATTGAGGTTAGGCGTCGAGTGCAAGGTAAGGAGGGGAAATCAGTTGACAAGACTGTGAAAATACATCGACTGAGATGGTTAGAACTTGTGTTACGTATGCCTAGTCATCGATTGCCTTCCTCGACGGGCAATGTAAGCTGGAATAGGGTCAGACTGGAAAAAAGCTAGCGGCGGTCAAATGGAAACATGGCACCAGACAATGAAATCTACAACAGTTAGTCTAAGCCGCGTAGAAAGGTGTAGACTTCGTAACTGATTGGGGTCCTCGGGACTGTAAAAACCAATGGTTGGAAACAATTGGTGACATGGTTCATAATTGTTCTCAGTGGCACAGATGTATCCACTCCACTAAATTCGCTCACTGAGAGCTGCAAGTGACATAACTGAACTGCAGCTTTGCCTCTTGTTGTTGCATTTCTCTTGAACGACATCCACATATGTGATTATGTTGGTGTGGTGGGATTCTGATTGATTGAGCGAAATGTCTGTTGAGGACGGTAGACCGGTCAGTGACAGTAGGAGAGAACAGATATTCTTTTGAAGGCTACAATATGTATGTATTTGTCTATGTGTCAATGTCGTTTTGAGCAGTTTTTGTTGCATAAATGCCATATCAGTGGGAAGCTTTCATACTCATATGAGAATGTGATCTCTTGTGAATAGGAATAAATGTTAGGTTTGCAGATTTAGGAAAAGATAATTCATGTAAACTTGACAAGTTCATCAGTATTTTAGCAAAATTTGACAAGCTTCTTTTTGTCATCTTCAATGCTGCATTTCAATTTACGTGCAGCTTTCGATGCAACATGTTAGTCTTGTGATAAAGTTTGCACAACACATAAACACATCGCATATTAAGTAGGAAAAACACCTTTCTAAGCAACTTTCCTTCTTTTAGTTGGATAGCAGAAACATTGATGTAGAATAATACGCACTCAATGCATTTTATCACCTCACTTTAGTTAGATACAACCTGTAACATTAAATAAAATATGTGATAATGTAGTTGCAGCATTTTCTGAACCCTCAGCAGGAATCAGACCTATAATGTGACTGAGAAAATTAATTTCTAATCCAAAGTTCCTTCTCGTTGAGAAGTGACTAGGTGTTGTGGAAATGAAGCACTCATCGAGTTTATTGTATTTCAGTAACAGACATCTACAGCCTTTTAATCTTCAAAGATGATTCTCTATTCAAGTCCATAAGGTCTACATTTCATCATTTACACACAGACGAAGTACATTGTGTCAAATGAAGATGTAGTGGAAGCAATTACGATCGCCATTCAGATGATGAAATAATGAAGTTAGAAGTCAATTCTTTAGAAGTCAACGTGAATGTGATATAATCTATACGCGGAATTTCATCTGGATAACATTTCTTCATTGACCGTCTGAAATTCTGGAACACACTAGGGGAGAGAAACGTTCTCTTTCTGTCCCACAAGTCCAACATGGATAGCAATCTGATGATTGATATATAGCGAGAGAGATTTCGCTTGTGTAAGCTTCAGTAGGTCACAATATTTTTGAAGAGTCCCTGATCAATGATAGTGTTATTCGACCATACTGCAATTGACAATTCATAGGATGCTAGTAATCAAGGCTACTAGATTCCGAACAGTATTTAAAACATTACTGCATCGTATAACTTCAAATAGTACAATTCCTTAAATTCATATCACATGCCAAAATTCAAGCTGATTTAGAATCTAGTGTGTGATTGTACTCCCGTGTAACCATTGCATCTCAAAAAATAATTCAATGATGATTGGTTCTAATGCTTTCATTCTATTTTCGATGCAACAATTTTATCTCCTCTACTACTACTCAAACATTAAAGCATATTATTATCACTTATTGAACCATTGTAATTTCAGGTAGTCTGCAGCTGATGAGAACCTGTGAAATAGAATGATATCATTTTATAATGCAAATTTCTTCTTCCTTTCTTTATCGAAATAAAAATTGATATTCATTATTGTGGGGCAATAACTATTTACTTCTATTATTATAGATTGACGCCATACCGTATTTTCAGTACAAGTATGAAATTTTCAGCATGTGATATCGGTAGCCCAAATTTTGCATACCGACCTTAGATATCAGGTTTTCGTCAGCATGGGGTCGAACCCCGGACCATGTGCAATGTCGGCATGAGTCTTAACCACTTTACAGATACAATGTTTTCTTTATTTCTTTTCCTTTTCTCTTTCTTTGTTATGTGCTGCTTTGTTTCTCTCTTCCTTACAAACTCTGCTGAAAACATTCTTCTTCTTTCTTTCACACTGTGTATATCTCGACTATTTGTTACTGCTCACGCCAGTAAATATGTTAGCATCTACTTTTCTAACACCTTCAAACATTCTGTTCACTTTTCGTTTGCCTACCGATATGAAAATATGTTGTTGTCAAAACTAACTGAGATTATTCATAATCGATGTCGAAATTGATTGTAAATGTACTCACTGGATGCAATACGGTAGTGAAATGCTGAGAATGCCATTCTTTATCCCAAATACTGTTTTGGAAGGAAGCAAAATATCATTGTTATTATTTTATCTCTCTTATTCATCGCTGTACTCGTTTAGAACTGATAAGACCACGACTGAGTATTCCAACCAGAGACTATCGTGAAGAATATCACCAAGGACCAGTGAGTGCGCTTACTCAGCAAACAGTCGTCAATGAATTTGTTGTTTCATTTCTGCCTTTTGCACTGAGTAATACGTGTTTCAAAGTAATGCACGCTAACAATGCACTCATTCGTTGAGATACTGAAATCACCTATGAGATTAAAATGTCATCACCCTACAACTCCCTGGAGGGAATTCGAGCAGTCTTAAGTACACTTGCTTACATCCAATGAACGTGAATGCAGGCATTGATCCGATTGCAGCAGTATTAGAACATTAGCCGAAATGGGAACAGGATTTCTGATGAAAAGTATGAGGAATCCAACTGAACAGCGAACATGCGGGCAGTAAATAAGAGAAATAAGAGAAGGAGCGGATAGTGTATGCATATCAACAAGAGTAAATTTTCGCCTGACGTTTACATACTGTAACTCACTGATTTGGGGAGACGTCAGAATGAATAAACGGTCGACCTGAGAAATGACTACTCATCCTGGCACCCATCATCTAACAGATTTGAGAATAGACCATGCAAAATCGGTGAAAATAATATGTGATGGTGGGATTTGGGAATCACCTGAATTCCGTGTGTTTCACTAAATGATGAACTAACGCATAGTTTCTACTGACATATCTGAACGATCCACTGAATTTTGCACTAATATAAATTTGATCAGTGATAGCCACTCATTTAATAGCTTTTGTTGAGACAGTGAGATTTCAATTGAATATGATATCCGATGTGAATAGCAGTCTGATGATTGCTATATAGCGAGAGAGATTGCGTAAGTATTAGCTTAAGTAGGTCACACTATTTTTGAGGATTCCCTGTCCAATGATAGTGTTATTCGGCCATATTGCAGTTGACAATTCACAGGATCAAGGCTACTCAATACCGAATAGTCTTTAGAACATAACTGCATCGTACCATTTTGAAAAATACAATTCGGTTGCATAGCGGTTAGGACGCTCCAAGGCCATGCACATGGTCAGGGGTTCGATTCCCGGCCAAGTACACCTCCTTTACCTCACTAAGCGAGAAATGCTGGTAAAGAGAAAAGGTTGAACGTGAGGCGAGCGACCCCATCCTGTAAAATAAACACTGCTACAGAAACTTCAAGCCACTAGCTTGTGACCCTATGTTCCACAGAGAATGTGAAGGAAAAAATGGAAGTTAAATAAAAATCACATATCATAATTCAAGGTGATCTGCAATCCAGCGTCTAGTGATATTCCTGTGTATACATCACATCTCAAGATATAACTCAATGATAACTGGTTGTCATAAAAATTGATAATAATTATTGTGAGGCATTATCTAATATAACTTCGTCACGTCGACCACGAATTCACTCAACTGAATTCAACCTATGATATTTGAATGACATGAGATATGAATTTCATTTCATCTTTCAGTTAAGTACTACTAAGATACTACTTCTTTGACAGCAAATGTCATCAGTGAGAAGGATCCCTACCTGGTGGCATTTCGAATACAAAAAGCGAGAAGTCACCTTTGAAAGATCCATTCATCAGCGACAAATCGCAGATTTCGTGAACACTACGATTCATCAATATACCATGCAGAGGAATTTAGAATTTGCGCAATCCATCGAACATCACATGATATCGCGCATTTCGAGACATCCGATAATACTAGAAATTCTGTGATATTTGCTAATTTATTTCCATTAATTTGTTCCTCATTGAAAATAAACTCAATCAATATTATTCCACTCTGTGCGATATTTAGTACCGACATTTTCCTATTTAACAATTATCTGCTGTCAATGTTCCATGCTCTTACCCTTCTATGCTGAAAACTGTTTATTCCAATGCCCTAATCTTTGTCTCGAATTCGTTAGCATTTCAATCTGACTGCGTCTCACCATTAACACTACTGCGCTGATAATTCAAAGTGAGAATATTCGCAGTGCATTCAGCAGCATTCAGTCACAGTCATCTGACAATTTCAGGTCCATATTTGGTATTTCACTATTCCATTTGGACTACAGACACCTTGATTCCATGAATTCTGCACTGTAGTATTTAGACTAAGAATTTCTCGCTCACCAACAAAATGAGAATTTTGCAATTTAAAGATTTTAATATTTATATATACATCTATATTTTCCAGATGGCCACACATTTCTCTGTGTGGATAAAAGGCGTGAAATTCACCAACCACCATCCAGTTGGATGCCACAAATAGTGATGATGTGCACTGACTGTGACACAAGAAACTGGATGACGGTCATCTGTGCAGGTTACGCATTCAGTGTGCAGTCAGCATTTATGTTGACAGCCTGAATAATGTAGGCATATTACCAAGAGTAATTTATTGCTTCAATCCTACATATCGTAATTCACTGATATGTGGAGACATCCACTTCAAACGTGGTTATCTTTGCACTGATTATAAAAAAGATGTGAAGATGCATCACAGAACACGGTTAAAAACAACGTGCGATGGTAGTAGTGAGGATGTGTTTGTATGTATGCTACTAAATGCAGTCTCTGAAGCTTTCAACTAACACCTTAGAAATTCATCGTGGTATCCTGGTTTTGTATCTGGATTCATTAGGTTTCGGGAATTCATGTATGCTGATGTAGAGAGATTTCTATTTTTCATGTTTGACAGAAACTGTGGATTTTATATTGAGAGTGAGAGATAGCCCACTCAATCTCGAAGATTGTTCAGTACATTTGCATCAACCACTTTTAATTCTGTTAAGACATAGAATCTCTAGATTTCGAGGAGGACTTATGCTTAATGTCACACAATCTCGAAGACTTGCAGCCGAAAGCCCACAAATTGACAGAAAAACTGGAAGTGGAGAGGACTATGGTTGAACATTGAGAAGATGGTGGGGAAGAACATCACCTACTTATCGACAGCAACAACAACCAGCATCAATAACTGTCAACGGGATAAATTTGAAAAAGGTCAGTCCCTTAATTATCCGGTGAGTATTATTTCACTTACAGACACACCTAACAGAAGAACCTATCAAAGGTTGACTCATAATAGCAAGACATTATCTACCGCTACCAGCCAACTCTCAACGAATAAAGAGATGATAACATAGGTCAGAAACTTGTAATATGCATTACAAAAGCATTTTCAACAGGCCACTGCAGACCGTGATCAACAGCTGCCTTTCTTGAACAACATTTGAATGTCAAATGGCCAGAAAGAATCAGCAACTTAAAACCCTATCAAAAAACAAGCCGAAACAAAATCACACAACAAATATGAAGGAGAAAATGGAGATGGATAGAGAACATTCAAAGGCGACCATCGAATAATATCGCGCACAATATAGTTAATCGTTCGAGTGAAAAGTGAATGAGAATCAACTAGTCGGTCGTTCCTGCAGGGTTGACAAAAGGGTGATAGTCTGAAGATGAGCTGATGACAGATGATGGAAAATGAAAGTATCAGCTGGAGAGGACAGTAGAAAGTAGGACGAGGTGAACAGTAATACTAATGCATTAAATGGAATACCCTAATTCAGGAAGAAGTTCAGATTCAAGTTCATTGTTGCCATGCCTTACCTGCCAACCCCTTGCGAATGAAGCGGTAATTATTAGCAACACAATAAATACTATAGTTGTACAGAAGATCATAGCTGGCATTCATGTCCATAAGAGTGGACTAGTCGACTTGCTTAAATCCCTGGTCTATTTGAATTTCCATCAAAGACAGTGAATGTTATGTTTTATGAAATTCATCTTGGTTTAATCGTTCAATTATGCGGATGGGTTGACGAATTTACTCACACATATTTTGAAATTGATTGCGGCATACTTTCGCTTCTTTCTGGGTGACCAAAGAAAAATACCAACTGGCTTATTTCATTCTTCAGATCGAACAGTGCTGCGGTACTTGGTGTACTGCAGATGGCTGTTTTACGTGGAAATCGAAGATGGATGTAGAGGAAATATTTTCCAATGAAAATTCTGCAGTTTGTATAAATTTATTGTATAGAATCAATCTGTTAGTATGTTTATCATTTATACTACTGTCCAACGTCACTCTACTCGTCTAAGTTCAGTCTATTGGAATCATATAAGCCGTAATTTCAAGTTCATGCTCCGATTAATTACTGTTCAGACCATTTTATATGATGGTGAGTGTCACCAGTGAGGGCAATAATCACTAGCAGACAGTTACATCACAGAAAGGGATAATGAACATTTGAGAGGTGCAAACATGTACTAGAACTCTCTTGTCTATGCATGGGTGACACATTCCTCACCATGGAATATGACGATGAAGCAAAGTTCATAATCGTTTCTTTATCAGATATATCACACTGTGAAACAGTAGCATTTACTGGATGACGTTTCGAACAAAATTTATTGCTCATAACCATTTCTATATATTATAATCAAATGACTTCAAAACATGTGATTCATAGTTTTCTTTGTCTTGTCATATTTGTAGTACAGGTAGTAGGACATTCCAGATATCTTGGATAGATGTTTAATCATTCCTATTAGATGTATTTTCAGCTGTTTCGATAAACAAAGCTTCTGTTACCAATCTTTCCCTGCACCCCGTAACATTATATTTCAAAACTTTCAAACCAACCATTCATACTGCATGGCTGTGTGTAACTGCATGTAGTGTTATAGCTTTACTTTTCTCTAGATTTTATATCTTGTTTGGGTTAATCAATCTAGATTTTGCTAGGTTTTTATGCTTGGCTAGTCTGACTGCACCTGTTCTACCTCTTTCATCTATGCACTCGTCCTATCAGTCATTGCAGGTCATTCATGTTCGGTTTTATCGGCTTCACAGGATACTTTGACCGGAAAAGCTCGTTTCTAATTGAGTTTGTGGGTTTGAATGCCATTCACATATATTCCTGCCTTTATTGTTTAAAATTCTGAGTAAAGTTTCCAAGGTTCCTTCCTTGTATATAACTACTACTGATGATTTAGATTCCTTATTGTTGGTATTGTCCTCCTCATATTTGACATGCATGTCGTCATTATTATCAACACCAATGCTGCTGTTATTTGTTTTATTTTCACATTTCACTACATTCTTCCTGACTAAATATTCAGGGTAGTTTTTCTTTCATTTGCCTCACTTCCTCACTTAGATTTTCCTTGGCCTCCCTAGAAATTGTGCCTTGTCACTTAAACATTTCGCCAATCCTATTTTTACTGACATACAATAGCATGATCTGAAGTCCAAATATCTGTATAATTTTGTGGGTTTCTTGTAAAAGCACTATATTATTATTATTATTGTTCCCTTGGGTTCCTAGTGGAACATAGGGCTTCAACTGCACGTCTCCACTTGCTTCTGTCTTGTGCTGTGCTTTTCACTTGCGTCCATGTTATTCCACACTGTTTCATCTCCTCCTCACACGATCTCCTCCATGTCACCCTTGGACGTCCCACTCGCCGCTTCCCTTTCGGGTTCCACTCGAGGGCTTGACGCGCGATGTCACTCAACGGCCTCCTCAGCGAGTGTCCAATCCATCTCCACTTCCTCCTGCATATTTGTTGGGCGATTGGTTCCTGTTTCGTTTGTTCCCATAGCTTCTTGTTTGTGATTCTTTCTGGCCATCTAATCTTCAGTATGGAGCGAAGACAGTTGTTGATAAAGGTCTGCAACCTGTTGAAAATATTCTTGGTGACTCGCCAAGTTTCTGATCCGTAAAGCAAAATTGACTTCACGTTTGTATTGAAAATCCGAATTTTGTTGTTGATGCAGGCTGAGTGACGAAGATTTCCAGATTGGTTTCAGGTTGATGAATGTGTTTCTCGCCTTCCCGATTCTCGATTTGACATCCTCGTCCGTTCCTCCTGTGGTTGAGACAATGCTCCCCAGATAAGTGAAAGAAGTAACCTCTTTCAAATCCCTCCCGTTGATGGTGATTGGCACTGGATGTTGCTGCTGTTGTTGGTTGGTTATTTTCATGACCTCCGTCCTGTCTATGTTCACCTGGAGTCCTGTCTTTGCTGCTTCTTCGACCAGTTTGTCGGTTTTTGCTTGTAAGTCTTCAATTTTGTGTGACATCAAACATAAATCATCCGCAAAATCCAGGTCTTCTAGGTTCTTCACGTCGGTCCAGGATATCCCTGTCTTCTCGTTTCCCACTGTCTGACGCATAATCCAATCCACCACAATTAGGAATATCATTGGTGATAATAAGCAGCCTTGTCTGACTCCTGTGTTTACTCCAAACGCTTCGCTGAGTTTTCCGTTGTGGATCACTTGACATGTGCCGTTGTCGTACAGCTGTTGAATAAGGTTGATGAATATTTGGGGTACGCCGTAGTACTCGAGTAGTTTCCAAATTACTTCGCGGTCAACGCTGTCGAAGGCCTTCTCAAAGTCTATGAAGTTGAGGTAGAGATTTGATTGCCATTCCATGCTTTGTTCGATGATAATGCGTAGAGTTGCAATTTGGTCAGAATATGATTTGCCTTTCCTGAATTCAGCTTGTTCTGGTCGGAGATCTGTATTCAGTGCGTCCTTTATTCTCTCCAGGATGATGCGACTCAGGATTTTACTTGGCGTCGACAGGAGCATGATTCCTCATCAGTTCTTGCAGAGTCCTAAGTCGCCCTTCTTTGGTAGTTTCACTCGGTAACCTTTCTTCCAGTCAGTAGGCACCTTTACCTCTTTCCAGACCTTTTGCAGTAATGGAGTCAGCATATCTGCTGTCGTCTCTGGGTCCACTTTCAGTGTTCTCGGGGGTATTCCATCTGGTCCAGCTGCTTTTCCAGCTTTAAGAAGATTGATTGCATTCATGACTTCAGCTTTCGTTGGAGGATTGGTGTCAACTTGCTGTTGTGTACATGCTGTTGTTGGTATTTCTGGACGGGTTGCAGGTGGTGGTCGGTTCAAGAGTCCTTCGAAGTGGTCCCCCCATTGTTTAATCTGTCTTTCTTCTTTGGTAATTGGGTTCCCTTCGCTGTCTTTTATAGGTTTCACTTGTGTTGATCTCTTCCCGGATAGAGACTTGGTTATCTGATATAGTGTCCTCAGGTCCCTTTTGCCTGCTGCATTCTCAGCTTCAGTGGTCAGGTTGTCGTAGAATTGTCTTCTGTCCTTCCTGGCACTCTTCTTCTTTTATTTGTCCAGTGCTGTGTAAGTTGAGTTCAGCGTCTCTTTCTCTTGTCCATCTTTGCATTGAATCATTTTTTCTTTCACCTTTCTCCTCTCCTCTATTAGTTTCCAAGTGTCTGTTGAGAGCCATTCCTTGTCTTGTTTCTTCTTTCTTCCTAAAACCGTTGAGCACGTTTCGTTGAAAATTACCTTCAGAGAGTTCCAATGGTCTTCCACGGATGATTCCTCAGTGGTGCCACGTAGTGTTTCCTGCTTTGCTCTGACAGTTGCAGTGAAAATGTCCTGTGTGATTGTGTCCTTCAGTTTGTGAGTGTTGAACTTGTATTGTGTCCTATCCCCAGCTATCCTCGAGGCTTTCAGCTTCACTTTGAAAGTCCCTTGTACCAGATAGTGGTCTGAACCCACATCTGCTCCTCTCCTCGATCTTGTGTCCAGTAGGCTCCGTCTCCACTTCCTTGAGATTGAAATGAAGTCTATCTGGTTTTTGGTGTGTCCATCTGGTGAAATCCATGTTGCCTTGTGTATATCCCTGTGTTTGAACACACTGCCATCAATCACCAAATCATTGAAGGCGCAGAAGTCTGAGAAGAGTTCACCATTTTCGTTCATTTCACCGAGGGCCTCACGACCCATGGTGAGTTCTCTCCCTGTATTGTCTCCTCCCAGTTTCGCATTCATGTCGCCCATCAGGATTTTGATATCGCTCTTTGGGACGTTGTCCATTACAGTTTGTAGTTGACTGTGGAAATCCTCCTTCTTCTCATGTTCTGAGGCGTTTGTAGGCGCGTAGCACTGAATGATTGTAACCTTTTTTCCTTTCGAGTTGAACCTGGCTGTCATTATCCTGGAGGAGATTGGTTCCCACTGCATGAGAGCTTTAGCCGCTGTTGGTGACATCATGATGGCTACTCCCTCGGTGTGCTCGTGATTATCCTCTGGGTGACCGGAGTAGATTATTGTCTCTCCAGTTGATAGTTGGCTCCTTCCACATCCGTTCCATCTGCTCTCGCAGATTCCCAACACTTCTATTTTATATCTCCTCATTTCTGCGGCTACCTGAGCAGCCTTCCCAGCTTCGTACATTGTACGAACATTCCACGTCCCCATCCTTATTTTCGCTTTCATCGAAAGAAGGCACATCGGCTGACTGGCTTCCCGAAGGCTTTCACCAGCACGCGTCATTTCACTTCCCCGATTCCAGCGAAAAATGAGGTTATTGTTTGTAATTTTAGAATTTTGAATATATTTGTGCGTTGAAGTTTTAGTAGCAATATGGTTAAGTATTGGGGGTGGAGTTGCTAGCACCACGCCCCAAAAGCACTGGTGTATTTAAATTCTCATCTTCTTTCCTCTTTAGGCTACAATCTAACATTAGCAGTTCCCTTCCAAACTTTCCAATTCATACATGAATTGAATTGTCTCCACCTTTCAGTTAGAATGTTTTGGAATAATCCATCTACATCCTTTGTTCTAAGTACACTGAATGTGACATCCACATACCACCACCGTACTTCTGAGTTAGGGTTGAACGTTTCAGTCGCTATGTTTTCTCACATATTCATGAATATGTCTGCAGTAGCAGGAGATATTGATGATCCCATAGAAACTCCCTCAGTTTGTTTGTTTATTTTGCACTGGAATTTAATCACTTTGGAAGGAAGGCATAGCTGCACTCCCAGAATTATGATCTCAAGTGACCTTTACCTCCTCAGTTCTAATTTTCACTCAGAAATGAGTTCGTTTCTGACTGCCTATATAGTCATGCTTATATGCATAGGTGTTTACAACAACTGCTTCTAAATTATCTAATTTTAAATAACCTCATATATGTTTTAGTTCATAAGAATTTGTTAGTTCTCATTTCGAACGGCTCAAAGTAGATTTAATACCATGGCTAAATAATCAGATATCAGACTATCAACTGACTAATCCGAGTTCAAGAATACCTCTGAGAAAGCGATGATCAGTGAGTAAGAATGTCAACATTCATGAAGTAAACTCAGTCTGTATACGTCAGTGAGTAGAGTTGTATTGTCATTGACAATTGTAATACTGAGTGAAGTGTATTCAAGTATGAAAAACAGTGGAAATCTTCCCAAATATTTCCACGTGTATTCCTCACATAGTACATTCATCCAGGAAGAAATACACGCTAAAATTTATTTCTCAATAGAATTCATTGAAATACTGAAGCCGCCTGTGAGATTATAATTTCGGAATGCAACACTTGATCTCACAGTCAGCGTGTCTGAATACCACAGGAATTACATCAGACTTAATTACAACTGCTTAACTTCAATGACAGTGTGCGCACGCATCGACACGAGTGCAGCAGTATGATACAATCAAGGAAGGGAAACACCCAACGGCATCTTGTTCAACTCAGTGCTGATACTAATAGTTACCAAAAAGCAAACACGATTTCTGTGATTTGAAAGGCAGCAGGAATACAACTGAACATGAAACATGCAAAAACGCCATGTCAAACACACCAATGAAAGTACACATACGTGAAGCGATAACAGAGAATTGATGAAATGATTTTATCACAAATATATTGATGGAGAATAAATGATACATATGTCAGAAACTGAGGAGGAATACAACTTACAATTTTCAGAGGCGGAGTTACAAATATCATTTGGGTTTCAGGCGAACAATGAGAGATTAATCTATTTACCACTCGTTGGGATGTTTACCGCCAGTTCTCTCCCATTTGGTATCGAAGAGGTGAAGTGTCTTGGCATATGCGAGTCGAGTGGCCGGTTGATTCGTACACTTCTGATATACAGCTGAGCAGTAATATTCAAGACAACAGTCGTTGTCGTCTTTGCAATATTGTAATGTGTTGAGGCATTTGACACAAGTTCCTGTTCCCAATGGTTTTTTCGAACACAGATAAGGAGGGCAACATTCATTTTCCGTCTCACAGGTCTCGTTGAGTCTACGACACATTGACGATTGACCGTCGGCTGAAATAAAGTGGAAGTAGAAGTGAAATCAGTCAATGAGCATCATTCACGAGATGGGTGTATGTATGTGTGGATGAATGTCAGGCTGGATGAATGAGTGCGTGAGTGGATCTCAGCGAGAATCTGTTGATATGCGTGAATGAGTATGTGTGCATCTGCGTCTGTAATGGCTACAGAAATGAGATCGTTGACGATCTGATGCAGACACTGATTGTGCTTGCGATTCTGATAGTTATTTGGGCGTTGAATTTTCACCCTCGTTGCTGTGGATGCAGATAATGTTGTTCGAGTGGTATGGTTACAGTGATGAGATGGACGGTGTAAAAGAAGATAGACACGAAGATTTCGGTGATTAAAATTTGTGTGATTATTCAAATGGATGCATTGGAATTCGAATGAGATAAGGTGTGAGTGACTGATAGATGAACTCAATGATTGACTTACCCGTCGTCATGCACACAGCATACAATACAGCAAGGAGAATTGACAGATTACAGTGCATCATCACGTCTGTCTGCTTGTTGATGGCTTCGATGTGATTTGATTAAGATCTGTTAGGATGAGGTGTTTATATATAGCCAGAGAAGACGATAAAAATAGACAAAATCATGAGTGATGCATTAGTCGGGTCATCTGCGTGATTCAACATGCTTTAGCTTGGGTTGAGTGAGTTTGTGAATCACGCATTTGTGGGCTGCATGTTTCATGCAATATGACAGATGATTTGATGAATAAAGCCTTTCAGGCTCTACCACCCACTCAAGCACAAATCAAATTGTTATTCTCATTCACTTTCACACGCTTCACAATAAGAACACACACACACTCACACGCAGCAAATTCTGCAACCGACGCAGTGATTGACAATGAAATGTCGCATACATTTGTGCAAGACGCAGATGCACTTATTGTTGATAACACTCGCATATCATACATAGGATTCCTTATATGGAAGCAGTTATATTGGTATCGGGGATGACCTCCACAGGCGTATTTCAGGGAGGGACAAGACCACCTCACGGTCTCCATTTGACGAGGTGATATGATTTGTGGAATGCATTGGAATGCCTGCGATTTCAGTCTGATAGGCAGGACTGATGAATCAGTGGTAGCCGGAACATATGTAAGAAGATGAGAAAGTGGCGAAAATTGTGAATGAGTAATTTCAGAATGAACCGATCAATTGTACTGCATGCATAACAAAACAACCACACGGTGGTGTGTGACGGAGTTACAATACTTAACGATGGTGTGAATAGATGGACAGTGGGCAATATGTGGTAAGATAGATGGAGTTGGATCACTGAACGTTCCTCGTACAATTGAACGTATGCGATCCGGATGATTCATCAGTATGCGGAGATCCGCGAAGTATTACTACGGTTGAGGTCGAGTGGTGAGAGAGAATACTTAGATATACAAAGGAAGTCGTTGAGTACCCTGTGTGATCACCTTGACATGATTATGAGCAATCGATTGAGCTTGGAACGTCACACTAGATGTAATTAGGATACAGTGAGCCCATATCAAATGGAAATTTCCTATGGGTCTTTTCCGATGTTATCATGTTTGCAGCGATGACACGTGAATGAGAAAACTACTAGGTACTGTGTGGTTATGCAACTCCTCAGTCTGCCTTACCTATTGTTATCACCTAACCGGTTAAATGTCTTAGGCATCTTTTTAAGGATATTCCTACACTTGTGATCATCGTTCTGATTCTAACATTCAATCGCCTACCATTGTAACCCGCATATTTATTGTCAAGAGTCCTTCTTCAATATGATGTGATGAATGACGTTGCCTGTTACACGAGAGTGAAGACAAAAATTAGCTTGACAACATTATTCTATCAGTGCACTTATTCAAATGACTCAATTATTTACTCTCCACGCTTTCTTTTAGTTAATTTGAGATTGTGTGTGGTGAGCCAGACGAAGATTTTAGATGAGGAAGCGAACTTGGCCAGCCAGGTGTATGGTCAGTACGTGTAAGCGGACAAGGTATGTGTCTGTGACAAGGTATGTGACGACGAGCACTTTTGTGTCAAAAGCTACCTAAATGTCACTATGAAAGAGAGTTTCTAGCATTGACATTGTTTTTGATAAATCACTGACCAGTTTGCGAGAGTTTCATTGGTCGAATTTCTTCAAATTACCTGAGTTAACATTATTTACAACAAAGTGATTGACTATTCATTCACGCCTTGATGACGTCTCCATCAGAACACATTGTGTTTCATTACTTCTTTTCACCTATGCACAACCTTGGACGATTCATTAAAATACCTGACACTGAAATTGTCATATACTTTCCATCATTATTGTGATGCAATCCAGCCATCTTACTAAGATGCATGCAGTACAATCATCCACTTCATTTTGCAATTACTCATTCTCCATTGTCACCCATTTCCTACGTTCTAACACATGTTCCATACACCACTGATGTACGACTCTCACCTTTGCATTCGATGTCACATTCATTTCGAGGGATTTTAGAATCATATCAAACACAGTGGCATTCGCGTCTCTAAACACCTTCTGAAGTCATTATTCTACAAAACAATGAAATGGATAACAGTCACTTGACCTGACATTCACTTCTAAACAACAGTGCACTTATCCAACGTGATATTGATTTGTTAGCAGTCCATCATCTTGTCTTCATATGTCTGTACAGTTCACAAACTTTCGTTAATACTGGTGTTCCCAGTTGGATCAGCTGCTCAGTCCAACCGAGATAGAACGATTTCAATTATTCAAAACAACTCTGAGGTTTCAAACTCATAATGGAAAATTGATATCGCCTGTTGAATATGTCCACCGTCTACATTCTTGCAGATTACACCACATTCATCGCTTACTCTCAAAGTTGCTTCTCTCAGAGATTGGTTTATCGACGGACACCATCGCCTTGATATTGAGAATAACAATTCATTTTGTTGTTGAATTATATCATTAGATCGATTGCAACTTCGAAGTGAATGGACTTGTGCCCTAGGTATATTCTGAATGTGTGCTTACATGTCAGTTGATACAGAAATGCAGGATTCCGCCTGCAATGTTATCATTCCCAGAATTGACGTAGAAATCTTCAGATGCAAAACGTGATGAAGATTCACTCGCTCACCTGAAAATATAGATTAAAGAGAGAGAGAGATGAGGACAAGAAATTTTGTAAATCGGCATTTCCTACGTAGGTCAATTAATTCACTCCACTGCAAGCCGACTAGTCTCATACAAGATTTTACAAAATGGATTAGAGTTCTGTCTTATTTGACATTCAATTTTTTCCATCAAATAATGTTTCGACCATCAATAAATAAATGGTATCCAGATGAGATTTCCTCAACAACTTGAATAACACACACATGTTGACTACATCAGGATTTATTTCTCCCTTCTCATTATTTGGATTTTGTCAACAAAACGTGATCACAAGTTTTGGAATATCCTTAGACACATGCCTAAGACATTTAACCGGTTAGGTATTACCAATAGCTTAGGTAGACTTAGGTGCTGCATAACCACACAGTACCTAGTAGTTCGCTCCTTCACGTGTCATCATTGCAAACATGATAATTTCGGAAAAGACCCATGGGGAATTTCCATTTGATATGGGCTCACAATATCCTACATTACTCTCTAGTGATGACGTTCCAAGCTCAATCGATTGCTCATAATCATGTCAAGGTGATCACACAGGGTACTCAACGACTTCCTTTGTATATCTACAGTACTTCTCTCTCACCACTCGACCTCAACCGTAGTAATACTTCCCGGATCTCCGACATCACTGATGAATCATCCGGATCGCATACGTTCAGTTGTACGAAGAAAGTTTCAGTGATCCAACTCCATCTCTCTTACCACATCTTGCTCACTCTCCATCTATTCACACCATCATTAAGTATTATAACTCCGTCACACACCACCGTGTGGTTGTTTTGTTATGCATGCAGTACAATTGATCGGTTCATTCTGAAATTACTCATTCACAATTTTCGCCACTTTCTCATCTTCTTACATATGTTCCGGCTACCACTGATTCATCAGTCCTGCCTATCAGACTGAAATCGCAGGCATTCCAATGCATTCCACAAATCATATCACCTCGTCAAATGGAGACCGTGAGGTGGTCTTGTCCCTCCCTGAAATACGCTTGTGAAGGTCATCCTCAATACCAATATAACTGCTTCCATATAAGGAATCCTATGTATGATATGCGAGTGTTATCAACAATAAGTGCATCTGTGTCTTGCACAAATGTATGCGACATTTCATTGTCAATCACTGCGTCGGTTGCAGAATTTGCTACGTGTGAGTGTGTGTTCTGATTGTGAAGCATGTGAAAGTGAATGAGAATCACAACTTGATGTGTGCTTGAGTGGGTGGTAGAGCCTGAAATGCTTTATTCATCAAATCATCTGTCATATTGCATGAAACATGCAACCCACAAATGCGTGATTCACAAATTCATTCAACCCAAGCTAAAGCATGTTGAATCACGCAGATGACCCGACTAATGCATCACTCATGATTTTGTCTATTTTTATCGTCTTCTCTGGCTATATATAAGCACCTCATCCTAACAGATCTTAATCAAATCACATCGAAGCCATCAACAAGCAGACAGACGTGATGATGCACTGTAATCTGTCAATTCTCCTTGCTGTATTGTATGCTGTGTGCATGACGACGGGTAAGTCAATCATTGAGTTCATCTATCAGTCACTCACACGTCATCTCATTCGAATTCCAATGCATCCATTTGCATAATCACACAAATTATAATCACCGAAATCGTCATGTCCATCATCATTTACACCGTCCTTCTCATCACTGTAACCATACCACTCGACCAACATTATCTGCATCCACAGCAACGAGGGTGAATTCCCAACGCCCAAATAACTATCAGAATCGCAAGCACAATCAGTGTCTGCATCAGATCGTCAACGATCTCATTTCTGTAGCCATTACAGACGCAGATGCACACATACTCATTCACTCATATCAACAGATTCTCGCTGAGATCCACTCACGCACTCATTCATCCAGCCTGACATTCATCCACACATACATACACCCATCTCGTGAATGATGCTCATTGATTGATTTCACTTCTACTTCCACTTTATTTCAGCCGACGGTCAATCGTCAATGTGTCGTAAACTCAACGAGACCTGTGAGACGGAAAGTGAATGTTGCCCTCCTTATCTGTGTTCGAAAAAACCATTGGGAACAGGAACTTGTGTCAAATGCCTCAACACATTACAATATTGCAGAGACGACAACGACTGTTGTCTTGAATATTACTGCTCAGCTGTATATCAGAAGTGTACGAATCAACCGGCTACTCGAACGGTACATGTCAAGACACTTCCCCTCTTCGATACCAAATGAGAAAGAATCGACGGTGCACATCCCAACGGGTGACAAATAGTGTAATCTCTCATTGGCCGCTCGAAACCCAAAGTATATTTGTAACTCCGCCTCTGAAAATTGTAAGTTGTATTCCTCCTCAGTTTCTGACATATGTATCATTTAAACTCCATCAATATATTTGTGATAAAACATTTCATCAATTCTCTGTTATCGCTTCACGTATGTGTACGTTCATTGGTGTGTTTGACATGGCGTTTCGCATGTTTGATGTTCAGTTGGATTCCTCCTGCTTTTCAAATCACAGAAATCGTGTTTGCTTTTTGGTAACTATTAGTATCAGCACTGAGTTGGACAGGAAGCGATTGAGTTTTTCCCTTCCTGGATTGTATCATACTGCTGCACTCGTATCGATGCGTGCGCACACTGTCATTGAGGTTAAGTAGTTGTAATAAAGTCTGATGTAATTCCTGTGGCATTCAGAAACGCTGACAGTGAGATCAAGTGTTGCATTCCGAAATTATAATCTCACAGGCGGCTTCAGTATTTCAATGAATTCTATTGAGCAATAAATTTTAGCGTGTATTTCTTCCTGGATGAATGTACTATGTGAGGAATACACGTGGAAATATTTGGGAAGATTTCCACTGTTTTTCATACTTGAATA
Source organism: Trichobilharzia szidati (assembly GCA_944472155.2). Lineage (NCBI taxonomy): Eukaryota > Metazoa > Platyhelminthes > Trematoda > Strigeidida > Schistosomatidae > Trichobilharzia > Trichobilharzia szidati. The sequence goes on along the minus strand of OX235276.1, from coordinate 73,178,162 downwards.
CACTTCACTCAGTATTACAATTGTCAATGACAATACAACTCTACTCACTGACGTATACAGACTGAGTTTACTTCATGAATGTTGACATTCTTACTCACTGATCATCGCTTTCTCAGAGGTATTCTTGAACTCGGATTAGTCAGTTGATAGTCTGATATCTGATTATTTAGCCATGGTATTAAATCTCCTTTGAGCCGTTCGAAATGAGGACTAACAAATTCTTATGAACTAAAACATATATGAGGTTATTTAAAATTAGATAATGAAGAAGCAATGGTTGTATACACCTATGCATATAAGCATGGCTATATAGGCAGTCAGAAACGAACTCATTTCTGAGTGAAAATTCGAACTGAGGAGGTAAATGTCACTTGAGATCATAATTCTGGGAGTGCAGCTATGCCTTCCTTCCAAAGTGATTAAATTCCAGTGCAAAATAAATAAACAAACTGAGGGAGTTTCTTTGGGATCATCAATATCATCTGCTTCTGGAGACATATTCATGAATATGTGAGAAAACATAGCGACTGAAACGTTCAACCCTAACTCAGAAGTACGGTGGTGGTATGTGGATGACAGATTCACTGTACTTAGAACACATGATATAAATGGACTTTCCGAACACGCTGAATGAAATGTGGAGACAATTCAGCTCACTTATCAATTGGAAATTTAGGAAGGGAACAGCTAATGTTATATTGTAGCGTAAAGAAGAAAGAAGATAAGAAGTTAAACACCAGTGCTTTTACAGGAAACTCACCAAATCAAACATATATCTGACTTCCGATCATCCTATTCTATGTCAGTAAAAATAGGATTGGTGAAATGTTTAAGTGATAAGGCACAAATTCTAAGGAGCGCAAAGGCAAATAGAAGTGAGGCAATTAAGGCATATAAAAGAAAAATTACCCTGAATATTTAGTCAGGAAAAATGTAGGGAAATGCAAAAATAAAATAAATAACAGCAGCAGTGGTACTGATAATAATGACGACATGCATGTCAAATATGTGCAGGACAATACCAACAATGAGGAATCTAAATCATCAGTAGTAGTTATATACAAGGAAGGAACCATTTAATCCTTACTCAGAATTCTAAACAATACAGGCAGGAATAAATCTGAATGGCATTCAAACCCACAAACTCAATTAGAAACAAGCTTTTCCGGTTAAAGTATCCTGTGAAGCCAATTAAACTGAACATCAATTACCTGCAATGACTGATAGGTCGAATACATAGATCAAAGAGATAGAACAGGTGCAGTCAGACTAGCCAAGCATAAAAACCTAGCAAAATCTAGATTGATTGACCCAAACAAGATAAGAAATCTAGAGAAAATAAAGCTAAAGCAATACAAGCAGTTACACATAATCATAAATTAGGATTGTTTATTATGAAAGTTTTGAAATATAATGTTACAGGGTGGAAGGAGGGATTGGTAACAGAAGCTTCGTTTATCGAGTCAACTGAAAAAACATGTAATAGGAATGAAGAAACAACTATCCAAGATATCTGCAATACCCTACTACCCCTACGACAAATAGGACAGGACAAAGAAAACTATGAAACTCATGTTTTGAAGTCGTTTTATCTTAATATATAGAAATGGTTATTTGCAATAAATTTTGTTCGAAACGTCGTCCAGTGAATGCTACTGTTTCACAGTGTGATATATCTGATAAAGAAACGATTATGAACTTTGCTTCATCGTCATATTCCATGGTGGGAAATGTGTCACCCATGCATTGACAATAGAGTTCTAGTACATGTTTGCATGTTTCAAATGTTCACTCTCCCTTTCTGTGATGTAACTGTCTGCTAGTGATGATTGCTCCCACTGGTGACACTCGCCGTCATATAGAATGGTCTGAACAGCAATTAATAGGAGCATGAACGTGGAATTACGGCTTATATGATTCCAATAGACTAAACTTAGACGAGTGGAGTGACATTAGACATTAGTGTAAGTGATGAACATAATAACAGATTGATTCTGTACAATAAATTTAAAGAAAATGCAGAATTTTCAGCGTGTTCTATTAGAAAATATTTCCTGTACATCCATCTTTGCTTTCCACGTAGAACAGACATCTGTAGTACGCCAGGTAGCGCGATATTGTTCGATCTGAAGAATGAAATATGTCTGAGTACATTCGGCTACCCATCCACATACCTGAATGATTGTATCAAGAAGAATTCAATAAAACATAACATTAACTGTCTTGGATGGAAATTCAAATAGACCAGGGATTTTAGCAAGTCGACTAGTCCACTGTTATGGGCATGAATGCAAGCCATGATCTTCTGTACAACGATAATATTTATTGTGTTGCTAATAATCACCGCTTCATACGCTGAGGGTTGTCAGGTAGAGCAAAGCAACAATAGAATGAAATCTATATTACTTGCTGAATTAGGGTATTCCATTTCAATGCATCATTATTACTGTTCACCTGGGTTCCAAGTGGAATATAGGTCTAAGACAACTCATCTTCACTTTGTCCTACTTTCTGCTGTCCTCTCCAGCTGATACTATTATTGTGCGTTGTCTGTCATCACCTCATCTTCAGACTATCACCCTGATGTCCACCTAGCACAGACGACCGACTTGTTGTTCCTCATTCCCTTTTCACTCGAACGATTGTGTATCTTGAGCGCGATGTTATTCGACGGTCTCCTTAGTATGTTCTCCATCCATCTCCATTTTCTCCTTCATATTTGTTGTGTAATATTTTTTTGGCTAGTTTGTTGATAAGGTTTTTCGTTGTTGATTCTCTCTGGCCATTTGACATTCAAATGTTGTTCAAGAAAGGCAGCTGTTGATCACGGTCTGCGGTGGCCTGTTGGAAATGCTTTTGTAATGCACAGTGCTAGTGTCTGACCTACGTAATCATCTCTTTATTCGTTGAGAGTTCGTTGGTTACGGTAGAAAATATCTTTCCATTATCATTCAAACTTTGATAGGTTCTTCTGTTAAGTGTGGCTGTACGTGAAACAATACTCGCCAGATAAGTGAAGGGACTGATCACTTTCAAGTTTATCCCGCTGATAGTTACTGATTCTAGTTGCTTTCTATGTTGATTAGTAGGTGATTTTCTTCGCCACCGTCTTCTCAATGTTCAACCTTAGTCCTCTCCACTTCCATTTTTTCTGTCAATTTGTAGGCTTTTGGCTTCAATTCTTCGAGATTGTGTGACATTAAGCATACGTCCTCCTCGAAACCTAGAGATTCTGGATCTTAATAGAATTTAAAGAGGGTTGATACAAATGTACTGAATAATCTTCGGGATTGAGTGTTCTTTGTTTACACGAAAACATCCTCCCTCTCACTCTCAATATAAAATCCACTGTCTATGTCAAACATCATGAAGAATCAAAGTCTCTCTACATCAGCATACATGAATACGTGATACCTAACGAATCCAGATAGTAAAAACAGGATGCCACAATGAAATTCCAGGGTGTTAGTTGAAAGCTTCAGAGACTGCATTTAGTAGCATACATACAAACACATCCTCACTAATACCATCACACGTTAGTTTCAAACATTTTCTGTGATACATTTTCACCTCTTTCGTATAACCAGTGCAAAGATAACCACGTTTGAAGTGGATGTCTCCACATATCAGTGAATTACGATATATAGGATTGAAGCGATAATTCACTTTTGGAAAAATGCCTACATTATTCAGCCTGACTTCACACTGAATACGTAACCTGCACAGATGACCATCATCCAGTTTCTTGTGTCACAGTGACTACACATCATCAATATTTGTGGAATCCGACTGGATGGTGGTTGGTGAATTTCACGCCTTTTATCCACACAGAGAAATGTGTGACCATCTGGGAATTTTATTTTTTATTTAAATTGTAAGATTCTCATTTCTGTTGGTGAGGAAGAAAATTCTTAGTTCAAATGCTCCAGTGCAGAATTCATGGAATCTGGGCACCTTTAGTCCATATGGAATATTGAAATACAAAATATGGACCTGAAATTGTCAGGTGACTATGGCTGAATGCATTGTAAATATTCTCACTTTGAAGTATCACCGCAGTAGTGTTAATGGTGAGACGCAGTCAGATCAAAATCTAACGAATTTGAGACAAAAATTAAGGCAATGGGAATAAACAGTTTTCAGCATTGGAGGGTACGAACATGAATCATAGACAGCAGACAATTGTTTAGTGGGAGAATGTGGTTACTGAATATCGTACAGAGTGGAATAATATTGATTGAGTTTATTTTCAATGACGAACAAATTGATGGAAATAAATTAGCAAATATCACATCATTGCTAGTAGTATCAGATGTCTTGAAATGCACGATGTCATGAGATGTTCGATGGATTGCGCAAATTCTAAATTCCTCTGCATAGTATATTGGTGATTCGAAGTGTTCATGAAATATCCGATTTCTCGTTCATGAATGAATCTTTCAAAGATGAATTCTCGATTTTCGTATTCGAAATGCCGCCAGGGGGTGATCCTTCTCACTTATGACATTCGCTGTCAAAGAAGTAGTATCTTAGTTGTAATTAATTGAAAGATGAAATGAAATTCATATCTCATGTGATTCAAATTTCATTGGTTGACTTGAGTGTAGTGAATTCATGGTCGACGTGACGATGAGATATCAGTTAATGCCTCACAATAATGAATATCATTTTTTATGAAAACCAGTTATCATTCAGTTTTTCTTCGAGATGTGATGGTTACAAGGGAGAACCACTAGAAGGTAGATTCTAGATCATTTTGGATTATTGCATGTGATTTGAATTTAAGGAAGTGTATTATTCAAACTGGTACGATGCAGTAATGTTTTAAATACTGTTCGGAATTGAGTAGCCTCAATTATTAGCATCCTGTGAATTGTCAACTGCAATATGGTCGAATAACACTCTCATTGAACAGGGAATCCTCAAAAATAGTGTGACCTACTGAAGCTAACACATGCACACTCTCTCGCTATATATCAATCATCAGACTGCTATTGACGTCGGGCTCGTGTGACAGAAGGTTACCGTTTCTCTCTTCTAGTGTGTTTCAGAATTTCAGATAGTCAGATGAGATTACGCGTATATGTCGCATCACATTTACTTTGATTTTTACAGAATTTACTTCTATCTTCATTATTTCATCATCTGAATTGCGTTCGTATTTGCTTCCACTACATATACGAGAGTAACTCCTCTTCATTTTACAGAATGTACTTCGTCGATGTGTATATATGATCATATGTAGACCTAATGGTCCTGAATAGGGAATCATCTTTGAAGATAATTGAGCTGAATATGTCTATTACTGAAACACAACAAAATCGATGAATACTCCATTTTCACAACACCTACTCACTTCTACACGGAAATGAACTTTGTTTCAGAAAGTAATTTTGTCAGTCACATTGTAGGTCTGATTCCTGTTGAGGGCTCAGAATATGCTGCGACTACATTATCGCATATTTTATTGGACATTTCATGTTGTATCTAGCAAAATTGAGGCGACAAAATGCGTCGAGTGCGTGTTATTCTGCACCATTGTATCTGCTGTCCAACTAATAAATGGAAAGTTGTTTGTAAAGGTTTTTTCCTACCTTATATGCGATGTATTTATGTGTTGAGCAAACTTTATCACAAGACCTGCATGCGGCATCGGTAGCTACACGTAAATTGAAATGCAGCACTGAAGATGACAAAAAGAAGCTTGTCAAATTTTGCTATAATACTGATGAACTTGGTTAGTGAGGAAATTGTGAGGTTTACATGAATTATCTTTTCCTAAATCTACATGCGTAACATTTATTGCTCAAATCTGCATGGGGCATATTCGACTAACTGCTCACAAGAGATCACAAACTCATATGAGCATGAGAGCTTCCTACTGATATGGCATATATACAACAAACTCTGCTCGTAACGACATTGACACAAAGACATTTACATATTTATGTATATTTATACATTTAAATTGTAGCCAATAAAAGAATATCCTCTCTATTCTACTCTCACTCACCAGTCTACCATCCTCAACAGACATTCCTATAAATCGATCGGAATCCCACCACACCAACATAATCACGTACGTGGCTGTCGTTCAACAGCAATAAAACAACAGGAGGCAAATTTGCAGTTCAGTTATGTCATTTGCAGATTTCAGCGAGCGAATTCATTGAAATACACAAAGCCCAAACACATCCTCAGTAGTTCCACCCCACAATATTGACAAGAAGTCGTGATGATCCACAATTACATCTGATAGATAATCGTTACAAGGGTTATCTTGATTTAAGTGTGGTGATCAGAAAATCTGACGTATGCCTATAACAGGGAACTGCGATATGTAGGAGTGAAGCGACACTCATCACCACAGTCAATATCCGTCTGAAGTGTCGACTACTACGGGAAACAGTGAACTTTTTCTGTGCACAATTGGCCAGCCAGATATTCTCGAAGTGAATGTGCCGTAGGATTCATTTTACTGGTGTGTAAATGAGTTTTACTCCTTAATGTTGTTGTGAATAGCAGATGAGCGAAAGAGATATGGTGAGACTGTAGTGACCCGTTTTATTACTCATAATCGTACTATACTTTCATTGTGTAATTGTACTTTCATTTATTTATTACTCTAAATCTTGCATTTTAACAATTGATACATTTTGCACTCGCTCGATTTTTGAATTTTTGATTGCTGCAATAATACACTATCGTATTCCTTCGCAAGTGCCTTTTGAATTACGTTGCGGATGTCGAGTAATCGCAACGTTAGGGCACAATCATAAACGCGAGGAAGTATTAGGATATGTTTATACGCTAGTTCAATCAAAATATAGCAGCAACAAATTGGCGAGCCCGACATAGCTGATTGATGGACTACATCATTTCAAAGTATACACAGTGGAATAAATCATCTTTGCCGTCGCGTTAACTTTTATAACTTCATAACATTTGGATGTATAATTACTGATATTTCTGCTAAAAGTACCTCTGGACCTGGCGGCACAGCGACTGCTATCCCAGTTCACCCTGATACTCAAGCAGATGTAGCAGCTGACTGTTATGCAACACCTCAATTCCAGTTCTCTGTCCTCAAGCTTCAGCATTGTCTACAGGTGTGCAAACACTCTTACAATGGTCTGCAACTCGATTTACTCAAGTCGGTCCTACAGCTGTCCAATTACAACAGTTTACCCAATCACCTCAACAACAACAGATTCAAGCACAAGCTCATCAGTTACAACCAACTCAACAGCAAGCTTATATCCAACAACATCAGCAACAAGCAACAGTGATGGCAACTGACGTCTCTGTCAGTGGTCAACCTTGTACTGTAGCTGTATACTCCTATGCTACTCCCCAGTTTATCACTCTGGCACCAGGAGCTCCATTAAAAGTCATGACTGTTGTTCCTAACGGTCAATTGATTCAAACCACTGGTTTACCACAGCTTGTGCCAACTGCTCTTGTTGGAATGGCTATCAATCAACCAACTTCTACTCTCCAACCTCAGCGAACATCAATTCAAGTTACTCCTCAACGCCGAGTACAACAGCCAGCAACAACAACAACATGCTGACGGACGTTCACTTTCAACCGTATCAGCAGCAGCTACTGCTGCACTCTTCTCTAGCACAGTCATCTCTTCTTGTCCAGTTACACTTGTACAACCAGCTTCCATGGAAATAGAGGTAACTGAATGTTTACCCAAGTCATTTCCATACTACCTTATTACGGTACTATTAACTGCATGTAAGATATAAATCTATTCTGTAGCTCCTTACAATAACAACCCCATTATTATTCTAATAATTTTTCTGCTTTTATTGTTACATTTTGCACAACTTTCTGAACATTTTGGTTCGTTTCGAAGTTGTTAACATTTTCGCATATATACAGTTATATTATCAAACCTCAAAAACTTAAAATCCTCAATTCGGTTTTCATACCACAAACTCGTATATATTTCTTCTGTAATTGTAATTTACAATATCATTCCGAATACAGGTAAACTTCATTTACCTGCATTCTACGGAGGGGCTATTGTAGTGACCCGTTTTAATACGCATAATCGTACTATACTTTCATTGTGTAATTGTACTTTCATTTATTTATTACTCTAAATCTTGCATTTTAACAATTGATACCTTTTGTACTCGCTCGATTTTTGAATTTTTGATTGCTACAATAATACACTATCGTATTCCTTCGCAAGTGCCTTTTGAATTACGTTGCGGATGTCGAGTAATCGCAACGTGAGGGCACAATCATAAACGCGAGGAAGTATTAGGATATGTGTATACGCTAGTTCAATCAAAATATAGCAGCAACAAGATTCAGAGTTGGATCACAGCAAACATCTTCGTACAGTAATAATAATAATTTTTGCTTTATTCCAAAATCAGTAATAATGATACAGGTAGGAATTTTCAGCATTCAGTACAATATTGCATCTAATTTACTTAAGAACGA
>OX235276.1:73082170-73169196 GCA_944472155.2 Trichobilharzia szidati | reverse complement strand
CACATCATTGCTGAATTTCAGTCACTTTGTTTCAACGCCAACTTAATGATTCATCCATGTTTGAATCTGGTGAGGGTTGGCTGAGCATTGTTTGTGGTAATCTCGACGGTTACTGATTACTCTTGCTTGCTTAAAATTTGTAACAAGTGAGGTGACATGCCCACCAAAAGCAGTCCAGAATACGCACCACGTTAAATGATTATCTATTTCCGCATCGTAATCACCTAGGTTATTTCCGATATCTGATTCTGATGCATAATAAATCGTCCCGCTTTTGTTGATTGATCTTAGGAGTTTGGATTAGTTTGAAAATACTTATTCCTTATTCAATTTCCACCTTTTCACACAAGATAATCTCTTCATGTCCACCCTGTCGAATGATCAAATGATATTAATCTCTTGTATCTTTCTCAATAACGCACGCCTTGGATGATTAACTGAAATTAACTGATTTCTGTGACCCAAGGAATGATACACTGCATGACATATCGGTCCAGATTAATTTGAGCACTTGTGAAGACACATGCATCAAACATCTGTCTATCCCACTGCTATGTGCCATATCTTATTACTTCGTTTGTGTTGCAGTACATTCCACTAGAAAGCAGTATGATGTGATATTTGCTAATCTATTTCCATCAATTTGTTCGTCATTGAAAATGCACTCAATCAATATTTCATGCAACTGGTTCCCTTTAGTAGTTTGAAGAGAGGAAGAAGGAACATGTTTGCAGGATAATACGAGCTCGTTTTATTTCGTGGATTCTCATCAACTGCACACATCTTAAACAAAATCAAATTATAGGTTTCAAGAAAGTTGTGGAACATTGTTTTTCATAACTGCTTTGAGTTATAGATAGAAGACATAAGGAACATAATTCCAGAATTTGATGTAGGTGGACAGATTATTCTGTGTCAAAACAACTAATTATATATAGTGGATTTAGATAAGAGGAGTAAGAGATCAGATTTCTATTGGAAAACACAGATTAGTTAGAGAAAGATAGTGTGATTAATCTTTCACTACCTTGGTAACCCTAACTCTATTTTATTTTTGTTTTGCCTTTCTGTCAGTATGCCTGTGTGTTTGTCTTGTTACGTAACATTCTTTTCAATTTTGACCTTCAAGTTTCTAAATCTATTTAATTGTTTGTCTGTTTAAGTTAAAAATATTACTTCACTATTCACCCCCACCCTCTTAAACTCTCCACCACAAGATGCGTAAATTCAATCTGTTCTCTGACGCTGACCCTGTAATATGCCTCTAACTAATCTGTGTTTTCCAATAGAAATCTGATCTCTTACCCCTCTTATCTAAATCCACTATATATAATTAGTTGTTTTGACACAGAATAATCTGTCCACCTACATCAAATTCTGGAATTATGTTCCTTATGTCTTCTATCTATAACTCAAAGTAATAATGAAAAACAATGTTCCAAAACTTTCTTGAAACCTATAATTTGATTTTGTTTAAGATGTGTGCAGTTGATGAGAATCCACGAAATAAAACGAGCTCGTATTTTCCTGCGAATATGTTCGTTCTTTCTCTCTTCGAATTAATCAATATAATTCCACTCAGTACGATACTTAGTAACCATTTTCTCCTACTTAACAATTATCTGCTGTCTATGCTTCATGCACATACCCTTCTTTGCTGAGAACTGTTTATTCCAATCGCCTTAATCTTTGTCTGGATTTCGTTAGATTTCGATCTGAGTGCGTCTCACCATTAACACTTCTGCGCTGATAATTCAAAGTGAGAATACTAACAGTGAATTTCGCAGCATTCAGCCACAGTCGCCTGACAATTTCAGCTCCATATTTTGTATTTCACTATTCCATATGGACTACAGTCCCTAAGAATCCATGAATTTCGCACGGTAGCATTTAGACTAAGAATTTCACGCTCACCAACAAAAACGAGAATCTCACAATTTAAATATTTATAAATATATAATTATTTCAGATAGCCATACATTTCTCTGTGTGGATAAAAGGCGTGTGTTACAGAAGAACATGGCTTGCATTCATGTCCATAACAGTGAACTAGTCGACTTGCATAAATCCATGGTCTATTTGAATTTCCATACAAGACAGTGAATGTTATACCTTTTTAATTTATTCTTGTTATAATCATTCAATTATGTGGATGTACTCACACATATTTTTTAATTGATTGCAACATACTTTCGTTTGTTTCTGTGTAATAAAAGAAAAATACCATAGGGCTTATTTCATTCTTCAGATCAAACAGTGCTGTGGTACCTGGTGCATTGCGGATGGCTGTTTTACGTGAAAATCGAAGATGGATGTAGAGAAAATATTTTCCAATAAAATACGCCAAAAATTCTGCAGTTTGTATAAATTTATTACATAGAATCAATCTGTTATTATGTTCATCATTTATACTACTGTCAAACGTCAATCCACTCGTCAAAGTTTAGTCTATTGAAATCATATAAGCCATAATTTCACGTTCAAGCTCCAACTAATTGCTGTTCAGATCATTTTATGTGACCGGGAGTGTCACCAGTGGGGGCAATCATCACTAGCAGACAGTTACACCACATAAAGGGAGAGTGAACATTTGAAAGGTGCAAACATGTACTAGAACACTCTTGTCAATGCGTGGGTGACACATTTCTCACCATGGAATATGACGATGAAGCAAAGTTCATAATCGTTTGTTTATCAGATATATCACACAGTGAAACAGTAGCATTTACTGGACGACGTTTCGAACAAAATTTATTGCTCATAACCATATATATTATAATCAAACGACTTCAAAGCCTGAGTTTCATAGTTTTCTTTGTCCTGTCGTATTTGTCATAGGGGTAGTAGGGTATTCCAGATATCTTGGATAGTTGTTTCTTCATTCCTATTACATGCATTTCCAGTTGATTCGATAAACAAAGCTTCTGTTACCAATCTCTCCTTCCACACGTAACATTATATTTCAAAACTTTCAAACAAAACATTTCATAATCCATGGTTGTGTGTAACTGCATGTAGTGCTATAGCTTTACTTTCCTGTAGATTTCATATCTTATGTGCGTCAATCAATCTAGATTTCGCTAGGTTTTCATGCTTGGCTAGTCTGACTGCACCTATTCTACCTCTTTGATCTATGTATTCGACCTATCAGTCATTGCAGAGAATTAAGTGACCTAAATTATTCTGTTTAATCGTCTCCACAAGATAATTTAACCGGAAAAGCTTGTTTCTAATTGAGTTTGTGGGTTTGAATGCCATTCAGTTTTATTACTGCCTGTATTGTTTAGAATTCTGCGTAAGGTTTCCAAGGTTCCTTCCTTGTATATAACTACTACTGATGATTTAGATTCCTCATTGTTGGTATTGTCCTGCGCATATTTGACATGCATGTCGTCATTATTATATTATCACTATCACTGATATTGTTATTTGTTTTAATTTTACATTTCCCTACATTCTTCCTGACTAAATATTCAGGGTAGTTTTTCTTTCATATGCCTCACTTCCTCACTTAGATTTTCATTTGCTCTTCTTAGGTTTTGTGCCTTATCATTCAAACATTTCACCAATCCTATTTTAACTGATATAGAATAGGATGATCGGAAGTTCAGATATATAATTGATTTCGTGGGTTTTCTGTCAAAGCACTGGTGTATTTACCTTCGCAACTTCCTTCCTCTTTACGCTATAATCTAACATTAGCACATCGCTTCGTAAATATCTAATTCATAAGTGAATTGAATTGTTCCTAACATGCAGTTAGTGGGTTCGAAAAATCCATCTACATCCTTTGTTCTAAGTACAGTGAATGTGACATCCACATACCACCAATGTACTTCTGAGTTGGGGTTAAACGTACCAGTCGCTAAGTTTTCTCACCTATTCATGAATAAGTCTGCAGCAGCGAAAGATATTGATGATCTCATAGCAACTCCCTCAGATTGTTTGTTCATTTTGCACTGGAATCTAGTCACTTTGAAAGGAAGGCATAGCTGCACTCCCACAATCATGACCTCAAGTGACATTTTCCTCCTCAGTTCGAATTTTTTGTCAGAAATGAGTTCGTTTCTGACTGCCTATATAGCCATGCGTATATGCATAGGTGTATACAACCATTGCTTCTTCATTATCTAATTTTAAATAACCTCATATATGTTTTAGTTCATAAGAATTTGTTAGTCCGAATTTCGAATGGCTTTAAGGAGATTTAATACCATGGCTAAATAATCAGATATCAGAAAATCAACTGACTAATCCGAGTTCAAGAATACCTCTGAGAAAGCGACGATGAAAGAGTAAGAAGATCTAAGTTTATGAAGTAAACTCAGTCTGTAGACATCAGCGAGCAGAGTTGTATTGTCATTGATACTTGCAATACTGAGTGAAGCGTATTCAACTATGACAAACAGTGCAAATCTTCTCAGATATTTCATGTTTATTCCGCACGTAGTACATTCATCCAGGAAGAAATACACGCTAAAGTTTATTGCTCAACAGAATTCATTGAAATACTGAGGCCACCTGTGAGATTATAATTTCGGAATAGAACACTTGATCTCACAGTCAGAGTTTCTCAATACCACAGGAATTATATCAGACTTTATTACAACTACTTAACTTCAATGACAGTGTACGCACACATCGATACGAGTGCAGCAGTATGATACAATCCAGGAAAGGAAAAACTCAATCGCTTCCTGTCCAACTCAGTGATCATACTAATAGTTACCGAAAAGCAAACACGATTTCTGTGATTTCAAAGGCAGCAGGAATACAACGGAACATCAAACATGCGAAAACGCCATGTCAAACGCACCAATGCACGTACACACACGTGAAACGATAACAGAGAATTGATGAAATGTTTTATCACAAATATATTGATAGAGTGTAAATGATACATATGTCAGAAACTGAGGAGGACTACAACTTACAATTTTCAGAGGCGGAGTTACAAATGTCATTTGGGTTTGGAGCGGCGAATGAGAGATTATACTGTTTGTCACTCGTTGGGATGTTTACCGTCGATTCTCTCCCATTTGTTATCGAAGAGGGGAAGTGTCTTGAAATGTGCGATTCGAGTGGCCGGTTGATTCGTACACTTCTGTAATACAGCTGAGCAGTAATATTCAAGACAACAGTCGTTATCGTCTTTGCAATATTGTAGTGTGTTGAGGCATTTGACACAAGTTCCTGTTCCCAATGGTTTTTTCGAACACAGATAAGGAGGGCAACATTCACTTTCCGTCTCACAGGTCTCGTTGAGTTTACGACACATTGACGATTGACCGTCGGCTGAAATGAAGTGGAAGTAGAAGTGAAATCAATCAATGAGCATCATTCACGAGATGGGTGTGTGTATGTGTGTATGAATGTCAGGCTGGATGAATGAGTGCGTGAGTGGATCTCAGCGAGAAACTGTTGATATGAGTGAATGAGTATGTGTGCATCTGCGTCTGTAATGGCTGCAGAAATGAGATCGTTGACGATCTGATGCAGGCACTGATTGTGCTTGCGATTCTGATAGATTTATGGGCGTTGGGAATTCACCCTCGTTGCTGTGGATGCAGATAATGTTGGTCGAGTGGTATGGTTACAGTGATGAGATGGACGGTGTAAAAGAAGATAGACACGAAGATTTCGGTGATTAAAATTTGTGTGATTATGCAAATGGATGCATCGGAATTCGAATGAGATGACGTGTGAGTGACTGATAGATGAACTCACTGATTGACTTACCCGTCGTCATGCACACAGCATACAATACAGCAAGGAGAATTGACAGATTACAGTGCATCATCACGTCTGTCTGCTTGTTGGTGGCTTCGATGTGATTTGATTAAGATCTGTTAGGACGAGGTGCTTATATATAGCCAGAGAAGACGATAAAAATAGACAAAATCATGAGTGATGCATTAGTCGGTTCATCTGCGTGATTCAACATGCTTTAGCTTGGGTTGAGTGAATTTGTGAATCACGCATTTGTGGGTTGCATATTTCATGCAATATGACAGATGATTTGATGAATAAAGCCTTTCAGACTCTACCACCCACTCAAGCACAAATCAAGTTGTGATCATCATTCACTTTCACATGCTTCACAATCAGAACACACACACTCGCACGTAGCAAATTCTGTAAACCAACGCAGTGATTGAGAATGAAATGTCGCATACATTTGTGCAAGACGCAGATGCACTTATTGTTGATAACACCCGCATATCATACATAGGATTCTCTATATTGAAGCAGTTATATTATTATCGGGGATGACCTTCACAGGCGTATTTCAGGGAGGGACAAGACCACCTCACGGTCTCCATTTGACGAGGTGATATGATTTGTGGAATGCATTGGAATGCCTGTGATTTCAGTCTGATAGGCAGGACTGATGAATCAGTGGTAGCCGGAACATATGTCAGAAGATGAGAAAGTGGCGAAAATTGTGAATGAGTAAATTCAGAATGAACCGATCAATTGTACTGCATGCATAACAAAACAACCACACGGTGGTGTGTGACGGATTTATAATACTTAATGATGGTGTGAATAGATGGAGAGTGAGCAAGATGTGGTAAGAGAGATGGAGTTGATTCACTGAAACTTTCTTCGTACAACTGAACGTATGCGATTCGGATGATTCATCAGTGATGTCGGAGTTTCGAGAAGTATTACTACGGTTGAGGTCGACTGGTGAGAGAGAAGTACTGTAGATATACAAAGGAAGTCAGAGAGTACCCTTTGTGATCACCTTGACATGATAATGAGCAATCGATTGAGCTTGAAACGTCATTAATAGATAGTAATGTAGGATACAGTGAGCCCATGTCAAATGGAAATTCCCCATGGGTCTTTTCCGAAATTATCATGTTTGCAACGATGACACGTGAAGGAGCGAACTACTAGGTACTGTGTGGTTATGCAGCTCCCCAGTTTATCTAAGCTCTTGGTAATACATTACCGGTTAAATGTCTTAGG
Source organism: Trichobilharzia szidati (assembly GCA_944472155.2). Taxonomy (NCBI): domain Eukaryota; kingdom Metazoa; phylum Platyhelminthes; class Trematoda; order Strigeidida; family Schistosomatidae; genus Trichobilharzia; species Trichobilharzia szidati. The sequence continues at coordinate 73,162,218 of OX235276.1, read as the reverse complement.
CATGTGTCTGAAGGATATTCCAAAACTTCTGATCATCGTTTTGTTGACAAAATCCAAATAATGAGAAGGGAGAAATAACTCCTAATGTAGTCAACACGTGTGTGTTAGTCAAGTTGTTGAGGAAATCTCATCTGGATACCATTTACGTAATGATGGTCGAAACATTATTTGATAGAAAAAAATGAGTGTCAAATATGACAGAACTCTAATCCATTTTGTAAAATCTTGTATGAGACTAGTCGGCTCGCAATGGAATGAATTAATTGAGCTACGTAGGAAATGCCGATTTACAAAATTTCCTGTCCCCATCTCTCTCTCTCTCTTTAATCTATATTTTCAGGTGAGCGAGTGAATCTTCAACACGTTTTGCATCTGAAGATTTCTACGTCAATTCTGGGAATGTTAACATTGCAGGCAGAATACTGCATTTCTGTTTCAACTGACATGCAAGCATACATTCAGAATATACCTAGGGCACAAGTCCATTCACTTCGAAGTTGCAATCGATCTAATGATATAATTCGACAACAAAATGAATTGTTATTCTCAATATCAAGGCGATGGTGTCCATCGATAAAGCACTCTCTGAGAGAAGCAACTTTGAGAGTAAGCGATGAATGTGGTGTAATCAGCAAGAATGCAGACGGTGGACATATTCAACAGGCAATATCAATTTTCCATTATGAGTTTGAAACCTCAAAGTTGTTTTGAATAATTGAACTCATTCTATCTCGGTTCGACTGAGCAGCTGATCCAACTTGGAACACCATTATTAAGGAAAGTTTGTGAACTGTACAGACGTATGATGACAAGATGATGGACTGCTAACAAATCAATATCACATTGAATAAGTGCACTGTCGTTTAGAAGTGAATGTCAGGTCAAGTGACTGTTATCCATTTCATTATTTTGTAGAATAATAACTTCAGCAGGTGTTCAGAGACGCGAATGCCACTGTGTTTGATATGATTCTAAAATCCATCGAAATGAATGTGACAGGTGAGAGTCATACATCAGTGGTGTATGGAACATGTGTTAGAACGTAGGAAATGTGTGACAATGGAGAATGAGTAATTGCAAAATGAAGTGGACGATTGTACTGCATGCATCTCAGTAAGATGGCTGGATTGCATCACAATATTGATGGAAAGTATATGACAATTTCATGTCAGGTATTCAAATGAATCATCCAAGGTTGTGCATAGGTGAAAAGAAGTAGTATATTATTATTTCCTTTAGTTCCTAGAGGAACACAGGGCTTCAGCCATGCGTCTCCATTGCGTTCGGTTCTCTGCTAGAGTTTTCACCTGGCTCCAAGTCTGCCCATACGCTTTCAATTCTTGTCCACATGATCTCCTTCAGGTCACCCTTGGACGACCAACTCGTCGCTTCCCTTTCGGGTTCCACTCGAGCAATGGCTTGTCTAGAGATGTCACCTGCTGGTTTCCTCAGAGTGTGGCCAATCCATCTCCATTTCTTCCTGCCTATTTGTTTCACAATCGGTTCCTGGTTGGTTCGCTCATTGCCAGAGATCTTTGTTGCTGATCCTTTCCGGCCATCTGATCTTGAGTATTGAGCGAAGACATCTGTTAATGAAGGTCTGTAGCTTGTTTGAGGTGCTCTTTGTGACACGCCAAGTCTCTGATCCGTATAGTAGTACTGACTTCACATTGGAGTTGAAAATACGGATCTTATTTTTGACGCTGAATGCTGTTGACCTCCACACAGACTTGAGAGTAATGAAAGCTTGCCTTGCTTTCCCGATCCTTGCTTTGATATCCTCGTCAGTTCCGCCTGTAGTTGAAACGATGCTTCCCAAGTAGGTAAAGGAGGTAGTTTCTTTCAGGTTCCTTCCATTTATGCTGATTTCTGTCTGTTGTTGTTGCTGTGGCTGTTGGTGTAGGCCAGGAATCTTCATCACCTCCGTTTTCTCTATGTTCACCTGAAGTCCTATCTTTGATGCTTCTTCTGCCAACTTGTTAATTTTCACTTGCATATCTTCCAGTTTGTGGGAAATCAGACATATATCATCGGCGAAGTCCAGATCCTCCAAGTTCTTTGTGTGAGTCCATTTTATGCCTGTTTCCTCATTGCCCGCTGTCTGTCTGTGGGCTAGTGCCCTTAGGGACTATGCTGCCTAAATTTTCTTAGGGAGGCTAGGACTTAGGGAAGCTATATATCAATGGATAGCTCTCAACGAGATCTACCCAAATTTGTCAAACCTCACAACCTACTGATACATTGACGATGGTATCAGTGGTGGCTGGACTTAGTCGTCATCAATCCAACCCCATGAACCAAACGAATTCAAAAAATATCATGCCGGATCGGCCGTGGCCCGGATTAACAACGACCGCGCTTTCTGCTGCCGTGTCACAGGGCAGAAGTGATAAGTATACTACTGAGACACACCAGGCCGCGTGTGACTGGCCTCAAGCAGATGTCCCCTGAGCTCTGCGGTCACGCAACACTAACCTTTTTTCTATTTCAGGTACCCGAAGACTAAACTGAGGCGTGAGGCCAGCAACCCCACCCTGTAAACAAAGATGCTACAGAAACTTCAGCGTGAACAATCTCCTTGCGTCAAAAGAAAAAGGGTGAAAAGAAGTAGCTGAACACAATGTGTTCTGATGAAGACGTCATGAAGGCGTCAATGAATAGTCAATCACTTTGTTGTAAATAATGTTAACTCAGGTAATTTGAAGAAATTCGACCAATGAAACAAGCAAACTGATCAGGGATTTGTCAAAAACAATTTCAAGGTTCAATCCTTGAAACCCTATTTCATAGTGACATGTAGGTAGCTCTGAACACAAAGGTCCTTGTTGTCACATACGTTGTCACAGACACATACTTTGTCCGCTTACACGTGTTGACCACACACCTGGCTGGTCATGTTCTTTTCTTCATCTTTACTCTTCGTCTCGCTCATCACACACAATCTCATATTAAGTAAACGCAAGCGTGGAGAGTAAATAATTGAGTCATTTGAATAAGTGCACTGATAGATTTTTGATGTCAGGCTAAGTTTTCTCTTCACTCTCGTGTACCAGGCAACGTCATTAATCACATCACGTCGAAGAAGGAATCTTGACAATAAATATGCGGATAACAATGATAAGTGATTGAATGTTTGAATAAGAATGATGATCACAAGTGTAGGAATATCCTTAGATAGATGCCTGAGACATCAGGATTGCAAGTTAATATCAGTAGTTTAGGCAGACTGAGGAGCTGCATAACCACACAGTACCTAGTAGTTTTCACCTTCACGTGTCATCACTGATGTTTCATCCGGATCGCATACGTTCAGTTGTACGAGGAACGTTTCAGTGAATCAACTCCATCTCTCTTACCACATCTTGCTCACTCTCCATCTATTCACACCACGGTTAAATATTGTAACTCGATCACACACCAACTTTTGGTTGTTTTGTTATGCATGCAGTACAATTGATGGGTTCATTCTGAAATTACTCATTCACAATTTTCGCCACGTTGTCATCTTCTGACATATGTTCCGGCTACCACTCACTCATCAGTCCTGCCTATGAGACAGAAATCACAGGCATTCCAATGCATTCCACAAATCATATCACCTCATCAAATGGACACCGTGAGCTGGTCTTGTCACACCCTGAAATACGCTTGTGAAGGTCATCCCCGATAATAATATAACTGCTTCCATATAAGGAATCCTATGTATGATATGCGAGTGTTATCAACAATAAGTGCATCTGTATCTTGCACAAATGTATGCGACATTTCATTGTCAATCACTGCGTCGGTTGCAGAATTTGCTACTTGCGAGTGTGTGTGTGTGTTCTGGTTGTGAAGCGTATGAAAGTGAATGATAATCACAACTTGATGTGTGCTTGAGTGGGTGGTTGAGCCTGAAATGCTTTATTCATCAAATCATCTGTCATACTGCATGAAACATGCAACCCACAAATGCGTGATTCACAAATTCACTCAACCCAAGCTTAAGCATGTTGAATCACGCAGATGACCCAACTAATGCATCACTCATGATTTTGTCTTTTTTTATCGTCTTCTCTGGCTATATATAAGCACCTCGTCCTAACAGATCTTAATCAAATCACATCGAAGCCACCAACAAGCAGACAGACGTGATGATGCACTGTAATCTGTCAATTCTCCTTGCTGTTTTGTTTGCTTTGTGCATGACGACGGGTAAGTCAATCAGTGAGTTCATCTATCAGTCACTCACACGTCATCTCATTTGAATTCCAATGCATCCATTTGCATAATCACACAAATTATAATCACCGAAATCGTCATGTCCATCATCATATACACCATCCTCCTCATCACTGTAACCATACCACTCGACCAACATTATCTCCATCCACAGCAACGATTGTGAATTTCCAACGCCCAAATAACTATCAGAATCGCTAGCACAATCAGTGTCTGCATCCGATCGTCAACGATCTCATTTCTGCAGCCATTACAGACGCAGATGCACACATAGACATTCACTCATATCAACAGGTTCTCGCTGAGATCCACTCACGCACTCATTCATCCAGCCTGACATTCATCCACACATACATACGTCCATCTCGTGAATGATGCTCATTGATTGATTTCACTTCTACTTCATCTGTATTTCAGGCGATGGTCAATCGTCAATGTGTCGTAAACTCAACGAGACCTGTGAGACGGAAAGTGAATGTTGCCCTCCTTACCTGTGTTCGAAAAAACTATTGGGAACAGGAACTTGTGTCAAATGCCTCAACACATTACAATATTGCAGAGACGACAACGACTGTTGTCTTGAATATTACTGCTCAGCTGTATTACAGAAGTGTACGAATCAACCGGCCACTCGACTCGCATATGTCAAGACACTTTCGCTCTTGGATACCAGATGGGAAAGAATCGACGGTAAACATCCCAACGAGTGACAAACAATGTCATCTCCCATTGTCCGCTCGAAACCGAAAGGATATTTGTAACTCCGCCTCTGAAAATTGTAAGTTGTATTCCTCCTCAGTTTCTGACATATATATCATTTAAACGCCATCATTATATTTGTAATAAAACATTTCATCGTTTCTCTGTTATCGCTTCACGTGTGTGTACGTTTATTGGTGTGTTTGACATGGCGTCTTCGCATTTTTGATGTTCAGTTGGATTCCTCCTGCTTTTCAAGTCACAGAAATCGTGTTTGCTTTTTGATAACTGTTTGTGTCAGCACTGAGTTGGCCAGGAAGCGATTGAGTTTTTCACTTTCCGGATTGTATCATACTTCTGCACTCGTATCGAGGCGTGCGTACACTGGCATTGAAGTAAAGTAGTTGTAATAAAGTCTGATGTAATTCCTGTGACATTCAGAAACGCTGACAGTGAGATCAAGTGTTGCATTCCGAAATTATAGGCGGCTTCAGTATTTCAATGAATTCTGTTGAGCAGTTAACTGTACCGTGTATTTCTTCCTGGACCAATGTACTATGTGAGGAATACACGTGGAAATATTTGTGAAGATTTTCACTGTTTTTCATAGTTGAATGCACTTCACTCAGTATTGCAAGTGTCAGTGACAATACAACTGTACTCACTGACGTCTACAGACTTAGATTACTTCATGAATGTAGACATTCTTACTCACTCATCCTCGCTTTCTCAGAGGCACTCTTGAACTCTGATTATTCAGTTGACTGTCTGATATCTGATTATTAAGCCATGGTATTAAATCTCCTTTGAGCCATTCAAAATGAGAACTAACAAATTCTAATGAACTAAAACATATATGAGGTTATTTAAAATTAGATAATGAATAAGCAATGGTTATATACACCTCTACATACTAGCATGGCTATATAGGCAGTTAGAATGAACTCATTTCTGACCAATCATTCGAACTGAGGAGGAGGAAAATGTCACTTGAGGTCATAATTCTGGGAGTGCAGCTATGCCTTCCTTTCAAAGTGATTAAATTCCAGTGAAAAATAAACAAACAAACTGAGGGAGTTTCTATGGGATCATCAATATCTCCGGCTACTGCAGACATTTTCATGAATAGGTGAGAAAACTTAGCGACTGAAATGTTCAACCCCAACTCAGAAGTACGGTGGTGGTATATGCATGACACATTCACTGTACTTAGAACAATGGATGTAGATGGATTTTTCGAACACACTAACTGAAAGGTGGAGACAATTCAACTGACTTATGAATTGGAAAGTTAGGAAGGGAGCTGCTAATGTTAGATTGTAGCGTAAAGAGGAAGGAAGATGGGAAGTTAAATACACCAGTGCTTTTACAGGAAACCCACAAAATGCAACAGATATTTGAACTTCCGATCATCCTATTCTATGTCAGTAAAAATAGGATTGGTGAAATGTTTAAGTGATAAGGCACAAAATCTAAGGAGAGCAAAGGAAAATCTAAGTGAGGAAGTGAGGTATATAAAAGAAAAACTACCCTGAATATTTAGTCAGAAAGAATGTAGGGAAATGTAAAAAAATGAAATAAAAAACACTATCAGTGATAGTGATAATAATAATGACTACATGCATGTTAAATATGCGCAGGATTATACTAACAATGAGGAATCTAAATCATCAGTAGTAGTTATATACAAGGAAGGAACTTTGGAAACCTTACTCAGAATTCTAAACAATACAGGCAGGAATAAAAGTTAGTGGCATTCAAACCCACAAACTCAATTAGAAACAAGAACAAGCATAAAAACCTAGCAAAATCCAGATAGATTGACTCAAATGAGATAAGAAATCAAGAGAAAAGTAAAGCTACTACACTACATGCAGTTACACACAACCATGCAGTATGAAATTTTGGTTTGAAAAATTTGAAATATGATGTTCCGGGATGCAGGGAAAGATTGTAAACAGAAGCTTTGTTTATTGTGTCAACTGAAAATACATATTCGACGGTCTCCTTATTATGTTCTCTATCCATCTCCATTTTCTCCTTCATATTTGTTATGTAATATTTTTTTGGCTTGTTTGTTGATATTGATTTCCGTTGCTGATTCTTTCTGGCCATTTAACATTCAAAAACTTGTCAGCGAAGTCGGCTGTTTATCACGGTCTGAGGTGGCCTATTGGAAATGCTTTTGCAATGAACAGTGCTGGTTACAGGGTGAAAGTAAAGATTGGTAACAGAAGCTTTGTTTATCGAATCAACTGAAAATAGATGTAACAGGAATGATTGAACATCTATCCAAGATATCTGGAATACCCTTCTACCCCTATGACAAATAGGACAGGACAAAGAAAACTATGAAACTCATGTTTTGAAGTCGTTTGATTAGAATATATAGAAATGGTTATGAACAATAAATTTTGTTCGAAACGTCGTCCAGTAAATGCTACTGTTTCACTGTGTGATATATCTGATAAACAAACGATTATGAACTTTGCTTCATCGTCATATTCCATGGTGAGAAATGTGTCACCCATGCATTGACAAGAGAGTTCTAGTACATGTTTGCACTTTTCAAAGGTTCATTATCCCTTTCTGTGATGTAATTGTCTGCTAGTGATGATTACTCCCAATGGTGACATTCGCTGTCATATAAAATGGTCTGAACAGCAATTAATAGGAGCATGAACGTGAAATTACGGCTTATATGATTCCAATAGACTACATTTAGACGAGTGGAGTGACGTTTGACAATAGTATAAATGATGAACATAATAACAGATTGATTTTATACAGTAAATTTATACAAACTGCAGAAATTTCAGCATATTTTATTAGAAAATATTTTCTCTACATCCATCTTGGATCTCCACGAAAAGGAGACATCTGCAGTGCACCAGGTACCGCAGTACTGTTCTATATGGAGAATGAAATAAGCCCAATTGTATTTTTCTTTGCTCACCCAGAAACAAACGAAAGTATGCTGCAATCAATTTCAAAATATGTGTTAGTACATTCCGCAACCCATCCGCATAATTGAACGATTATTACAACAAGAATTTAATAAAACATAACATTCACTGTCTTGGATGGAAATTCAAATAGACCAGGGATTTAGGCAAGTCGACTAGTCCACTGTTATGCACATGAATGCAAGCCGTGATGTTCTGTACAACAATTAATATTTATTGTGTTGCTAATAATCACCGCTTCATTCGCTGAGTGTTGTCAGGTAGAGCATAGCAACAATAGAATTAAATCTATATTTCATCGTGGATTAGGCTATTCCATTTGAATGCAGTATTATTACTGTTCACCTGGGTTACAAGTGGAATATAAGTCTAAGGGAACTCATCTTCACTTTGTTTTACTTTTTGCTGTCCTCTCCAGCTGATCCTATCATTGTCCATGATCTGTCATCACCTCATCTTCAGACTATCACCCTGATCTTCACATGGCACCAATGATCAACTTGTTGTTTCTCATTTACTTTTTATTCGAAAGATTTTGTATATTGAGCGCGATGTTATTCCACTGTCTCCTTAGTGTGTTGTGTATCCACCTCCATTTTCTCCTTTATATTCGTTGTGTGACATTTTTCGGCTAGTTTGTTGATAACGTTTTTCGTTGTTGATTCTTTTTGGCTATTTGACATTCAAAAACTAGTCAGCGAAGGCAGCTGTTGATCATGGTCTGCTGTGGCATCATGAAGAATAGAAATCTCTCTACATCAGCATACATGAATACGCGACACCTTATGAATCCAGATACAAAAACAGAATGCCACGATGAAATTCTAGGGTGAATGTTGGAAGCTTCAGAGAATGCATTTATTAGCATATATACAAGCACATCTTCGCTACTACCAACACACGTTATTTTCAACCATGTTCTGTGATGCATTTTCACGTCTTTCGTGTAATCAGTGCAAAGATAACCACGTTTGAAGTGGATGTCTCCACATATCAGCGAATAACGATATGTAGGATTGAAGCTATAATTCACTCTTTTTAATATACCTGCATGTTTTAGGCTGTCAACATAAATGCAGACTGCACACTGAATACGTAACCTGCACAGATGACCATCATCCAGTTTCTTGTGTCACAGTGACTGCACATCATCACTATTTGTGGCATCCGACTGGATGGTGGTTGGTGAATTTCACGCATTTTATCCACACAGAGAAATATGTGGCCATCTGGAGAAAACGTATATAAATATTCAAATTGTAAGATTCTCATTTCTGTTTGTGAGCGGGAAATTCTTAGTCCAAAGGCTACAGTGCATGAATTCATGGAATCTGGGTACCTGTAGTCCATGTGGATTAGTGAAATGCAAAATATGGACCTGAAATTAACAGGCAACTGTGCTTGAATGCTACTGAATGCACCGTAAATATTCTCACTTTGAATTATCAGCGCAGTAGTAATTTAATGGTAAGACGCAGTCAGATCGAAATGCTTACGAATTCCAGACAAAGAATAAGGCAATTGGAATAAACAGTTTTCAGCATAGAAGGGTACGAGCATGAAGCATAGACAGCAGATAATTGTTAAGTAGGAGAAAGTGGTTACTAAATATCGTACAGAGTGGAATAATATTGATTGAGTTTATTTTCAATGACGAACAAAGTGATGGAAATAAATTAGCAAATATCACATCATTCCTAGTAGTATCAGATGTCTTGAAATGCACGATATCATGTGATGTTCGATGGATTGCGCAAATTCTAAATTCCTCTGCATAGTATATTGGTGAATCGTAGTGTTCATGAAATCTCCGATTTCTCGTTCATGAATGAATCTTTCAAAGGTGAATTCTCGCATTTTGTATTCGGAATGCCACCAGGTGGTAATCCTTCTCACTGATGACATTCGCTGTCAAAGAAGTAGTATTTAGTAGTAATTAATTGAAAGATGAAATGAAATTCATATCTCATGTGATTCAAATTTCATAGGTTGACTTGAGTGGAGTGAATTCGTGGTCGACGTGACGAAGAGATATTAGTTGATGCCTCACAATAATGAATATCAATTTTAATGACAACCAATTATCATTGAGTTATTCTTTGAGATGTGATGGTTACACGAGAGTACCACTAGACGGTAGATTGTAGATCAGCTTGGATTATGGCATGTGATTTGAATTTAAGGAATTGTATTATTCGAAATGTTACGATGCATTAATGTTTAAAAGACTATTCGGAATCTAGTAGCCTTGATTACTAGCATCCTGTGAATTGTCAACTGTAATATGGCCGAATAACACTATCACTGGCCAGAGAATCCTCAAAAATGGTGTGACCTACTGAAGCGAACACATGCACAATCTCTCTCGCTAAATATCAATCATCAGAATGGCGAAGACTGATAGCGCGAACTGTCATAGCACCCCCACGACGAAAGTCAAGGGACTGATGATGATGATGACGAGACTGCTATTCATGTCGGACTTGTGGGACAGGAGTTGAACGTTTCTCTCCCCTAGTGTGTTCCAGAATTTCAGACGGTCAATAATCAAAAATTTTATCCAGATTAGATTTCGCGTATATGTAATATATCACATATACGTTGATTTCTACAGAAATGACTTCTATCTTCATTATTTCATCATCTGAATGGCGTTCATATTTGCTTACCCTTCATCTACGAGAGTAACTGCTCTTCATTTGACAGAAATTACATCGTCCATATGCGTATATGATCACATGAAGACCTTATGGACCTGAATAGTAAATCATCTTTGCAGATTATTATGGTGAAGATGTCTATTACTGAGATACAATAAACTCGATGAATGCTTCATTTCCACGACACCTACTCACTTCTTAACGAAAAGGAACTTTGTATCAGAAATTAATTTTCTCAGTATTATTATAGGTCTGATTCCTGATTAGGGTTCAGAAAATGCTGCAACTGCATTATCGTATATTTTCTTAAATACTTCAGGTTGTATCTAGCCAAAGTGAGGCGACAAAATGCGTCGAGTTCGTGTTATTCTGTACCATTGTATCTGCTATCCAACTAATAAATGGTAAGTTGTTTATAAGGGTGTTTGTCCTACCTTATATGCGATGTATTTATGTGTTGTGCAAACTTTATCACAAGACTTACATGCTACATCGAAAGCTACACGTAAATTGAAATGCAGCACTGGATATGACAAAAAGAATCTTGTCAAATTTTGCTATAATACTGATGAACTTGGTTAGTGGGGAAATTGTCAGGTTTACATGAATTATATTTTCCTAAATCTACATGCGTAACATTTATTGCTCAAATCTGCATGGGGCATGTTCAACTCACTATTCACAAGAGATCACATTCTCATATGAGTATGAAAGCTGCCCATTGATATGGCATATATACAACAAACTCTGCTCGAAACGACATTGACACATAGACATATACATATTTATGTATATTTATACACATAAAATGTAGCCTATAAAAGAATATCCTCTCTATTCTACTCTCACTGACCAGTCTATCATCCTCAACAGACATTCCGCTCAATCGAACGGAATCCCACCACACCAACATAATCACATACGTGGCTGTCGTTCAACAGCAATAAAGCAACAGGTGGCAAATTTGCAGTTCAGTTATGTCACTTGCAGATTTCAGCGAGCGAATTCATTGAAATACAGAAAGCCCAAACACATCCTCAGTAGTTCCACCGCACAATATTGACAAGAAGTCGTGATGATCCACAATCACATCTGGTAGATAATCGTTACAAGGGTTATCTTGATTTAAGTGTGCTGATCAGAAAATCTGACGTATGCCTATAACAGGGAACTGCGATATGTAGGAGTGAAGCGACGCTCATCACTACAGTCAATATCCGTCTGAAGTGTCGACTACTACGGGAAACAGTGATTTTTTTCTGTGCACAATTGGCCAGCCAGATATTCTCGAAGTGAATGTGCCGTAGGATTCATTGTATTGGTGTGTAAATGAGTTTTACTCCTTAATGTTGTTGTGAATAGCAGAAGAGCGAGTGAGATATGGTGAGACTCAGAGTCGGATCACAGCAAACATCTTCGTACATTAATAATAATAATAATTTTTGCTTTATTCCAAAAACAGTATTAATGATACAGCAAGGAATTTTCAGCATTCAGTACAATATTGCATCTAATTTACTCAAGAACGACAACAACAAAAAATAAATAAACGAAATAATTAATACATAATAATGATAACAAAACGTTTTTATACCAGCTATGTAGCAATTACAGTATACGATAAGGAGAAAAATACGCATAAAGTATAAAATTATAGTAATAATGGTAATAACAACTAAAATAAAAATAGCAAAGTTATAATTAAACGATATAAAGGATGACACCATAGAATTACAGAAAGATGAACAATGAAAGGGTCGATTCAATATGCTAATTACATAGTAACTTATATGTTTCACGTCTAACAGAGTCTTCATCACATAAAATACGGGCTAAATACGGTATTGTAGAATTTTTGTACTTAGTGGTACGAGCATATAATTTCTTATATTGACTTCTCGTTCTACCTGATGAGATACAAGGGGATAGTTGTGAATAAAGAGGGTGCAGAGGGTCTGACAGTACGGCCTTTGCCCAATTTGTACAGGAATTTACGTGTCTCTCGACTACAGTATTGGCGAGCTCACGCAGTGGCAAACCACAAGCCCTACTCACAGCATTTAATACCCTTCGTAGCATGACATAGTCTTTTTTAAGAAGCCCAGGAAAGATTAATGGAGAACAATAGAGTACAATAGGTAAAATACAGGAGTTTAAAAATTGCAGGACTAAAGGTTGGTTGATACCTTGTTGTCTTAACCTTTTAATGTAGAAGGTAAGACGAAACATTTTCTTAGAGATCAATAAAATGTGGGATGACCATGAAAGGTCAGAGGAAAGAACTAATCCAAGGTATTTAATACTTGACTTGGTTTCAATTTCTGTGCCATCTATGCTACAGGCATCATGGGAACTAACTAGTTCATGTATGTCACGTCGATGCTTGAAGGTTAAGTTAACTGCCTGACATTTGAAAGGATTTAACATAAGACCATTTGACTTAGACCACATGCTGATGTCCAACAGAAAGCTATTAAGTTTGGAGCAGTCAGACTCGGAAGTGATAGGCAGTGATACAGTCAGATCATCAGCATATTTGACAAAATTAGTTTCGTTTAATTGAGGCAGGTCGTGTAGGAAGAAAGAAAAAAGAAAAGGAGAGAGGACGGCACCTTGAGGAACACCGGCTTTTGTAAGCAAAGCAGAAGAAGATTTGCCATTATATGCAGTATACTGCATTGTATCAGAAAAATAAGAATGCAACCAACTCTTAGCCCAGGATGCTGTGTGCGTCAAGGAGAGCTTATTTAATAAAAGACCACTAGGTACAGAGTCAAACGCAGATGTGTAGTCTAGGAAAGCACCACGAACATATTTGGCACCTTTGTCTAAACAAAAAACAACATTATGATATAAGACAACCGCAGCATCCAAGGTACTTCTACCATGTTTATATGCAAATTGCTTAGGATCATTAAAAGCTTTCAATGAAGGTTCAAGACGAAGTAAAAGTAGTTTTTCCATCAATTTTAAAAAAGGAGAAGTAATTGCAATAGGCCTAAATTTAATATCGGTACCAGAAGATTGTTTTGGTATAGGGATAATTTTAATGTTTTTCCATGCAGAAGGTAGAACATTACTGGAAAAGGAAGCATTAAAATATTAGTAAGAGGGTAACACAAAATATCAGCACAGTTCCTGAGGACAATGGCAGGTACGCCATCAGGACCAAGGCTTTGGGAAGGCTTAAGCGAACGGAGACATTTAAGCACATCAAGGGTATTAAAACCACTTAAATTATTGTCTATGTGATTTGTATCATTAGGAAGGATATCGACAGAGGAGCGTATAAAAGACTTATTCAGATTATCAACATTAAGAGATTGGACAGAAGTACACCGCTTACCGCTAGTTATTTCTTTAAAAAGTTTCCATAAACTAGAAGTGGTTTTACATGACAAGAATCTTTGGTTGTATAAAACATTTAGTTTGTGCATTTCGAGTTTTATCAGAGTATTTAGCTTTTTTACACCTGACTTATCATTTGTTTTGAACAACAGTTCTTTATCTCTACGGAGCTTTTTGAGATATGGAGAAGAGAAACGGTCAAAACGAGTGAATAATGTTTCTTTAGGACAACATATTTCGAAACAGAATTTAAGATAATCTGTGGTGTTTGTGATTGTGACATTCAATGTTTGTTCTGTAAATAGGTCCCAGTTAGTATCTAACAACATGCATCTGAGTTTGCTTAGATTGTCTTGTGAGTAGCACCTCCGTTGAAATTTACTGTAGAGGTGAGGGGGACACGTTTGTGTGATTTGGAATATATTTTAGGCAGTACACGTATGATGCAGTTGTCAGAGTTCAGTACAGGAGCACGTTTGCGAGCTTCATATATACCAACATAATTGATGAATACTAGATCTAGTGTTTTTTCGAGATGGGTAGCAAAGTTAACAATATTGTCATGGCCAAGTGATATAAGAAAGGAGTGATCACATGAGTTAAAATCGCCAGTCACTATTTATAAAGAGTTCTCGAAGCAAGCTGCAGCAAAAGCGGTGAATTCATCTGCGAACATAGATAAATCCGATATGATACAGCCAGGAGAGACATAAACATTAGAAATATAAATGAATTTGTATTTTGACAAGTGTCTCGGGCGACATCTGACAGTGATGCAATCAATGTAGTCATTCGAGAATTTGAAACAAACTTTGTTAGAAATAGACCATTTTGATTTAATAAATGTAGCTACTCCTCCGCCGCATTTTTTCTTGGAACAAACACGGTCTTGTCGGAATACATTTAAATCATTTAAAGATACTATATTGTCATCATATGAGTCATGAAGCCAGGTTTCTTGTAGAGTGACAATAGCAGTGTTGTGATAAATTTCGGAAAACAAGTGGGACTGAAACTCCAGAATTGTGTGAGGCAGTGACCGACAGTTGGTACTAACAATAACCGGAACAGTGGTTTGATGTATGGGTATAGATTTTAAAGCACGTTGCCAACCACCATGGTGCTTTTTCTTGAGTTTATTGCAAATATGAAAGTTTTTAGGTTTTAAGCATTTTACATAATCCCGAGAGTGAATGATACGATTAGAATGCATAATTTTAAATGTAAACACCAACAAAATATGAGTAAATAGATGCAAAATATACATGGAATATGGTAGCCCAAAATGTTCAAACAGGCCGCCAAGGTCATACGCGGTACGAATAATTCATCGTTGATGTTGGAGATATGCCAAATATTACTAAGATTGAAGTCGAAGGGTGACATTTAAATACTGTAGAAATATAAAGGAATTTAGTGAGTACCCTGTGTGATCACCGTGACATGATTATGAGCAATCGATTCAGCTTAAAACGCCATCTTTATTACTAATGCAGAACACTGTGAGTCCCTATCAAATGAAATTACCCACAACGCATTTCTCTTGTTATCATGTTTTTGCAATGATGAAAACTGAAGGAGCCAACTAATAGGGACTCTGTGGTTATGCCCCAACTCAGTCTGCCTGAACTATTCATAATGCTTAAACGTGCAAATGTCTTATGGATCTGCCTAGCAAAACATTCCCACACTTGTGTTCATCGTCCTGACAACTGTAACCAAATAATGAACTATTTTTTACTCTAACATTCAGTCACATGTCATTGTTAGCCGCATATGTATTGTCCAGAATCTTTCTTTGGTGTTGCCTATCCGGCGTGGGTGGAGACAACACTTGGCTTGACAACAATAATCCGACAGTGCACTTAATCAAATATATCGAATATTACCACTTCACGCTTTCTTCCACTTTATATGAAATTGTGTGTTGTGAGTGGGACGAAGAATGTTGATAAGAAGCGAACGTGGCCAGGCTGTTGTGTGGTCAATGAGCGCAGGCGTACAGAGTATGTGTGTGTGACAAGGCATGTCATGACGAGGACTGTTGTGTTGACAGCTACCTCTGTCTCGAGATGAAATAATGTCTCTTTGAGCGAAATTATTTGTGACAAATCACCTGATCCGAATCGAATCTCACACTTTGGCTTCAATGTAATAAGGAAATCACGCTTGTTGATCTCTGAGTGTTCATATAGTAGCTGAAGAAATTCTGGTCAAATTTCACTAAATTACCGGGGCTTATTTTACTTACAATAAACTGAATCAGCATTTCATCCACGACTGGATGACGTCTCGATCAGTAAGCATTGCGTTTATATATGATAGAGAAGATTTGTAGCCTAGGTGGATGATTTTGATATGGTTGTGTTCTCTGAGCTGGATAGTTAATTTGCGAAGCTATCGTCGCCCTACTGGGTGACATTTTCAGCGCATACTTCAATTTGAAGTGAGCTTTTAGATTCCTCCACGAGTTAATTAATCATCTCTACTGGCGACCTTGGACGTGATTGGTTGTATTTGTGTGTTTTCATACCTTCTAGGTTACTTGTATGGTCACTCATTGTTTCTCTGTCATAAACTTTGACCCTCTGTGTGTGAGGTTTCTTTCTTATCGATTGATAAATTTTGTCTATCTCGATGTGTCTATTGCTTGATGATTCACTGGAAAGCCAAGCTTCTAAAAATTCTCTAGCATTCTCGGTGTTTCCTCTGTCTAATATTTGAACGTTGTCCCAGTCGAATTGATGTCCGTGGTTGTCTATATGTAGTGATATGAGGGATTGGATGTCTTTTGGTTGACATAGAATTGAGTGAAGTGACTTTGTTGGTTTGTGTACGATGTCAATTCCCAAAGGTTTGAAGAGTCTTGTAGTGATTTCTGAGGTATCCTTTATATATGGTAAGGTGATTTTCTTTGTGCTTTCCTTGAGGGCTTTTGGTTTGATAGGTTGGCTTGGGGGTATATGTCTTTTGATGAAATTCCGTGGATGCCCATTCTTTTGGAAGACGTCCAAGAGATATATTTCTTCAATTTTTCTTAACGTGAGAGTGCTGCAATGAGTCCTGGCCCTCTTGAATAGTGTTTGTATGCAATTCCTCTTGTGTGCTATTGGATTGTTGTTGCTGTAATTCCAGATTTGGTCTACGTCAGTTGATTTTCTATAGACTTGAGTTTCTAATTCTCCTGTGGTTGTTCGCTTGACTACGACGTTCTGATTCCTCTTCACTTGTGAATTTGACGTCGTTGAAGACGTTGTTTATCAGGTTGTGAGCTCTCTCTTGTTTCTTTTGATAATTAAAAGTGTGTCGTATACGTAACGTATCCAAATCTTGGGTTTGATCTTCAGTAGAATTATGTTCTCGAGCCTTTCCTTCACTGTTTCTGCAATCAAACCTGACATTGGAGATCCCATAGGTGTTCATTTCATTTCATTCTAAATCACTCCGTCGATTCCTGAATTCAGTGTGTGTGTGTTCTGATTGCAAAGCATTTGCCAGTGAGTGAGAATAATATTTTGATGTGTGCATGAATGGATGGTTTTGACTTAAACGATTAGTTCATTCAAATCTCTTATAATATAGCATGCGATATCAATATATAGATACTCCAGAGATATGATAAGCAATTGCACTATCTACGATACAAATTATACTGATACATAGATAGTCTTCGCTCATTGTAAGATCATTTCGCGTCTGTCGAAACAAGACACGTCGGCTGACTGACTAGCTTCCTGAAAACTTTCTACAACCAGAATTACATCGTCTAAACGACTGCAAAAGAAATTCAGTGAAGTTTATAGTTTTCATTATGAATGCAGTTCAATTGTTATTTATAAAGTACAATGTCACTAGCGTCACCAACGGCTCTTCATCTTTACTCAGGTTTGAAGCCACCTGGAATATTTCCCAGTTGTTAAGACAGACGGGATTTCAAATCCTTGTCAGAAGTACAACTTCCTGCCATTGATAATTGGAAGAATGCAGTATCATAATAATTTTTGAATTTCATTAGGGTTAGGTGATTTCAGTGACACTGATTGTTCTGGCGATGAACAGTCTTGGAAGTTAGAATGAACGAAATTGCATGAACACTGTCATCACGATGTGATCACACAGATGCATAAATTTATAATTTGTATGGCTGGACAACGGCATAGTATTTTTCAGGATATCCATTGTGAAATGAAACAAAATAAAAGCGACGGTGATGTGATCACTGTTGATTTGATTCATCTCTGTATCAATTTTCAGGTTTCAAAGCTCCATGTAGAACTTGGAGTGAAGATAATTGTGAATTGTAGCAATGACTCTTCCAATTTCTTAGGGGTAATAAGAACGTTTATTATCATTCCTAAAATTCGCTCATATTTATACTTGACTGTTTCAACGAATAGGATACTGATATGTGAGCCTATGGCCTTGTGGAGAGGCTTAGCATTTGAAGGTCAATGGGAGACAGTATGCTTAATAGGATGTTATTTGCATAAAATTTGTGGCTAATATGCAATGTTCGTTACTGAAGCGTGATTTCAAATCACTATAGGAGATAGAGTCCTTTCGGAAACAATATCAGTGTTGTCAATAAACAAATATGAGTATTGTTAGTCAATAAAATGGCAAAATTGATTGTTCGTATTGGCTTGAGTGAACTGATTCAGTATCATGACTCGAGTGATATTGACGGAGATGACGTAAGACCGGGGTAAGTTATGCTGTCGTTTGGTCAGTGAGTCAATCACTCATCATCCTTTTCGAATTCCAATGCATCCATTTGCATGATCATCACATTATCATCACCGAAATCGTCATATCCATCATCATCTACATTACCACCACAATCTTGATCATTCTGATCATCTTCATCATCTCCATACCACTTGACCCACATTATCTGCATCCTCAGCAGTGATGGCGAATTCTCAAAGCCAAAATTACTGCCAGCATCACAACCACAATCGGTTTCTTCATCAAATCATCAGTGTCATCATTAATGTCGTCGTCAAAGACCCATATCGACACAAACACAAACACACGTCGACAGATTCTCACCGACATCCAGCCATTCACTTATTCATCCAACCATGCATCCAACTCGCGAATGATGCTCGTTGGCTTCATACTGTTTCATTTCCACTTCACTTCATTTCAGCTGATGGTCAATGGCCATAACTGCTAGTGATACTCACTCACAGTTTCCCTCCTTTATTTCTTACATTTATAGCATCAATTTCAATATGACTAGCTAAATATATTTCGCTGAACGAATTTCTTCAGTTAGCTATTATCGCTCCGTGCGTTTTCTGATTCTCCTGTTATTGAGGTGAAGCAGATTCAATGATGTTCGTTCGAGTTACTGTGATGTTAATGAACACTGACTGTTGGACGAACTAAAGCATGCTGAAATTATAATCTCAAAGGAGGATTGGGTGTTTGAATGAGTGAGGAGATTTTCAGCAATGTATTCTAATGAAATGCGCGTCACTCAGTGCCACAGACGGGAACGAAATCACCATATTTTTGCCCTCAATCGTCTGAGCATGTCACCTCAACCAAATCCTTCCCATTCACTGTTTCTCGGTATTCCACGAAATTCTCTGAATTCCCGTTACCAGCCAACTTTCAACGAATAAAGAGATGATTACATAGGTCAGAAACTAGCACTGTGCATCAAGAAAGCATTTTCAGCAGGGCACTGCATACCGTGATCAACAGCTGACTATGTTTAGAATGTCAAATGGCCAGAGAGAATCAACAACGAAAAACGTTATCAACAAACTAGCCAAAAAATATCACACAAAAAATATGAAGGAGAAAATGGAGATGGATAGAGAACATACTAAGGAGACCGTCGAATAATATCGCGCTCAATATACACAATCGTTCGAGTGAAAACCTATCAAAGCTTGAATCATAGCGGCACGTTATCTTCTTCCGGTACCAGGCAATTCTCAACTAATAAAGAAATGATTACGTAGGTCAGAAACTAGCACTGTGCATCACCGAAGCATTTCCAACAGGCCACTTAAGACCATGATCAACACCTGCATTCGCTGACTGTCTTTTGGATGCTCAATGGCTAGTGAGTATCAGCAACGAAAACCCTCTCAAAAAACTAGCCAAAAAATATCTCACAACAAATATGAAGGAGAAAATAGAGGTGGATAGAGGACATCCTAAGGAGACCGTCGAGTAACATCGTGCTCGATATAGACCATCGTTGAAGTGAAATGTGAATGAGAAACAACAAGTTGATCGTCGGTGCTAGGTGGACATCAGGGTGATAGTCTGAAGATGAGGTGATGACAGATGATGGACAATGATAGTATCAGCTGGAGAGGGCAGCAGAAAGTAGAACGAAGTGTAGATGAATTGTCTTAGACCTATATTCCACTTGGAACCCCGGTGAACAGTAATAATAATGCATTCAAATGGAATACCCTAATTCAGGAGGAAATTAATATTTAATTCTGTTGTTGCTATGCTCTACCTGCCAACTCTGAGCGAATGTAGCGGTGATTATTTGCAACACAATAAATATTTTTGTTGCACAGAACATCAAGGCTTGCATTCATTTGCATAATAGTGGACTGGTCCAGTTGCCTAAATCCCTGGTCCATTTGAATTTCCATCCAAGACTGTGAATGTTATATTTTATTAAATTCTTCTTGTTTTAATCGTTCAATTATGCGGATGGGTTGCCGAATGTACTCTAACATATTTAGAAATTGATTGCAGCATACTTTCGTTTGTTTCTTGATGACCGAAGAAAAATACCTGAGAGCTATTCTCATTCTTCAGATCGAACAGTACTGCGGTACCTGGTGTATTGCAGATGGCTATTTTTATGTGAAAACTGAAGATGAATGTAGAGGAAATATTTCCCAATAAAATACGCTGAAAATTTTGAAATTTCTATAAATTTATTGTATAGAATCAATCTGTTATTATGTTCGTCATGTATACTTCGGTCAAACGTCACTCTACTCGTCTAGGTCTAGTCTATTGGAATCACACAAGCCGTAATTTCAAGTTCACATTCCTATTAATTGCTGTTCAGACCATTTTATATGACGGCGAGTGTCACCAGTGGGAGCAATCATCCCTAGCAGAGATTTCCATCACAGAAAGTGAGAATGAACCTTTGAAAGGTGCAAACATGTACTAGAACTCTCTTGTCAATGCATGGGTGACACATTTCTCACCATGGAATATGACGATGAAGCAAAGTTCATAATCGTTTGTTTATCAGATATATCACACAGTGAAACAGTAGCATTTACCGGATGGAGTTTCAAACAGAATTTATTGCTCATAACCATTTCTACATATTATAATCAAACGACTTCAAAACATGAGTTTCATAGTTTCCTTTTTCCTGTCATATTTGTCTTAGGGGTAGTAGGGTGTTCCAGATATCTTGGATATATGTTCAATCATTCCTATTGAATGAATTTTCCGCTGATTCGATAAAGAAAGCTTCGATTACCAATCTCTCCCTCCACACCGTAACATTATATTTCAAAACTTTCAAACCAACATGTCATACTGCATGGTTGTGTGTAACTGCATGTAGTGTTAAGGCTTTAGATTTCTCTAGATTTCTTATCATGTTTGGGTCAATCAATCTAGATTTTGCTAGGTTTATATGATTGGCTAGTCTGACTGCACCTGTTCTACCTCTTTGATTTATGTATTCGACCTATCAGTCATTGCAGGTAATTGATGTTCGGTTTAATCGGCTTCACAGGTTACTCTTCCCGGAAAAGCTTGTTTCCAATTGAGTTTGTGGGTTTGAATGCCATTCAGTTTTATTACTGCTTGTATTGTTCAGAATTCTGCGTAAGGTTTACAAGGTTCCTTTCTTGTACATAATTATTACTGATTATTTAGATTCCTCATTGTTGGTATTGTCCTGCGAATATTTGACATCCATGTCGTCATTATTATTATCACTATCACTGATATTGTTATTTGTTTTATTTTTACATTTCCCTACATTCTTCCTGACTAAATATTCAGGGTAGTTCTTCTATCATATGCCTCACGTCCTCACTTAGATTTTCCTCTGTTCTCCTTAGGTTTTGTGCCTTATCACTTAAACATTTCACCAATCCTATTTTTACTGACATAGAATAGGATGATCGGAAGTTCAAATATCTGTTTGATTTTGTGGGTTTCCTGTAAAGGCACTGGTGTATTTAATTAACTTCCTATCTTCCTTCCTCTTTACGCTACAATCTAACCTTAGCAGTTCCCTGACTAAATGACCAATTCAAAAGTGAAATGAATTTTCTCCAAATTCCAGTGAGTGTGTTCGAAAAATCCATCTACATCCTTTGTTCTCAGTACAGTGAACGTGACATCCACATACCACCGTTTTTCTGAGTTGGGGTTGAACGTTTCAGTCGCTAGGCATTCTCACCTATTCATGAATATGTCTGCAGCACTCGGAGATATTGATGATCCCAAGGAAACTCCCTCAGTTTGTTTGTTTATTTTGCACTGGAATTTAATCATTATGGAAGTAATCCATAGCTGCACTCCCAGAATTATGACATCAAGTGACATTTTCCTCCTAAGTTCGAAATTCAGGACAGAAATGAGTTCGTTTCTAACTGCCTAGAGGGACATGCTTATATGTATAGGTGTATATAACCATTGCTTCTTCATTCTCTAATTTTAAATAACCTCATATCTGTTTTAGTTCATAAGAATTTGTTAGTCCTCATTTCGAATGGCTTTAAGGAGATTTGATACCATGGCTAAATAATCAGATATCAGACAGTCAAATGACAAATCCGAGTTCAAGAATACCTGTGAGAAAGCGAGGATGGGTGCGTAAGAAGGTCTACATGTCTGAAGTAAACTCAGTCTGTAGACGTCAGTGAGTAGAGTTGTATTGTCATTGATACTTGCAATACTGAGTGAAGTGTATTCAACTATGACAAACAGTGAAAATCTCCTCAATTATTTTGACGTGTATTCCCCACGTAGTACATTCATCAAGGAAGAAATACACGCTAACGTTTCCTGCTCAACAGAATTCATTGAAATACTGAAGCCGCCTGTGACATTTCGGAATGCAACACTTGATCTCACAGTCAGAGTTTCTGAATACCACAGGAATTACATCAGACTCTATTGCAACTACCTAACCTCAATGACAGTGTGCGCACGCATCGACACGAGTGCAGCAATATGATACAATCCAGGAAGGGAAAAACTCAATCGCTTCCTGTCCAACTCACTGATAATAATAATAGTTACCAAAAAGCAAACACGATTTCTGTGATTCGAAAAGCAGCAGGAATACAACTGAACATCAAACATGCGAAAACGCCATGTCAAACGCGCCAATGAACGTACACACACGTGAAACGATAACAGAGAATTGATGAAATGTTTTATCACAAATATATTGATAGAGTGTAAATGATACATATGTCGGAAACTGGGGAGGACTACAACTTACAATTTTCAGAGGCGGAGTTACAAATATACTTTGAGATTCGAGCAGCCACTATTTGTCACTCGTTGGGATGTTTACCGTCGATTCTCTCCCATTCGGTATCGAAGAGGGGAAGTGTCTTGAAATATGCGAGTTGAGTGGCCGGTTGATTCGTACACTTCTGTAATACAGCTGAGCAGTAATATTCAAGACAACAGTCGTTATCGTCTTTGCAATATTGTAATGTGTTGAGGCATTTGACACAAGTTCCTGTTCCCAATGGTTTCTTCGAACACAGATAAGGAGGGCAACATTCATTTTCCGTCTCACAGGTCTCGTTGAGTTTACGACACTTTGACGATTGACCGTCAGCTGAAATAAAGTTGAAGTAAAAGTGAAATCAATCAATGGGCCCCATTTACGAGATGGGTGTACGTGTGTGTGTATGAATGTCAGGCTGGATGAATGAGTGCGTGAGTGGATCTCAGCGAGAATCTGTTGATATGAGTGAATGAGTATGTGTGCATCTGCGTCTGTAATGGCTGCAGAAATGTGATCGTTGACGATCTGATGCAGATACTGATTGTGCTTGCGATTCTGATAGTTATTTGGGCGTTGAATTTTCACCCTGGTTGCTGCGCATGCAGATAATGTTGGTCGAGTGGTAGGGTTACAGTGATGAGAAGGACGGTGTACATGATGATGGACATGGCGATTTCGGTGGTTAAAATTTGTGTGATTATTCAAATGGATGCATTGGAATTCAAATGACATGACGTGTGAGTGACTGATAGACGAACTCACTGATTGACTTACCCATCGTCATGCACACAGCATACAATACAGCAAGGAGAATTGACAGATTACAGTGCATCATCACGTCTGTCTGCTTGTTGATGGCTTCGATGTGATTTGATTAAGATCTGTTAGGATGAGGTGCTTATATATAGCCAGAGAAGACGATAAAAATAGACAAAATCATGAGTGATGCATTAGTCGGGTCATCTGCGTGATCCAACATGCTTAAGCTTGGGTTGAGTGAATTTGTGAATCACGCATTTATGGGTTGCATGTTTCATGCAATATGACAGATGATTTGATGAATAAAGCATTTCAGGCTCTACCACCCACTCAAGCACACATCAAATTGTGATTCTCACTCACTTTCACATGCTTCACAATCAGAACACACACACACTCACACGTAGCAAATTCTGCAACCGACGCAGTGATTGAGAATGAAATGTCGCATACATTTGTGCAAGACACAGATGCACTTATTGTTGATAACACTCGCATATCATACATAGGATTCCTTATATGGAAGCAGTTATATTGGTATCGGGGATGACCTCCACAGGCGTATTTCAGGGAAGGACAAGACCACCTCACGGTCTCCTTTTGACAAGGTGATATGATTTGTGGAATGCATTGGAATGCCTGTGATTTCAGTCTGATAGGCAGGACTGATGAATCAGTGGTGGCCGGAACATATGTAAGAATATGAAAACGTGGCGAAAATTGTGAATGAGTAATTTCAGAATAAAACGATAAAGTGTACTGCATGCATAGCAAAACAACCACACGGTGGTGTGTGACGGAGTTTTAATACTTAATGATGGTGTGAATAGATGGACAGTGAGCAAGATGTGGTAAGAGAGATGGAGTTGGATCACTGAACCGTTCCTCGTACAACTGAACGTACGCGATCCAGATGATTCATCAGTGATGATACGTGAAGGAGCGAACTACTGGGTACTGTGTGGTTATGCAGCTCCTCAGTCTGCCTAAACTTCTGCTATTAACTTGCCATACAGATGTCTTAAACATCTGTCTTAGGATATTCCTACACCTGTGATCATCTTTCTTATTCAAACATTCAATCATTTATCATTGTCACCCGCATATTTATTGTCAAGATTCCTTCTTCGACGTGATGTGGTTAATGACGTTGCCTGTTACACGAGAGTGAAGAGAAAACTTAGCTTGACATCAAAAATCTATCAGTGCACTTATTCAATGGGCTCGATTATTTACTCTCAATGCTTTCTTTTACTTAATTTGAGATTGTGTGTGATGAGCGAGACGAAGAGTAAAGATGAAGAAAAGAACATGGTCAGCCAGGTGTGTGGTCAATACGTGTAAGCGGACAAGGTATGTGTCTGTGACAACGTATGTGACAATAAGGACCTTTGTGTTAGGAGCTACCTACATGTCACTATGAAATAGCGTTTCTAGGATTGAACCTTGACATTGTTTTTGAAAAATCCCTGACCAGTTTGCTTGTTTCATTGGTCGAATATCTTCAAATTACCTGAGTTAACATTATTTACAACAAAGTGATTGACTATTCATTCACGCCTTGATGACGTCTCCATCAGAACACATTGTTTTTAGTTACTTCTTTTCACCTATGCACAACCTTGGACGATTCATTAAAATATCTGACGCTGATATTGTCATATACTTTCCATCATTTTTGTGATGCAATCCAGCCATCTTACTGAGATGCATGCAGTAATATCATCAACTTCATTTTGCAATTACTCATTATCCATCGTCACCCATTTTCTACGTTCTAACACATGTTCCATACACCACTGATGTACGACTCTCACCTTTGCATTCGATGTCACATTCATTTCGAGGGATTTTAGAATCATATCAAACACAGTAGCATTCGCGTCTCTAAACACCTTCTGAAGTCATTATTCTACAAAATAATGAAATGGATAACAGTCACTTGACCTGACATTCACTTCTAACCGACAGTGCACTTATTCAATGTGATATTGATTTGTTAGCAGTCCATCATCTTGTCTTCATATGTCTGTACAGTTCACAAAATCTCCCTAATACTGGTGTTCCCAGTTGGATCAGCTTCTTAGTCCAACCGAGATAGAATGAGTTCAATTATTCAAAACAACTTTGAGGTTTCAAACTCATAATGGAAAATTGATATCGCCTGTTGAATATGTCCACCGTCTGCATTCTTGCTGATTACACCACATTCATCGCTTACTCTCAAAGTTGCTTCTCTCAGAGATTGGTTTATCGATGGACACCATCGCCTTGATATTGAGAATAACAATTCATTTTGTTGTTGAATTATATCATTAGATCGATTGCGACTTCGAAGTGAATGGACTTGTGCCCTAGGTATATTCTGAATGTGTGCTTACATGTCAGTTGAAACAGAAATGCAGGATTCCGCCTGCAATTTTATCATTCCTAGAATTGACGTAGAAATCTTCAGATGCAAAACGTGTTGAAGAATCACTCGCTCACCTGAAAATATAGATTAAAGAGAGAGAGACATGGGAATATGAAATTTTGTAAATCGGCATTTCCTACGAAGCTCAATTTATTCATTCCACTGCAAGCCAACTCTGCCCACACTCTATTTTACATAATGGTTTAGAGTTCTGTCATATTTGACATTCAATTTTTTCTATCAAATAATGTTAAGACCACCATTAAATAAATGGTATGCAGATTAGATTTCCTCAACAACTTGAATAACACACACGTGTTGACTTCATCAGGACTTATTTCTCCTATCTCCTGATTTGGATTTTGTTTTCAGTGTAGCAATTTCCTTATAGAGATGCCTAAGATATTTGACCACTCAGATAATATCAACAGGTTAGGCAGACTGAGGTGCAGCATCACCACACTGTACCTAGAAGTTCAATCCTTCACGTGTCATCATTGCAAACATGATTATTTTGGAAAAGACCCATGGGGAATTTCCATTTGATATGGGCTCACTTTATCCTATATTACTACCTAGTGATGACGTTCCAAGCTCAATCGATTGCTCATTATCATGTCAAGGTGATCACAAAGGGTACTCTCTGACTTCCTTTGTACATCTACAGTACTTCTCTCTCACCACTCGACCTCAACCGTAGAAATACTTCTCGAAACTCCGACATCACTCATGAATCATCCGAATCGCATACGTTCAGTTGTACGAAGAAAGTTTCAGTGATCCAACTCCATCTCTCTTACCACATCTTGCTCACTGTCCATCTATTCACACCATCATTAAGTATTAAAACTCCGTCACACACCACCGTGTGGTTGTTTTGCTATGCATGCAGTAC
This sequence comes from Trichobilharzia szidati, assembly GCA_944472155.2. Taxonomy (NCBI): domain Eukaryota; kingdom Metazoa; phylum Platyhelminthes; class Trematoda; order Strigeidida; family Schistosomatidae; genus Trichobilharzia; species Trichobilharzia szidati. Next base: position 73,134,764 of record OX235276.1, on the reverse strand, counting down.
ACTTTATCGTTTTATTCTGAAATTACTCATTCACAATTTTCGCCACGTTTTCATATTCTTACATATGTTCCGGCCACCACTGATTCATCAGTCCTGCCTATCAGACTGAAATCACAGGCATTCCAATGCATTCCACAAATCATATCACCTTGTCAAAAGGAGACCGTGAGGTGGTCTTGTCCTTCCCTGAAATACGCCTGTGGAGGTCATCCCCGATACCAATATAACTGCTTCCATATAAGGAATCCTATGTATGATATGCGAGTGTTATCAACAATAAGTGCATCTGCGTCTTGCACAAATGTATGCGACATTTCATTCTCAATCACTGCGTCGGTTGCAGAATTTGCTACGTGTGAGTGTGTGTGTGTTATGATTGTGAAGCATGTGAAAGTGAGTGAGAATCACAATTTGATGTGTGCTTGAGTGGGTGGTAGAGCCTGAAATGCTTTATTCATCAAATCATCTGTCATATTGCATGAAACATGCAACCCATAAATGCGTGATTCACAAATTCACTCAACCCAAGCTTAAGCATGTTGGATCACGCAGATGACCCGACTAATGCATCACTCATGATTTTGTCTATTTTTATCGTCTTCTCTGGCTATATATAAGCACCTCATCCTAACAGATCTTAATCAAATCACATCGAAGCCATCAACAAGCAGACAGACGTGATGATGCACTGTAATCTGTCAATTCTCCTTGCTGTATTGTATGCTGTGTGCATGACGATGGGTAAGTCAATCAGTGAGTTCGTCTATCAGTCACTCACACGTCATGTCATTTGAATTCCAATGCATCCATTTGAATAATCACACAAATTTTAACCACCGAAATCGCCATGTCCATCACCATGAACACCGTCCTTCTCATCACTGTAACCCTACCACTCGACCAACATTATCTGCATGCGCAGCAACCAGGGTGAAAATTCAACGCCCAAATAACTATCAGAATCGCAAGCACAATCAGTATCTGCATCAGATCGTCAACGATCTCATTTCTGTGGGCATTGCAGACGCAGATTCACACATACTCATTCACTCATATCAACAGTTTCTCGCTGAGATCCACTCACGCACTCATTCATCCAGCCCGACATTCATCCACACATACATACACCCATCTCGTGAATGATGCTCATTGACTGATTTCACTTCTACTTCAACTTTATTTCAGCCGACGGTCAATCGTCAATGTGTCGTAAACTCAACGAGACCTGTGAGACGGAAAATGAATGTTGTTCTCCTTATCTGTGTTCGAAAAAACCATTGGGAACAGGAACTTGTGTCAAATGCCACAGCACATTACAACATTGCAGAGACGACAACGACTGTTGTCTTGAATATTACTGCTCAGCTGTATTACAGAAGTGTACGAATCAACCGGCCACTCAACTCGCATATGCAAAAACACTTCCCCTCTTTGATACCGAATTGGAAGGAATCGACGGTAAACATCCCAACGAGTGACAAACAGTGTAATCTCATTGGCCACTCGAAACCCAAATGATTTTGTAACTACGCCTCTGAAAATTGTAAGTTGTAGTCCTCCCCAGTTTCTGACTAATGTATCATTTACACTCCATCAATATATTTGTGATAAAACATTTCATCAATTCTCTGTCAATGCTTCACGTATGTGTACGTTCATTGGTGTGTTCGACATGGCGTTTTCGCAGGTTTGATATTCAGCTGTATTCCTGCTGCTTTTCAAATCACAGAAATCGTGTTTGCTTTTTGGTAACTATTATTATTATCAGTGAGTTGGACAGGAAGCGATTGAGTTTTTCCCTTCCTGGATTGTATCATATTGCTGCACTCGTGTCGATGCGTGCGCACACTGTCATTGAGGTTAGGTAGTTGCAATAGAGTCTGATGTAATTCCTGTGGTATTCAGAAACTCTGACTTTGAGATCAGGAGTTGCATTCCGAAACTGTAATCTCACAGACGGCTTCAGTATTTCAATGAATTCTGTTGAGCAATAAATCTTAGTGTGTATTTCTTCCTGGACCAATATACTACGTAAGGAATACACGTTGAAATATATGGGAAGATTTCCACTGTTTTTCATACTCGAATACACTTCACTCAGTAATAGAATTGTCAATGAGAATACAACTCTACTCACTAACGTCTACAGGCTGAGTTTACTTCAGACATGTAGACCTTCTTACGCACCCATCCTCGCTTTCTCACAGGTATTCTTGAACTCTGATTATTCAGTTGATTGTCTGATATCTGGATATTTAGCCATGGTATTAAATCTCCTTAAAGCCATTCGAAATGAGGACTAACAAATTCTTATGAACTAAAACATATATGAGGTTATTTAAAATTAGATAATGAAGAAGCAATGGTTATATGCACCTACATATACAAGCATGGCTTTATAGGCAGTCAGACACGAACTCATTTCTGACCAAAAATTCGAACTGAGGAGGAAAATGTCACTTGATGTCATAATTCTGCGAGTGGAGCTATGCCTTCCTTCCAAAGTGATTAAATTACAGAGCAAAATAAACAAACAAACTGAGGAAGTTTCTGTGGGATCATCGATATCTCTGGCTACTGCAGACATATTCATGAATAGGTGAGAAAACTTAGCGACTGAAGCGTTCAACCCCAACTCAGAAGTACGGTGTAGCTATGTCAATGAAACATTCACTGTGCTTAGAACAAAGGATGTAGATTGATTTTTCGAAGACGCTAACTGAAATGTGGAGACAATTCAACTGACTTATGATTTGCTAAGTTATGAACGGACCTGATAATGTTAGATTGTAGCATAAAGAGGAAGGAAAATAAGAAGTTGAATACGCCAGTGCCTTCATAGGAAACCCACAAAATCAAACAGATATTTGAACTTTCGATCATCCTATTCTATGTCAGTAAAAATAGGATTGGTGAAATGTTTAAGTGATAAGGCATAAAATCTAAGGAGCGCAAAAGAAAATCTAAGTGAGGAAGTGAGGCAAATAAAAGAAAAACTACTCTGAATATTTAGTTAGAAAGAATGTAGGGAAATGTAAAATAAAATAAATAACAACAGCAGTGGTAGTGATAATAATAATGACGACATGCATTTCAAATATTCGCAGGACAATACCAACAATGAGGAATCTAAATAATCAGTAGTAGTTATATACAAGGAAGGAAGCTTGAAAACCTTACTCAGAATTCTTAACAATACAGGCGGTAATTAAACTGAATGGCATTCAAACCCACAAACTCAATTAGAAACAAGTTTTTCCGGTTAATGTATCCTGTGAAGCCGATTTAACCGAACATCAATTACGTGCAATGACTGGTACGTCGAATACATAGATCAAAGAGGTGGAACAGGTGCAGTCAGACTAGCGAAGCATATAAACCTAGCGAAATCAAGATTTCTTGACCTAAACAAGATTAGAAATCTAGAGAAAAGTAAAGCTATGGCACTACATGCAGTTACACACCATCATACAATAGGATTGGTTGGGATGAAAGTTTTGAAATATAATGTTACAGGGTGGAGGGAGAGATTGGTAACAGAAGCTTTGTTTATCGAATCAACTGAAAATACATTTCAAAGGAATGATTGACATCTCTTCAAGATATCTGGAATACCCTACTACCCCTATGACAAATAGGACAGGACAAAGAAAACTATAAGAATCATGTTTTGAAGTCTTTTGATTATAATAAATAATGTTATGTTTGATAAATTTTGTTCGAAACGTCGTCCAGTAAATGCTAGTGTTTGACTGTGTGATATATCCGATAAACAAACGAATATGAACTTTGCTTCATCGTCATATTCCATGGTGAGGAATGTGTCAGGTTGAAAGACAACTATTTTCGTTAAAAGACGGCCTTCACAAACGTTTTTGGAGGAAGGAAAGTTACAAATACACTTAAGGCTGAAGAAGGGTGCAGTGTTTAGCGTTAAGTGCACACAATTCAGTGATCCTTAAACCTGATGATTTTTCCTAAACTGCGATCATTCATATAACCAATAAGCTAAATAAAACGAAGCCACCATTTATTGATCGCTCTTAACTTCAGGAGGAATCGAACATTAATGACTTGAGAACAGACGGTACAACAAAAGTTGAGTCTAACGCATTTGTACAGAACACTATGATGCCTAACGACTTCTTACTGTGAGCTACAAGCAACACGATATGCAAACTTTCATGAAACTGTTTCAATACTGCGAATAGACTTCAATGTTTATGAATGACAGCATGGCAGTTTTGAAGACTGTTCTTGATGAATCCATAAAGATATGCAGAAGACAGTTTTCGAAGTAGGTAAGATATACAAAACGAAAAGAAAATGCGTCGGTGGCACAGTGGTTAGGACTCTCACCGACCATGCACATGGTCCGAGGTTCGATCCCCTGCCGGCGCACACCCGATATCTATGGTCGGCCTGAAATTTGGGCTACCGATATCCATGCTGAAAATTCCATACTTGTACTGAAAATAGGGTGTGGAATCAAGCTGTAATCAAAATAAAATAAATAATTCATCACCCTGATTCACCATTGTGTCTCCTATGGAAACATTCGACTAAATTACACATAAATCTCTTTTCGCATTAATACACCAGTTATTCATCGACAAATATGCTGGAGACACATTTTCACAAGTGTACATGAAACAGAGTTATTCACTCTAGAGATCATGCGACCGTTTTCATGCAAGAAATATATACATATATATATATATACATTGGTAGATGAGAATTCACCTTTCCTCCAGCGGATGCAGATAATGTTGATCAGGTGGAATGGTGACGATGATGATGTAGGTTATGATAATGGACATGTCGATTTCGGTTATGCTGATTTGGTGATTACGCAAATGGATGAATTGTAATTTGAATGACCTTGACAATTCTTCACTTTGAAATATTCTCTTCGCATTCAATGTCTGTCATTACCACTTCTATCAATTCAGTGTTATCATATCTCTTGTGTTCTCATAGCTGTCATTCATGGCGTACAATTATATTGTCGATAACTGGCTGTCACATTTCCGATGAATAGGTCTGAGAATGATGGAAACAGCATGCAATGTCGACGATTCGGTTGTTAAAAAGAATTCTTCTTCGCTGAATCAACGTGTCTTCTCCCGTGACTACATTGTGTTTGAAGCAGTCAATAAGGAAGATGCGTAAAGTGACATCATGAAACTAATTCACATACTGAAATCTCCTGACGCTAATTCAATTTGTAAGATATCATAACACTACGTTCTATCATATTACCATGTGAAAGAAGAAGTATTTGTGAGAAGGATATGGAAACCCACCTAGCTTACCAAATTAGACGTATTCTGAGTGACTTTATGCCTAAGAAAATATTGAGATCCGTTAGTGGTGCCAATATGGTGAACCTAATTATCTTCCAGAGGGCAGCAACGAAATGAGAAGATCTATATTTTCTGAACGCAGTGAGAGTATGTGTGCCGTCAAACGTTTCAAGTGGAGAGTAGGTTATATATTTCTACTGCACCTTAAGACTTATCAAAATCAGAGGTAATAAACGAACTGTGTGTTCACGAACGATCTGCAATAAATAGTGTTCTCTAAGCTGGTTCGTTTAGATGCGAAGCTTTTGTCGTACTTCTGGACAGCATTTTAGCGCAATATTTAGCCTAAAGTGAAATGATTTGAAATTTTAATGGGCGATATAATTGCGTCTCTTGGTTGTATTGATCATTTTCTATCGACTTGGATTTCATACTTTCTAGATGGCGAAAGCTCATGTTCTGCTTCAAATCACCGAAAACACCCATTGAGTCATGAAGAAAAGAAGAGACAGATTCAGCGAAGAAAATTTTCTTTATCAACGAAATCATCTTCAGGTGCTGTATAGTCGTATTTATACATACAAAAATATATAGTGGTCTATTATTGAGTGATAAGGTGTGACATTATTGAAATAATCACTCAGAAGTTGCTTCAGTTTTGAAAATTAAAAGTTGTAAATTACGTGGTACTCAACGGAACAAAGATAGAAATTTGGTAAGGCTAAAATACGTTTGAGTCAGTAAAAAAGTATTTGAGTGTCAATTTAACAATTGTGAAGAGGGTGTGAAAATATACATAAGAAGCATATGAGAGTGATAATCGTCAATTAATTGTTAAAGCAAAAACAAACTAAAAGTGAAATTACAAATTACAAAATAGAAAAGAAAAATATCAAAATTTTTTTACAGTGAACGATTAGTGAGAAGATTGGAAAACCGTTTCCTGTATACAGAGTTCAAGGTTGTATAATGAATTGTCAGTGGCTGCACCATTCACAAAAGCCCAAATTTGACGACCTTTCTACCATTTGGCTTCAGTTTGTAGATGATCTTGAAAAACGACTCCGGTGGAGCTACGTGGCATGAGTTCACTAAATGCACGAGAATTGAGCTAGTAGTTGACTTACAATGTCCCTTTGCTAACCATGGCAGATAATGTTCAGAGATGCGTATGGAAAGTGTGGGCTTTGTGCGGCCAATATAACTAGCTTCACACGAGCAGGTGAATTTAATAACACACTTTGAGGTGTCCCGAAGCGGCAGTTTATCCTTCACACATCAGTTGACCAGTTTTCGGCTGTAGACATTGATACGTAGCTCAGCCATAAGGCAGGCTTTCTTCAATGATAATCGTAATCAATGCTCTAGGATCTCTTTGTCTATAAGTCATGTTGTTGAACTTGAACTGGACATTTAGAGTGCACCTCAAGTGTAGTGTCTTTAAGTAGTGGATCAGAACACATACGTCTAAATTATTATCCTCAATGAATTTGCATATAAAGCATATAGTTTCAGTTAGGGGAACTTTGGTGAAAAGCGAAGTAACATCAATGGATATCATTTTCTTACTATCACTTATTGAATCAACGAATTCGAAAGATTTAGAAACACTATGCTAGCAGAGGTTATTTCTGACAGGTATGAGGACTTGCGCGAGCCATTTGGCAGTAGCATGATATGAAGAATTTGTCATGTCCAAGTTTGAACGTAGTACTACGTTCAATTTGTGCACTTTCACGACACCATACAAACGAGGAATCATGGAACCAGAGAGACATATTTGCACGAATAATTCAGAGCTGATAATCGATTCATTCTTCATCTTCTTCAGAGCATGATTTAGCTTGCCAATGAACGTATATATACGTGAAGCGATAACAGAGAACTGATGAAATATTTATCGCAAATATATATTAATTCTGTGCAAATAATACTCTAGTCAGAAACTGAGGAGGACTACAAGCTAACATCTTCTGAGGTGGATTTACAAATAACAACTGGGTTTCAGGAGGTCAATAACAGATTATATTCTTTGTGGCAGGTTGGGGCGTGCACTGTCTAATCATACACTCGTAGTATTCACGTCGATATTTGAAAGGAAATATACGATTTTAATTGTCCCTTTGATCTGTACACCTGTGATATGTATCATGTCAGTAATAATAACCACAACACTCGTAGTCTGTTGTGCATTTTTGTCCAAAATTCATGCATTTGAAACAGGTTCCTGTTCCCAATGGTTTCCACGCACACCGTAGGGGATGACAGCATGGATAGTCTCTCTCACAAGTCTGTTACTGACCTCTTGAAGCCCAATTGTTATTTGTAACTCCAACTCAGAAGATGTTAGCTTGTAGTCCTTCTCAGTTTCTGACTAGAGTATCATTTGAACTGAATAATTATCTTTGCGATAAAAATTTTATCAGTTCTCCGTTATCGCTTCATGGATTTTTACGTTCCTTGATGTGTTAGTTATAGCGTATTTGTATGTTTGTTGTTCAGTTAGAGTCCTCAAGTTTTTCATCAGAAATTCGTTTGCATTTCTGTTAACATTATAAAGTGAATTTTTTTCTACTGCTCTACGTGTATCAACGCCTGCATTCATTGTCATTGAGGTGAAGCAGATTTCCTGAAGACTGTTCGAATTTCTGCAGTAATATGAGGCTATGAGTACTATGATGTAGATCAACTTTGGCATGATGAAATTATGATGCTGCAGGTGGTGTCAGTATCTCAACGAATGAGTGCATTGTCAGCATGCATTACACTGAAACATGTACTACTCAGTGCAAGAGGCAGATACGAAACATTGACATATGATAGTTAAGTGAGCTTCTTCAATCTGGACGTCTCTATTCACTGGTTGTTGGTGATATTCTCCATGATATTCTCTGAAAGTGAGACAATGATTTATGTTACTTGAATGAGATTGCTTCTGGTTGGTTAACGAGTAAAGCGAGGAATATGAATAATATAAAAAATAATAATAAATAAATATAATAAATAAAATATCACTTCCTTTTCTCCTGTCAGAACAAAGCGTCACTTCGATAAAATTTATTTGATTGGCACAAAATATATATTCGATTTGCCCCTCTTAGTAATCGTCGTTCAGATTTCGCCTATATGATAGGGAATGTTAACAGGAGGAATAATCCATACTACGTGACAGTTAACGCGCAAAAACAAAGAATAAACCAAATGATATTACGCAATTATTTTTCAATCTGATATAATTCAACACTTCTAAATCGAGGATATCATGGAAAACATGATTAACGAATTCCTTCTTCGAAGGATGAGGAAGTTTCGACAGCGCATCGGCTATCACATGATAGTGTCGATTGAAAGAAAATTTGCAGCTACAGAAAATAGTTAGATTGATATCGGACTGTGCTAATTTCGACATTTAATAATATTTCTGTATATCTGTATGAAGTGCTGAACCATCTTCATCATGAACAGTTGGGTGGGCGTTTCATGTTAAGAGACTACTGGTTTTTTGTTACTGCAAATCAAGCTCCATGAATTCGTTCTGAGAATTCGCGAGCTGAAATTTTACACATGTTTTGATGAAAATAAAGGATATGAAGTCATTTGAAAGGATTGAAGGCGCATTCAATTTCAGTTTGTTTTCAGGTGATGTTTCCTCATTAATTTTCAGGCTCAACATGTGTTTCTCTGCCAAATCTGTCTCCGCATTTCCTAGTATATAGGACAGAGCAATTTGAACAAACACCTGTCACTGCACAATATTTTCAACCATTCATGTGATTATGTTCACTGATTTCAGTAGGCTAGAGATGCTTGCTTAGGCATCATAGAAGAGAGTAAAAACGATGATATAGGAGAAGAGAGTTTGATGTGAGCTGTGCATTTCTGTTGGCCAACTAATATCCTCGTGGATTAAAGTAGACACTCATGGAATTTCCATCGAAGATAGGTGACCTATTGAAGACCACTAAATTCGAATGTATTTCCTGCGTCCAGATATTTCATCCAACATTGCGCGAATACATATTACCGCCATTGTCAAAGTAATACAAGTATCAGACTATCATTTGACTAATGAGAATTCATTGATGCTCGGATTATTGGCGAATATCATGGAGAATATCACATTGGACAAGTGAATTGAGGACGTCCATTTTGAGGCAGCATACGCAGCAAATAAATGCCAATGAATGTGGGTGTTTGGTGTCTGTTAGTTGCACTGAGTGATACGTGGTTCAATTCCACGAACTCATTCATTTAGCTAATGAAGCCGGCTGTGAGAATATAATTTCAGTATGATGCAGTTGACCTCACATTCTTTAAATGTAACAGGAGGTCGAGTGATATTCAATAATTTCGCTTCACCCTAAAGTCAAGAATCCACGCAGTGATAACAGTGCCCCAAATACTTATGTATGCTGAAATGTAACCCACGTCAAGCGATTTCATGCATGAAGGGAAACACACTGGCGAAAATATTGTCACTCAGTCTTCATACTCGTTCTGATCAAAATACAAACAATATTTCTAGTGAAGAGGAAACACAGCATCAGATATATTATGCAGTATAGCCTAACATTTTCAAAACGTTTAGCCAGTAGTGACACGAGTGCATATGCTTTGCATTTCATAGTCAACGACAATCAATATCAGAAAAACAGATCGTCATTCAAAAAAGCTATTTCTCCGAACACCTTCTTATCCGAATTCTTTGTTCAGCTAATTTGTTACGCTAATTCATTCATTGTTCCATTATCATTTCATTTTATTTCCTTTTATTTTATCTTATTCTGTCATTTCAATCAACCTACAATTTTGACTTCATTTCACTGATCCTATGTCTTCATCGCATTATTATTTTCACATATCCTTATTTCTGAACGTCCTTCATTTTCCGATCATTTATTCCACACATGTCCAGTAAACTCTAGATTCATCTCCAATTTGAGAAGACAAACGTATATGCCTACCATTTTGTCGTCGATTACGTTTTTTACCGGCTTCAATCTACTTCACACAGCTTCCTGAAAACTCAGAAAATGAGTTTGTGGATCAAACAATAAAAAGTGTTTTGGAGTTTGACTCTGGATTGATATCAGCTAGAGAACCGTCTGTCCGTTGAAAAATAGCATTTCCCGCCAAAGACATTGCTTGCTGGTTGAGCTTAATGTAACTTGAATTAGTCGGAGTTGGAATTCACTGACTGGTAATAAATCCAAGGTAGCACTCTCTGAACAGTTTAATAGCTTGCACTGTAAACAAAAAGGTCCTGATTTCGAACCTCAATCAGTGCCAGTTGGGATGAAACACCTGTCAAGTACTCCCTGGTTTTAAATTTTACACTGACTATAATCCATCTATCGTAAAACTCGAAAATCAAATCAAAACTCCACAAATCAACTCCTGAAAATAAAAACGATAGTATTATAGTGACAATGAGAATAGTGCGATTGAATTGCGAATAAAATTTCAACTCACACTTACAAATATCAATCTGCATTTCTTCAACACTGTCAGCAGTGTTGATAACGTTCGACTGAAGTTGATGGTCACGGGTTTCTAAACAGCTGATACTTGTGAACATGAGGTATACAGTGACATTTTTTCACGCGTATGTTGATAAGTGTGTGCATGAAAGACAGTTGTACAACATTTGTTAGACTCGGGAATTTAGAATAAGGATGACAAATCAGTGAGTCACATCCATTGTATATATTCATTCATTCACCGATATTCTCCATGCATCAGCTAACAATACACCGTCACGGCTGTTCAAGGCCTTTGTGATTCACCGATGTTTTCAAAGCGTCTACAGTCAGCCATTCTTTACACAAACGAACTCCTTTCTGTAGAAGCATGGTCCTATCAACATTGATTTTGTCTCCGCTTTCTACTGACTACAGTGCAATCGTTTATCTCTGTTCTATCAAACACAATTCTACTGTAGTCTCTGAAACCACAGTCGAATACTGTCGATACTCCTTCACTCATATAATTACTTGACTGGAAGCTCCTCGTACATATAAAGAGTCAAAGTGGCAACAATTGACCTGCATTACTCACTTTTGTCTGTTGCTTTGTTCAATTTTATGATTTAAAACCTTTACTGTAGATGAACATAGGAAGTCGATTGCACTTAATGTCGCACTGTTGTCATCATTGTTTATTCTTAGCTATATTTCATGCAGAGGTTTCTTTGCGTTAAGGAATCCTCACTGTACTCAGTCAATTCTGATCAATAAGCTTCCGCTCATTCTTATCTTCTTTTTTCAAATATTTTTGATATACACTTTCGCGTAATTACCTGACTGAACAGTAGGCTGTACATATAAAATTTCCGAAATTGACGACAATTTTGATTCATTTGTTCATTTGTTAAAACACTCAAATGATTTGAATGCTTAGCTCACTCACTCATAGATTGTGACCACCATTCATGCATTCACTGAATTATCCATACAGCAATGCAAATATGCACCAAGTGAATAACACACGTCACTCCCTTTTACATCCACTTCATTTTACTTCATTTAAGCAAATAATAAGATATCAAAGTGTCGTCAACTGAATTCTGTGGATCAGAAAATCAGTATTGCCAGGCTCTACTGTGTTGCAGAAAACGAGACGGATCAAGAAACATGTGTGAAGTGTTTGTGTGAAAGACAACATTGCTGTGATGAAATTAACTGTTGTCTGGAACATTACTGCTCAAACACTCGAAAACGTTAGCCATTTGAGATTACGGAGAGGTTTTTCGGTCCAATAGTTCATTTGTATTAAAGCTGAGTATAAATGCTAATAACATACACCCAGTGATAACTGAAATCATCGTCTCTCTCTATGTAAGTTGTTTTTCATGTGTCGTCGGTACAGTCAGTAACTTCATTTCACTCGTGGCTGAAATGTGTAGCATTGGGTTATTTCGATGGTCAGAGAAATCAATTTATACAAAGGGGACATCCTCTGTATGCATCAACGAGAAGGATGCAGGAGAAACACATTAGTTGATCATTTGAAAAGGTAGATACGAAGATATTATGTTGTGTGAAGTGTTGGAAATTGAATAGGGAATTAGTATTTCAAACTACTCCAAACTCCTCAGGTCAATTAACAAACGCGCACGATTTATTTCGCGTCGAAATCAGATACGGGAAATCCTATGGGTGAATACCATGAGGAAGTAAATAATCCTTTGACGTGGTGCGTATTATGGACTGGTTTTATAGGCGTTACACATAGCTTGATGCAGATGTATAGCGAGCAGGTGTTTTAATTGACTGCCAAGAATACCACAAACAATTCTCAGCCTACCCTTATCTGATTCGAAGATAGATGGACGGCGTTGAAACAAGGTGACTGATCGTCAGTAACGATGTGTGTACGAAACAGTCCAGGCTATCTACCAGTACATTCACACTGAGAGGATATATTTGATCCTGAGTGAAGCATTGAAATGAATTTTTAAGAAGACAAGATGGTTCGTCTAAGGCATATTGACTGTCACATCGATTCTCATCTATGATTCCACTCTAATCAAAACATGCACATTGTTTCATTGTAATAAATCATGTTCAAAGTATGTGTCATCCACGTATCAAAAATGGACTTTTGCTATGTGAACACATCTTTCAAAGGTGCTCTCTCTCCTTCAACGGGAGAAATATCAGCACATGATGATTCCGATACATAGTGATTCTATTTATCATTTGTTGATAACGATCTCAACGACGAATTTTCAAAATCTGTATTATGTGATGCCTGATATCGCGTGATCTGAACCGAATTTATTGATTGTGACGTTGGTTGCCGAGTAGGGCGCAATAAATTATTTCGTTTGTTCTGATTACAATATTTAATTAGGAATAACCGTCATCATTTCATCGGTTAACATGTCAGAGGATGACGATTTCTCGAATACCAGAATAATTCATCTTATGACACTCCCATATGTTACAGTGCATTAACACAGTCGTTTTGATATCCTTTCCTCATGTTCATGTTGCTCATCCAGATTATAATGAGAAGGTAACATTTCTTCATATGTCGTGAACATTCCGACAGGTTTTATGATAAATTGCGTTTATCTTGTCGGAGAGTTGTGATTCATGTTGGATGAGTAAGAATCATCCCACATCACTCTTAGGATAGGTGTGTGTGTGTATGTGTGTTAGCCAGTTCCAGATGTTGACGTGTGCTCAACGTAGATGCTATGTGAAGAAATAAGAGTGATAATGATTGAAGATGTGAAAGATGAGGAGAATGGAGTGTGACGTCATATGATTGTTGTTGATTATAGATTTGTGTTCATGTTCACACTGTTAGCTGAATGCAGTGCAAAGTGTATTTGAGTGAAATGTTCATCCCTGATGATGAGACAGCCAAATCCACTCAACAGTGATTATTGATAAGTTTGTACCTTGATAGTCTGATGGGAAATAGGAGTGAAAGCTGCTCGACAAAACATTGCCAACTCTGACGAGCTTCGTGTGTTGTCATGTCTTGGTGTACCTGTGTTCACAAAATTCGCACTCAAAGTTACCAATTGAATTGAGTAAAAAGCTTTCCTTGTATGAATCTCAAAGGAAATGAAATAAAAATTTCCAGCCTAGTGTTCAACTCCCTTATATGAACTTCTTCATTGAAATAGTCAATTCAGCGATATCATCGCTAATTGTAGACAGATTTTTATGGCGACGGATTACTTAGTCATAAAAAGTCATGACAATCAAACTGAACAAAATTTCGTGAACACTGTGATGACGATTTGATAGAATAGATGCACAATATTATAATTAGTTGAGATCGTCATGCAATGTGACTCTGAGACGTGTGTGTTCTTGCACACATATCACGTCTTTCCTTATCACGATGTTTGAATCAAATTCATAGACGCCTGGAGTGATGAGCATTATGGGTATATATCAATTGGAAACATGAATGTAATAAGAAGTCATCTGCATGGGTGCATCAATTTTTAGTTTTCAAAGCTGCATTCATGTTGAACATAGAATGAAAATTTATTTTGAATTGCAGCAGTGACTTTTCCATATTATTATGCGTCATGCATAATTTAGTTATACTTTCTGAAGACTGGTCGTATTTATACTTGATTGTTTGAACAAATGAGACTCTCGTAGGGATGCGACATACACTGTTTTGTGCAAAGCTGAGCACTTGAAGGTCACCCGTAAACGTTGTGATTGGTAGATTCTTGTTTGCATTGACATTTCAGCTAATATGCACAGCGCGTTACTGAATCTTGCTTTCAAATCAATTTAACTCACTGCCCAATGAAAAATTAATTTAAAATTATGTGTATTTATATTTCAGAGATGGTATATGCAAGGACTCCAATTACAAAACGAATCATATTGGGTGACTGTTGATAGTCATTCCACTATGGAAGATAAAGTGCGTTCGGAGACAACATTAGTATTCTCAATAAACATACATAACATGATAGGAAATAAGACGACATTTTTTATTCAGTAAATTGAAAAACTGATTGTTACTGTTGGCTTCAGTGAACCGATTCTGTACCATAACTCGCGTAGTATTGATTGCACTGTGATAGGTGGGCAATCAAAACATTCTGGTCTCCCCATCACCTTCTCTCCAATGCTCTTTAGGTCTTCTCGTATCTTCTAGATTCCTATACGGAGTTTTCCTTTCACTTATTGCACAAACAATTTAGGACTTTCTCACATAACTCACTCAACCTCTTCTCGTGTATTCCGCCCTCTCTTCTACTTCATTTTTCCTTTTTTTTCCTTCGACGCATTTTTCGACAAAAACTGCATCATACTGGAGAGGACATTGAAAAATTTAAGCCGGCCATGGTAATAATGTGACTTTGACTCGACTGACTAACACTGTTATTGTTCAGCATATTAATTGGTGCTAGCAGTTGTCTGAAGATTCCTATCTGATACAAAACATTCTCTGTAATCATAAGTCTTCATAGTAATTTTCGTTTGTGTGAAAAGCTTTGAAATTCATTGATGCTATATTTGAAAATCGTTCACTGTGAGGAGATAGATGTCAGGTTATACCTCATAATCCTTTGATAGCACTACCTCACCAGTAAAGTATAAACAAAAATTGTTATTATCACTTGTTTTACATATTATATTGTCCATTTACAATTCGTTATATCCCGTTTTAACGTAAGTTTATCTTGTTCAACTACTTATTTTGAATTTCATGTATTTACATGTAATTATTCAACAAAGGAATATGTTTAAAGGTATAAAGAACAAAATGGAGTGGTGCTCGTTTGTCTCATGAGCAGGTTTATGTGAAATAATAAAGACATCAAATTTAATCCATTAAATACAACAGTCGATTTATTTATCAGATAATTTGTAGGCGGTCACTAAAGAAATGGTATGCAGATTAGATTCCTCGAATAATTAATGTCACATTTACTTTGGTTTCCACAGAGTAGACTTCTGTGTTTTGTATTTCATTATCTGAATGGTGTTCATAATTGCTTTAACTACACCCTCCTGAATGACTCCTCTTCATGTGTCCATGTGTGTATATGTGCATATGCAGACCTTATGAACCTGAATATAACAATCCAATGAATTCGACGAAAAACACCTTTTCGGAATACATACTTGCTATACAATCCAAATAAAGATTATTTTGGAAAAAATAAGAAGGGACTCCTGCTAACAAAACAGAATATGCTGCAGCTTTATAATCATATATGTTAGTGAATCTCTCAGTTTGTACCCAGATTGAGTGACACGAAGAAATGAAGCGATAGATAGATTTCATCTTAGTGCTGAGCATTGGGTTGGAGACGCAGTATGCCTGCTGCAGGCTAAGTCGAAAAATGAAGCAGATACAATCTCAAATATTCACCTGGTTCAAAGAATCAGCACGGTAAGCCTCGAATCCATCAGAAAAACTGCAGAGAGACCACAATTCAACTTTAATATTCAGAAACTGAACGAGTAAACTGCAGCAGATGCCTTCACTACATATGTGATCCAAGCAAAGTCGGCGAAATCACGTGGAAATACCTAGGAAACCTGCGTTGAAGAACACTGGAACTCTCTGAAGGTGGTATTCAAGGAAAATTATAGAAATGTTCTAGGAAGTATAACTAGACAAATGGTGTCCAAATATGGTTTCTTGAATAACTTCTATCAGCAATACGTGGATATAAACAGGATTTAGTTCTCTCTGTATTATTTCATCATTTGAATTCTGTTCATGATTGCTTACATTGCAATTACAGAGATGACTGGTTTTCATTTATTTATATGCACTTCGTCCATTTGTGTAAATGTGAATATGTTGACCTGATGAACTTGAATGAACAAACACCTTTGAAGAGTACTAAGTTGACGAACTGTCCTATGGAAATACTTTGAATTCGATGAATCCTCAGCTTCCACATCACGATGATGGAAATAACTATGCTATGGAAAAGAACTTTCTCATTCATACTGAAGGATAGACACATGCTGATATGACGGAATATCTAGTAACTCAATTATCATATATATTTTAATAAATGTCTCAGGTTGTACAAAGCCGAAGTGGAGTGATGTTTTTGCAGTGAATGCTTGTTACTGAAACAAATTATTAGATGAGAAGTTGTTTAGAAAGTTGCATTTACTTCTTCAAATGAGCTGTGTATATGTATTGTGAAAAGTGTATCACACAACTTATAACCTGCATTGGTAACTGCACGTTAATAGACATGCAGCACTGGAGATGACAAAAGGACCTTTCTGGAATCTCCATGACACAATCATGAATTGGTCAACAGGGTAACACCCATGTAAAGTAAAGTTATCAAAACTCAAAAAAGAGTTGTATACAAAAGTGTTATCATGCAAAATGTAATTATAACACTCAATTTGGAAGAAATTGTCTTCATAACACAAACAAATAATTGTATCCTGCATTTCCATACGTACAACTTACCGTTGAAAATCTGTATAAGGCATGTTCGACTCACTAATCACAAGACATAACATAATTAAGTGAGGATGCTAGTTACTCGCTGATTTTCGTATATGCAGGAAATCCTGCCGAACACTTCATTACTCCTTGCAGATTACTGAATCCACAAGTAAGCGGATTCCAATCAAATGAAGTGAAATAATGTTAAATCATTCACTGTACACCGGCTAGTCAAATAATGCAGCCTACAAAAAAATAAAAATTCACTCTAACTGTCACTGACCAGTCCAATACAAATGTATACATCCCGCTGAATCAGTCGAAATGCCACTGAATCAACATAATCACACATGAGGAAGTCGTCCGACAGCAAAGCCAAAGAAAGATGCAAGGAGGCTTTTCAACCATCTCCGTTGCAGTTTCTGACGGCAGAATTTACTAAAAAATACAAAATTCAAGCAAATCCTAAACACTACCACTCTACATTATTATTGCTAAGCATTTACAATAATCCACTATCACATCTGATAAATGAATTTTGCAGTCATAATCGTGATCTATGTGAACTGAATGAGAAAATCTAATGTTTGCACAAAACAGCGATTCACGAAACTCATCACTTCAGTAAATATCCACTCAGTATAACGTCTACAAGTGGAAATGGTGAACTATTTACGTGCATATTTCTCCAGCAGTACGCTCTCGAAATAGAGGAAGTGCAGGATTCATTGTATTGCAAGCCAAAAATATCACTCTGTTAGACGTGTGAATTCGAAGTGTGGCTGAGTCAGATGAGAGGAAGCAAACTGATGATCACATTGAATTGATAGAGCAATAAACTCACAAACACGTGTTCAACTCACACGTTTACAAAATACACTAACTAGCATATCGAATCACGAGGATGACATGACTAATGCATTACTCGTGATTTCCTCCTTCTCCATCAAAATCTCAGAGCAAAATAAGCACT
Source organism: Trichobilharzia szidati (assembly GCA_944472155.2). NCBI lineage: Eukaryota > Metazoa > Platyhelminthes > Trematoda > Strigeidida > Schistosomatidae > Trichobilharzia > Trichobilharzia szidati. The sequence goes on along the minus strand of OX235276.1, from coordinate 73,116,566 downwards.
TCCTGCTCACACGTAGATTTCAAGTCGCATCTACATCACTGACAGACGAACAATTAGACAGGCGGAGGAGATGACGAACCGCAGTCTGCTTGTTCAACATCCTGTAAGATGAGTTGTGTGCTTGACGACATGTAAGTCAATCAATTATAAAGCCGGTCAGTCAGTCGATCATACATCCTCCCATTCAAGCGATAATGCATTCATTGTCATATTGACTAAACAGCTAAGCAGGATTTCGAAGCAATAAATCTGATGAAGATTCAGATTGCCAATATGACATCAACGTGGTCGGTTCGAAATCCTGCTTAGTTGTTTAGTCATTATGCCAATGAATGAGAGGACGTGTGATTGGCTGACTGACCAGCTTATTAACTGATTGACTCACATGTCGCCAAGCACACAACTCATCTTACAGGATGTTGAACAAGGAGACTGCGGTGCGTCATCTACTCCGTCCGTCTAACTGTTCGTCTGTCAGTGATGTAGATTGGACTTGATATCCACGTGTGAGTAGGAAGTGATTAATTTTGCTCTGAGGTGGTGATGATAATAGAGGAAATCACGAGTATTGCATTAGTCATGTCATCCACGTCATTCGACATGTTAGTTGGTTGATTTTGTGAACGTGTGAGATGAACACGTGCTTGTGAGTTTATTGCTCTATCAATTCAATGTGATCATCGATTTGCTTCCTCTCATCTGACTCAGCAACACTTCGAATTCTTACGTCTAGAGCTTGATAACGAAATTGTTATGTGATATGCAATCCAATGAATCCTGAACTACATCTATTTCCAGTGTGAATAGCTGGGCAAATGTGCAAATACATGGTTCACCATTTCCACTAGTAGTCGGTATATTGAGTGGATATTTACTGGATGATGAGTTTCGCTTCAGTGCTACATATAATAAATTGCTGCTTTGTGTAAACATCGGACTTCCTCATTCAGTCCACGTAGATCACAATTATGCTGGCAAAAATTATTTATCAGATATGATTGTGGATTATCGCAAATGCCTTACAATAATAATTTGTGGCGATAGTAGGGAGAATGGGCTTGAGTTTAGTTGATTTTACTTGTTGCATTACTGAAAGCTGCAACTGACATACCTGAAAGGCCTACTAGCATCCTGTTGTTGCTTTGCCTTTGAAAAGCATCGACGTATGTGATTATGCCTGTTTAGTGGTATTTCGATCAATTACGTGTGACATTTAACGAGGATGGAAGGCTGGACAGTTACAGTAAGAGAGAGGGTATATTCTCTTTTAGGCTGCAATATTTTGACAAGTCAGTGGACAATGAGTGATTTCCTAATGTTTCACTTCAATTGACTGGAATCCGTTTTATTGAGTATTCAGTAGTCTGCATGATGTAATGAAGTGTCGGACAGGATTACCTGCATACAAGCATATCGATGGGCAAGTAACATCTTCACTTATTAATGTTATGTCCTCTGGGTAGTGAGTCGAACATGCCTTATATGAATTTCTCCAGTCAGTATTGCGTACGCAGATTTTGGGAACAAAAATATTGTGGTTTGATACAGACAATATATTCCAACTGAATATTATTCGCACATATTCACACAGTTTAATTCTGTTTTTCCAGTAGAACAACTTTGCTTCTACGTTTTGCCTTTTCGAAGTTTGAAGAAATCAGTTAAAGTCGACCGTTTCACTGCTGACCAATTTATCATTCTGTTAGAAAGATTCAAGAAGAGTCTTTTTGTCATCTTTAGTTTGATTTACATGACTTTTCATGAATTCGTAATCCGTCGCCAGTCTAAAGTGTTTTATTAGTGTTGATACCGCTGAATTGACTATTTCAAAGAAGAATTCCAGATAAGTGTGTTGAACACTACTCTGTAAAATGTTACTTCATTTACTTTTTTCTCAATTCAACTGGTAACTTCAAGTGTGAAGTTTGAGAACACAGATATATCAGGACATGACACCACAGGAATCTCATCAGAGTTGGTGATATTTTGTTCATGCTGCTGTCACTCATATTGGTCATCAAAATATGAAGGCACAAGATGAGCAATAATCATTGTTGATTAGATTCGGTTGTCTCATCATCACAAAAGAATATTTAACTAAAATACACTTTGTACAGTGGGAACATGAACATGTACCTATAATCAAAAACAACCATACCCACCTCACCCTACATAGTACTGGTTGGTCCTTACTTGTCATCCATCCTTCTCATCTTTCACATCTTCAATCACTTTCACTGGAATATTGTCAGATGCAGTCTACCTTGAGTACAAATCAACATCAAATAAAATATATGTGACTCACTTATTTGTAATCCTTAATCTGAATTCTCGATTGTTGTCATCTTATTTTGGAGAGTCTGACAAATGCTGTACAACTGTCTTTCATGCACACACGTACTTACACAGACATGATAAATGCCATTGTATACCTCATGTACACATGTATTTACTATTAGGAAATCCGTCACCATCGACTTCAGTCGAACGTATTCAACACTGCTGACAGTGTTGAAAAAATGTCGAATTATATTTGTAAGTTTGAGTTGAAAATTTATTCACAATTCATATGAATCATCCTCATCATCATTACTAAACAAACGTTCTATTTTTGAGAGTTGATATATAAGGTTCTCATTTGTGTTTCGAGTTTTACGATGAATAGACAACAGTTTGAGTGCCATTCAAACCAGAGATTACTTGACAGGTGTTTTATCCCAGTTGGCACCCTCTGAGGTTCAAATTCAGGACCTTCTGTTTACAGTTCAAGCTAAAAAACCTTTCAGAGTGTGCTTCCCTGCATTTATTGCCAACCACTCAATTCCGACTCCAATCAATTTGTTGTGCATTAAGCGCCACCAGCAAGTAATGCAATTGGCCGAAATGCGTTCTTTCTCCCGACAGACAGTTCTCTTTCTGATATCAATCCACAGTCAAACTCAGAAACAGTATTTATTGATTGATGCACAAACGCACTGCATTTGCTTAAATATTTTGAGTAAACAGGAAACTGTGCAATGTATGGGAAAGCCAGTTAAAGACGTAGTCAATGACAAAATGGTGGGCTTTAACGTTCGTCTTCACAATTTGAAGGACGTTCCAAAAGGTGAATATGTAAAAATAATGTTGTAGAGGTATAGGAGGAGTGAAATGAAGTCAAAATTGTTGATTGAATGAAATGACAGAATACGTTAAAATAAAGCGAAATGAAAAGGAAATAAAAAAGAAACAATGAATGAATTAGCGTAACAAAGTTTCTTTGTGATTTACGCAGTAAAATAATGAATTTGGTGAAGAAGGAGTTCGGAGAAATGACGTTCTCTCTTTCTGATATGCATTGTCGTTGACTCCAAAATGCATATTCACTCTTGTCGCTTCCGGCCAACATTTTTGAAAATTTTAGTCTATACTGCATGGTATAACCACGATGATAAGGACTGAACGACAACATTTTCGCCAGTGTGTTTCCCTTCTTGCATGCAGTTATTAGAAGTTGGTTACATTCTAGCACACATAAGCATTTGGGGCACTGGTATCACTGCGTATGTTCCTGCCATTAGGGTGAAGCGGATTTGTTGTTAATTGCTCGAATTCCTGTGATATTTAAAGGCTATGAGGTCAAAAGCAGCATACTGAAATTATAATCTGACAGCCGGCTAGATTAGCTCAATGAATGAGTGCGTTGTATTGAAAAATGTATCACTAAGTGAAACATGAGTTTGAAAGCTCTGCGAGGATGTTGTCTGGTCAACGGAAATGCACAGATCACATTATTCTCTCTTCTACCATATCATCTTTCTCACTCACTTCTATGATGACAAAGCAAGCCTCTCTCTTCCATTGAAATCAGTGATCATAATAACATGAATGGTTTGAAATATTCTGCTGTGACAGGTGGTAATTCAAACTAATCTGTCGTATATACTACGAAACGAGGAGACAGATATGGCAGAGAAACGCATGCTGCTCCATTTAGCCGGAAAAAAACCGAAGAAAATCACCTGAAAACTAAATGAAATTGAATGCGCATTCAATCTGTTTAACTGGCTGCATATTCTTCATTTTCATCAACACACGTGTACAATTTCAGCTAGCGTATTTCCGGCTCAAGTTCATGGAGCTGTATTTGCAATAGCAATGAACCAGTAGTCCTCAAATTTGAAACGCCCTCCTAACTGATCATGAAACAGTTGACACAGCACTTGAGACAGATATACAGCTATATGAATGACCGTTGAAATTAGCACAATCTGATATCAATCTAACTATTTTTGTAGCTGCATATTTCTTTCAATCGACAATATCACGTGATGGCCGATTGGCTGTCGAAACTGCTACATCCATTGAACGAGGAATTCGTATATCAGGCTTTCCATGATATCTCCGATTTTGAAGTGTTGAGTGATATCAGATTAAAAAATAATTGCATTATATCAGTTGGTGTATTCCTTGTTTTAGCGCCTTGATTGTCAGCTAGTATGGATTATTCCTAATGGTGACATTCACCATAATATAGGCGAAATCTGAAGAACGATTAGTAGGATCATAAAACTGAAAAAAATATTTTGTGTCAATCAAATAAATTATATTGGAGTGACACTTCAGTCTGACACGAGAACAGGAAATTATCGCTCGTATAATATTAATAACAATACTATTTACTTTATTACTGATATTCATTGCTTAACGCGATAAGAACTGATATGACCACGATTAAGTAATCCAACCTCAATGCACTCATTCGTATAGATACTGAAAACACCTGTAGGATAATAATTTCATCATGCCACAGTTGATCTCTCGATGACAGCCTCATAATACTACAGGAAATCGAACAGTCTTCAGGAAATCTGCTTCACCTCAATGATAATGAATGCAGGCACTGATACAAGTGCAGCTGTATAATAAAATTCAGCGCATAATGTTAACCGAAATGCAAACAAATTTCTGATGAAAAACATAAGCAATCCAACTGAACAATAAACATGCAAAAACGCCATAACAAACACACCAATGAACGAACACATACGTGAAGCGATAACAGAGAACCGATGAAACTTTTTATCACAAATATATCAGTGCAGTTCAAATAATACAAGTGTCAGAAACTGGGTGGGGGAATACAACCTACAATTTTTTGTGAGAGAGCTAGAAATATCAGTTTTATTTCTGGAGCTCAATGAGAGATGACACTGTTAGTAACTAGTTGGGCGTGCACCGTTGAATTTTTCTCCTGTAGCATTGACGAGGACAGGTGTAATGTCAGGTACGATTAGATTGGCCGGTTGATCTGTACACCGGTATTATGTATTATGACAGTAATAAGAAGAGCAGCACTCGTAGTCATATCTGCATTCTTGTCCCTTGCTCATTCATTGGAAACAGGTTCCTGTTCCCAATAATTTTCACGCAAACAGTAGGGGACGGCAACATGGATAGTCTTTCACACAAGTGTCATTCAGTTTCTGACATATTGACGATTGACCATCGGCAGAAATCAAGCTGAAGTGGAATTGAAATCAGTCAATGAGCATCATTCACGAGATGAGTGTATTCACGTATTTATGTATGTATGGATGGATGATTTAATGCATGACTGGATATTGGTGAGAATAGGCCGATATGAGTTGATGTGTGTGTGGATTGGCGTCTGCATTGGCTACAAAAATACGATCGTTGATGATCTGATGCAACCACTGATTGTTCCTGCGATGCTGATAGTTATGTAGGCGTTGAGAATTCACCATGGCTGGTGTGGATGCAGATAATGTTGGTCGAGTGGTATGGTGACGGTGATGAGTAGGGCGGTGTAGATGATGCTGCATATGACGATATTGGTGACGATAGCCTCCTGGTGATCATGCAAATGGATGCATTGGAATACGAATGGGATGATGTGTGATTGACCGACAGATCAACTTACTGATTGACTCACCCGTCGTCATGCACACTGCATATATTACAGCAAGGATAATTTCAGGAACACAGTGCATCATCTCGTCTGTCTGTCTGTTGGTGGTTTCAGTGTAATTTGCTTAAGAACTTTTAGAAGAAGGTGCTTATATAAAGCTGTAGAAGATGATGAAAATGGAGAAAATCATGAGTGATGCCTAAGTTCAGTCATCTGCATGATTGAAAATGCTCTATCGTTGATTGAGTGAATTTGCGAACCACGGATTTGTGAGTTGTATGTTTCATGCAACATGACAGATGATTTGATGAATAAAGCCTCTCAAGCTCAATCATCCACCTGAGGACGCATCAAATTAGTATACTCACTCACTTGCACATGTTTTGAAATCAGAACACAAACACTCACACACCACGAATTTTGGAGTCGATGCCGTTATAGATAAGATTTCATTTTGATTATACAAGAATATTGAGCGATGACCCACAAATGTATGCGAAATTTCATTCTGAATCAACGCGTCGAATCCCAAATTCAGTGGGCGTGAGTCTGTGTTTTCTGATCGAAAATCTTGTATCACTGAGTGAGATTATTAATGTGATGAGTGCTCGAGTGAGTGGTTTTTTCTTAAACGATCAGTTTATTTATATCTTTGATCATATTACATGGAATATCGAACTCACAAATGCGTGATTCACAGATTCACTCAACCCACGCAAAGCATGTTGAATCACGTAGATGAATCGTGATTTCCTCCATTTTCATCATCTTCCCCGGCTATATATAAGCACCTACTCCTAACAGTTCTTCATTATATCACATCAAAACCACCGGAAGGCAGACAGACGAGATGATGCACTGTGTTCCTGAAATTCTCCTTGTCGTATTGTATGTAGTGTGCATGACGACGGGTAAGTCAATCAGTGAGTTGTGTCATTTGCATACTTACGGAAATGTCATACCCGAAATTGTCATATACATCATCATCTACATTATCATCCTCATCATAGTCACCATATCACTCGACCAACATTATCGGCTTTCGCAGCAGCCAATGGCCACATGACTAGTAGTATCGTAGGCACATTCAGTATCTGCATCAGATCATCAACGATCGCATTGCAGAATCCAGACGCAGATTCAACCACACAATTATTCAGTCATATCCGAGCATTCTCACTGACACACAGTCATGTGCTCATTCATTCATGTTTCTATCCATTCATCGATATTATGATGTTATTTATTATTATATCATTATTATATATTATTATTCATTTTAGCTGACAGTCGATCGTCAATTTGTCGGAATCTGAATCAGACTTGTGACAGAGACTATCCATGTTGCTATCCTCTACTGTGTGCGTGGCCACCATTGGGACCAGGAACCTGTTTCAAATGTAGGAAAAAAGGTGAAGAATGCAGAATAGACTACGAGTGTTGTGGTTATTATAACTGCCATAATCACACATGTACGGATCTTCCGGACTTTCGAGCCATACGAACCGTACGTTCCTTTCCAAATATCCTCCTTGATACTACGAGTGTACGATTCGCCCCAACGTGAAACAAAGAATAAAACTGTCATTGACCTCTTGAATCTCAAGTATTATATGTAACTCCACCTCAGAGGATGTTAGCTTGTAGTCCTCCTTAGTTTCTGACACTTGTATCATTTGAACTGCAATAATATATTTGTGATAAGCAATTTCATCAATTCACTGTTATCGCTTCACGTATGTGTACGTTCATTAGTGTGTTTGACATGGCGTTTTGGCGCGTTTGCTTTTCAATTGGATTGCTCCTAGTTGTCAAATGACAGAAATCATGTTTGCTTTCGGTAAACATTTGAATCTGCAATGAGTAATAGAAGATACGACTGACTTTCTCCCTTCGTGGATTGTATCATACCGTTAACGTCGTATCGATGCGTGCGCACAATGTCATTGATTTGAAGAAGGTATATTGGAGAATGATAGAAATCCTGTGGTATTGAGAAACTCTAACTGTGGGATGTAGTGTTGCACTCCGAAATTATAATCTCACAGGCGGTTTCAGTATTTCAATGAATGGGTGCATTGTTAGCAAGTATTACATTGAAACGTGTACTACTCAGTGCACTATATTCATCGACGTCAATTTGCTGCGTATTAAGTCACAACCTGAACGTCCGAATTCAATGGTTGTCGGTGACATTCCATGAAATGCTTCGTTAAAACTGACTGTCACTGAATTATGATAAGTCACATGATTCTTTTTTATTTCCATTAGCTTACTGATGGGTTAATCAATCATGAAATGTTGGATACATATTTGATCCTGGTTACTTCATCTGCATTCGACGGTCTTGAGTGAATCACTCACATTCAGTGACAATTACAAGAGTCTCTTTTGAACGTGAACATATTGACTGCCCTATAGAAACGCATATGTCACATTCAACTCTCTTCCTGTATATCATATTTCTCACACTTTTCCACTCAGTGAGATAAAAATCCATATGGCAAATATCCTTGATTTACTGAAATAACCATCTCTTTAATCAAAATGTATCTCAGATAACTCAGATAACCTGTGCGAAAACGATGAACACGTTATCTGTCATCTTGATATACCTTCCACACAGGGTATCACAACGATGACTGGCAAGTGTCCACCAGATATGAACAGTGCAGAGGACGAAAAGATAAGGCAATTGAATAGAATTCACAGTGAGTCAGGTTGGCAACATTGTTAATAGGTGGTGGTTAATATTAGATAAGGGTTCAGGTAGAGAGTAATACAGTTGAAAATTAAGTAACTTAATCTTATGACTAGAAAATGGACGTGGGCCTAGTTAGCAGCATTGTTAATGACGGTAGAGATTACAAAAAGCGTGGAGTAGAGAATAATAATATTGTGCTACGAGTCTGCCAACCCAGTGAAGAATACACAGTACAAATAACCAAGATTTCTGTAGGAAAAGTTTAAATTTAGTACTGACATGAGATGAAGTGTATAATACGTTGATAAATTAGTGTTTATTTACAATTTCAAGTAGACTACTGCAAACGAATTAAGCAGTATGACGTTGTGAAAGAATGCTAAAGAAATGAGGTCGCACAGTTTATTGTTTGAAAAGACTGGAATGAGGACAACATGAACAATGGATAGTGGTCATGCTTTTAACGACTCATGTTAGCATTTATCTCTCGCATGAAATGTCACACATATGAAACTCTTACGATTTATAAGTAAAATCACAGTTTTTTGTTCAGCGAAGAAATTTCTTTTCAACGACTTCATTTTCAAGCCAACTGTACAGTCGTATTTTTATTACAGAAAAGGTCATTAAGTGGCACTAAATAATTGCTCAGTCAATATACATATGTGATAAGAATAACGATAATTAAAATGTTATAAGGGGTAGAGTTAAAGTGGATAAATTACAAAATTATTAAAGATTGTTTTATCAGTGAATTGAAATAAAAAATGTTTTTAAAATGTCAAGTGTTGTCTAAAAAATTTATAAAATAAGAGTACGACTACGATAAGAATGAACATGTGAAGTGAAGTGAAAAGAATTCAAGTGGTAAAATAAAATAAAGTAAAAACTAGAAAGAACATTACTATGACCAAGATAAAGCATGGGGTTTGACAAAACGTTTTTGAACACATAATTTAGGTTTCTGTTCATGTATAGCTAAAGCTTCGGCTATGCATAAGAGAAGAAAAAGTAAACTTTTGGATCGATTCAATTTTGCCATCTAGATAACTTTGAAAGATGAACCACGTGGATCTAAATGAGCTGACTCTAACAGGTGATCACAGATAGACGACTTTGCAGTTCTACGTTCGCCTTTCATTAACCATTAACAATTTATTCGATCTGTCATATACAAGAAATATTTTGTGATACCATTATTTGATAATAGAGTACAATTCGCTCATCACATGAATGTTTTATCATGAAGAGGTTTTGTTAAAGATTTTGCAAAAACATGATTTTGGAATATGCACTGCATAAAAGCCAATTTTCTACGTTATTTAATCATACATATCTTGGTAGCGGAAGCTGCCTTTTCATTGAATTTGAACTGTCATCGAATTTTGACAGGTTTTTATATGAAATCTCAAATATTCATTTGGATAAGGTGGCGGCCTGCTTAAATCTTGGGCTACCAAAATTTCCATCCTACACATTGCAGATATTTCCTCGAATTTATTTTATTATAAAAATGTGTCATAATCTTATTGCTTACTCTCGTGCTTATTTAAAACGTTTTCAACAGGCTGATTTACTAGTTTCTAACAAACTTAAGAAAAAGCTTCATTGTTGATGACAACGAGCTTTGAAGCGTACGCCAATGCATTTGATTACTGTTGCTGTGATTATGAGCACAAATTGCAGATCTCTACCAAACAAGATTAATTACTTGCATTGTCTATTTTATTCAAATGTTTATTGTAATACTGGTGTAATTACTCTTCAAGATACTTGGCTCCACGATTCATATAACGATAATTTTATCTCCTGAAGTGGTTTCACAATGTACAGACAAGATCGATGCAGATCAAAGAAGAAGACAGGTGGAGTTGTTGCCACTTTCATTAATTCTCAGCCGTCTACTGCTTACAACGTCTGCTTCGAATTCTCAAATGACAATATTGATTGTATAATTGTTAAATGTCGACATAAACACCTATCAAAGTATAACTTCATTTCTGTCACAAATGTCTATGTCACACCTTCTTGCAGTCCCTCAGAACTTTCGATCTTCGCTAATGAATTCACTTTTTTCCTGCTGCTTCGTTTGGTAACTCCTTCTCAGTAGTGACTGGTGACTTCAACTCCCCACTCGACAAGAAACGTCACTTGATTTATTATTTGTGAATAATTCTGGAACATACGAAGCTCGTAAAAAAGCTCCACTCTTCAATTGCGATCACTGTATTTTACGAGTTCTACCCAAAATTTAAGGATAGTTACACAGTAGAGCCTTCTCAAACTTGTCAAAGAAAGTTATTCACATATGTTACGCAAATGAGAACGTACATCATCTTAGAAACATGCTCAGTGACACAAGATGGGATTTGTTCAATGATGATTCACTTGATGACACAATCTCTAAAACTACATCTTATCTGAAATTCTGTTTTGAAATCTGCTGTCCAAAAGAAACACTATTCGCCAAAATTTTGCCGTTTCTCCTCCACTCAAATGAAAAGCTTCATAAAGAGAAAGAAAAGCCATATAAAATGAGAGATAAAAGTGATGTAGAAAGAACTAACTTCTAAATCAAGTCTGAAATGCAGAGGTTGAATGTTATATATACCTAGAAATTCACGTCCTTCAAAAATGATTCTAATATCTGGAAACTATTCAAGGAAATCACTGGTGGTAAACAGATAAACAAAATTCCGTATTCCTTGATGTATGCACTCTTAAAAATCTTTTATTTACTCTCCATCATGTGCCATACTTAACAGCATCACTAGTGTCAATAATAATTCCTTGCCACGCTTTAACACAAATGATGTTCAAAAGTGCCTCAAGTCTGTGAACCCTTCTTAGAGCTTAGGTCCAGATTGTGTACCTAGTATTATTTTTTTAAATGTTCTTACATTCCTTGTCACCCTCTCACTGGTCTATTTAACAAATCTTTTTCCGGTAATATTGTGCGTGCCGTTTGGAAGGGCGCTAAAGTTGTACCTATACCTTAATCATCTTCTGAAGCAAGTGTTGAATTTAGACCCATCGCTATTGCCTCTCCTTTTTTGAAACCTATGGAGAAATTATTTTAACTTAGTCTTGTACCTTCGCTTAAATCCTTTAATGACCCAAAACATTTTGCCTATAAGCACAGGAGAAGCAATTTAGATGCAGGTGCCGTGTATAAAAAGAAGTTTTCCACTTCATTGCTTACTGAAGCTGGTGTCCCTCAAGGCGCTGTCCTTTTTCCTTTTCTGTTTTTTTTCTTACATGGCTTGCCTCAGTCTGATGAAATAAACTTTATGAAATACACTGATGATTTAACAGTTTCAATGACTGTTAACTGTCAGCTAGATTCTACTAAAATAATAAGCTTTCTGTCGGGGTCATTAAATGGTCTAAGTCGAACGGTCTTAAACTGAATCTTCCTAGATGTCAAACTGTTAATTTCAGTTCAAGTTGTGAACGACAGTTAAAAGAAGCCGTCGATTCTAATGAAAGATGTAAGATTGCAGACATACACATTGTTGAGGGCACTTGTCGTATGATACGTAGGATTCGTTATATGGAAGCAGTTATTCCGCTATCGAGGATCACATTCACTCTGCTTACTTCGGAAATGAACCAGTTGAGTAGTTTGAACCAAACCACGGAATCGAATCAACGAAGTGATACGATTTGTGAAGTGCGTTGACATTCTCTGCGTGACTAGTGAATAAGTGGCAATCAGGACACATGTGAGAATATTCAAATGTGCAGATATTTATGAGTGAAAGGATACTTATTCAATTTACCAAAGAAAGGAGACTTAAGTGAATGCAAGAACTGGCGCGGAATAATGCTCCTGTCCATCCCAAGCAAAATACTAAGCCGCATCATCCTGGAGAGAATCAAACATGCTCTGGATGAAAACTTCGACCGGAACAGGCTGGATTCAGGAGAAACAAGTCATGCATTGATCAGATCGCCACACTACGGATCATCATTGAACAAAGCCTGGAATGGCATTCACCCCTCTATCTCAACTTCATCGACTTTGAAAAGGCCTTTGACAGCGTCGATCAAGAGGTGATTTGGAAACTACTTCGCTACTACAATATGACACCGACAATTACCCATCTCATCCAACAGCTATACGACAATGCTGCATGCCAAGTAATCAACAACGGGAAGCTTACGGAATCCTTCGAAGTGAGAACAGGAGTAAGAAAAGCTGGCTGCCTACTATCGCCAATGATTTTCCTGATTGCAGTTGACTGGATAATGCAACAGAAAGCGGACAATGAGGAAACGAGCATGCAATGGACTCACACAAAAACTTGGAAGATCTAGACTTCGCCGATGATATATGTCTGATTTCTCACAAACTGGAAGATATGCAAGTGAAAAGCAACAAGTTGGCAGAAGAAGCATCAAAGATAGGACTGCCTTCAGGTGAACATAGACAAAACAGAGGTAATGAAGATTCCTGGGCAACACCAACAGCAAGAACAACAACAGACGACGATCAGCATAAATGGAAGTAACATGAAAGAAACAACCTCTTTTACCTACCTGGGAAGCATCGTTTCAACTACAGGCGGAACTTATGAGGATATCAAAGCAAGAATCGGAAAAGCAAGACAAGCTTTCACTACTCTCAAGTCTGTGTGGAGGTCAACAACACGCAGCATGAAAAATAAGATCCGGATTTTTAACTCCAATGTGAAGTCATTGCTACTATACGGATCAGAGACTTGGCGCATCATAAAGAGCATCTCAAACAAACTACAGACCTTCATTAACAGTTGTCTTCGCTCAATACTCAAGATCAGATGGCCGCCCAGAAAAGATCAGCAACAGAGATCTCTGACAATGAGCGAACCAACCAGGAACCGATTGTGAAACAAATAGGCAGGAGGAAACGGAGATGGGTTGGCCATACTCTGAGGAAACCATCAAGTGACATCATTAGACAAGCTTTTGAGTGGAACCCGAAAGGAAAGTGGCCAGTTGGTCGTACAAGGGTGACTTCGAGGAAGTCATGTGAAGAGGAGATAAAACGTGTGGGCAGACTTGGAGTCAGGCGAGGACTCTCACAGAGTACCAAACGCAATGGAGACGCACAGCTGAAGCCCTATATTCCTCTTGGAATTAAAGGATATAATAACAATAATAAACTTCAGGAAGAACTGATCAGTTGTATTGCATGCATTACCAAACATTCACACGGTTTTGTGTGAGAGAGTCAAACAGTCTAATGTTGGTGTGAATAGATGGAGTGTTAGCCAAATGTGGTGTGAGCGACGGAGTTGGATCACTGAAACGTTCTTCGTACAACGAAACATATGCAATCTGAAAGATTCATCAGTGATGTTGGGGAGATATGCAAACTGGAGATATATAAAGGAAGTCAGTGAGTACCCTGTGTGAATACTTTGACATGATTATGAGCAATCGATTGAGCTTGAAACACCATCACTAGATAGCAATGCAGGACACTGTGAGCCCATATCAAAAGGAAATTACCCATAACGCTCTACCATGTTGCCGTGTTTTGCAATGAGTACACGTGAAGGAGTCAACTAATAGGTACTCTTTGGTGATGTAGCAACTCAATTTTCTAGAGATCTGTCTTAGGATATTCCTACAGTTTTGTACATCGTTTTGATAACAGTTATCAAATAATGAACCATGCTTTGCTCCAACATTCATTCACAAATCAATGTTGGCCGGATATGTAATGTCCAGAGTCTTTCTGTTATGTGATGTCATGTCATGTACTTTGTTGACTGTTTGATATATATCGAGACCACACTTGGCTTGAAAACATAAATCTCACAGTGCACTTATTCAGATGACTCAATAATTCACCCTCCACGCTTTCTTCAACTTCATCTGATGTCGTGCGTTGTGAGCGAGACAAAAAGTGTAGATGAAGAAACGAACGTGGCCAGCCTGTTGTGTGGTCAATGCGTGTAGGCGAACAAGTATGTGATTGACAAGGTTTGCTGACGAGGAATTTTGTGTTTAGAGCAACTTATGTGTCACCATTAAAACATTTTTTTGTAAGCAACATTAATTTTGACAAATCACTGATCAGGCTGTGAGTGTTTCACTTGACTTCCTTCGAATCACAGTATTTAGCTTATATGCAGTTGGGAAATAACGCTTCTTGCGTTGTTTCAGTGAACATACATTAGCGGAAGAACAGCTGGTCGAATTTCACCAAATTATCTGAGTTACTTTTACTTACAAAAAGTATTCAGGGATGGTTGACCTTTCGATTAGAACATATTTCCGGTAATAATGTCAGTTAGCGACTTCGATAAAAATGTCAGAATGTTGACTCTTCTCGAAAAAAATCATGTGTCTTGAAAAGAAGAAGGAAACAATGCGAGGGATTTGACACAGACGAGATTCGAAGAAGTACCATCTGAAAGCTGAATGAAACTGAATAAGCATTTGCTTCACTTAAATTCCTACTTAGTTTTCATGTTGCTTCATTCAAGTTCATCAGGTCAACATATGCACACTTACACAAATGGACGAAGTGAATATTATCAAATGAAAACGAGTCGCCACTGTTAATGTTAGATAAGCAATCATGAACAGCATTCAAATGATGAAGTAAAACAGAGAGAACGAAATCCTGTTGAAATGCACATATTGTAGATAGAAGTTATTCAGGAAACCACATTTGGACACCATTTGTCTAGTCATGCTTCCTAGAACATTTCTATAAGTTTTTTTGAATACCGCTTTCAGAGAGTTCCAGTGTTCTTCAACGCAGGTTTCCTCAGTATTTCCATGTGATGTCTCCGACTTTGCTCAGATCACATATGTAGTGAAGCCATCCCCTGTAGTTTTGTCCTTTAATTTGAGAATATTGAACTTGGATTATTGCCTCTCGCGAGTAGTTGCGAAGTATTTCAGGCTCACCTTGAAGGTTCTTTCAACTAGTTGAATGTTTGATCTAGAGCCTGCTTGATTTTGTCGACCTTGCATCCAGCGGGCATGCAGCAGCTCCACTTCAACCGGCAGCGTTCAGGAGACGTCCATCTGCTTCGTGGTGTGTCAGTCAGGTGAAATTCATATTGCTTGGTGTATATCATTGTGCTTCTACACACTGACTCATTACCAAATCATTGAAAGCACTGGATTCTGCGGATATATTTGCGTTCTCATGCATTTCAGCGATCGACAACCTCTTATCAAATGTGAGTTCTCTTCCTATGTTATCTGCTCGAAGTATGTACTCATATTCCTGATGAGAATTTTGATGTCATCACGTGAGCTGCAAATGTGAATAAGTTGACTGAACATTGGATCGTGTGCTCCTGAGTGTTTGGTATTCAGTTGACACTCTCATGCTTCACATTTGCAATGAATTTAAGAACTGAATTGAAAAGGTGTATTTCTGCAGTTCGCGTAAATATCGAGGGTGATCTGTTCATACTGTCGTATTTGGGGCACTAGAGTGAATGCATTTGCTGTTGGTCAATGTGTGATGCAAGTGTATTGGAAACTGTCGTTAATCCTGTGGTATTCATAATGGCTGACTAAGAGATTAGTTGAGAAACGCCCGAATTGCAATCTCACATGATTCGCAGTGCTTGTTTTATTGAAATACGCTTCTCTCCATGCGAGTGCCAGAAACATTACCACTGTTTTCATCGACGTCTGTTTGCTTAGAATTCTGCCTCGACTTGAACATTCCTTTTCACCCGTCTTTGCTTTTATGACGATATTCACAGAAATTCTGACGGTCACGGATCTCTCATCAGTCAAATGATATCGTGATATCTGGTTCAGCACTTGATACATATATACAGCAATATTAGTGACTGTCGAAATCAGCACAATCCGATATCAGTCTAATCATTTTCTGTAGCTGCATATTTCTTTCAATCGACAATATCATAGTATGGCCGACGGGCTGTCGAAACTCCTACAACCTGTGAACAGGGAATTCGTTAATCATGTGTTCCACGATATCTGTATTTTTGAAGTGTTCAGTGGTATGAGATTGAAAAACAATTGCATAATATCATATGTTGTATTCCTTGTTTTCGCGCGTTAGTTGTAAGCTAGTATGGATTATTCCTACTGTTGACATTCACCATAAAATAGGCGAAATCTGAACGACGATTACTGGGATGAGGAAACCAAAAATATATTTTGTGTCAATAAAATAAATTTCATCGGAGTGACGCTTTGTTCTGACAGGAGAACAGACAATGATAGTGTGTATGACACTAATAATACTATTTATTAGATCACTCATATTCATTGCTTCAGTCGTTTAGCGCTGATATAACCACGATTAAGTAAGCAATCTTATACAAGTAATAAAAATTATTGGGCTAACCGAAATTCACTGACTGTCTCATTTTCAGAGAATATCATGGAGAGTATCACCGGTAACCAGTGAGTACAGACGTTCACTTCGAGGAAGCTTACTCAGCCAGAGGACGTCATTGAGTGTGTCAGTTTCGTTTCTGCCTCTTGCACTGAGTAGTACGTGTTTCAATGTAATGTATACTAACACTGCACTCATTCGTTAAAATACTGAAACCACCTGCGAGATCCTAATTTCATCATGGCACAGTTGATCTCCCGATGATAGCCTCATAATACTACAGGAATTCGAACAGTCTTCAGGAAATCTGCTTCACCTAAATGTTTGTGAATGCAGGCACTGATACAAGTGCAGCAGTATAATTAAAATTCACGAAATAGTGTTAATCGAAATGCAAACAAATTTCTGATGAAAAACATGAGGAATCCAACTGAACAGCAAACACACAAAACGACATAACTAACACACCAATGAACGTACACATACGTGAAGCGATAACAGAGAACTGACGAAATTTTTTATCACAAATATATTCATTCATTTCAAATGATTCTCATGTTAGAAACTAAGGAGGACTACATGCTCAAAGTTACTGAGTTGGAGTTACAAATAGTTATGGGGTTTCAGGTGGTCAATAAAAAACTGGATTGTTCGTGACATGTTGGGGCGTGCATCATCGAATCAGGCAACCGTGGTATTCACGATGACAGGTGTATGGAAAGGTATCAATCGATTGTCCAGTTGATCTGTACACCTGCCATCGCAGGCATAACCGCAACACTCGTAGTCTCTTGTGCATTCTTGTCCAAGTTTCATACATTTGAAACAGGTTCCTGGTCCTACTGGTTTCCACGCACAAAGTAGATCACCGCAACATCTATTATCTATGTCACAGTCCTCATTCAGTTTCCGACAAGTTGGTGATTGACCGTCGGCTGAAATCAAGTTAAAGTGAAATTGAAATCAGTCAGTGAGCATCATTTACGAGATAGGTGCATGTTTGTATTCGTTTATGTATGTATGTGTATGTATGTATGAATGGATGAATGAATGAATAAGTGCATGACTGGATGTCCTTGAGAATCTATCGATATGAGTGGATGTGGGTGTGTGTGGATCTGCGTCTGTATTGGCTACAGAAATGTGATTGTTGATGATCTGATGCAGATACTGATTGTGCCTGCGATTCTGATATTCATGTGGGCGTTGTGAATACGCCATTGCTGCTGTGGATGCAGATAATGTTGGTCGAGTGGTATGGTGACGGTGAGGAGGAGGAGGACAGTGTAGATGATGACGGAAATGACGATTACGGTGACGATATTCTGCTGGTGATTATGCAATGGATGCATTGGAATTCGAATGAGATGATGTGTGATTGACTGACAGACCAACTGATTCATTGACTTACCCGTCGTCATGCACATAGCGCACAGTACAGCAAGGAGAACCGACAGAACACAGTGCATCATCTCGTCTGTCTGCTTGTTGGTGGCTTTGATGTGATTTGAGTACGATATGTTAGCAGGAGGTGCTTATATATAGCCAGAGAAGACAATAAAAATAGACAAAATCACGAGTGATGCATTATTCAGGTCGTCTGCGTGATTCAACATGCTCTAGCGTGGATTGAGTGAATTTGTCAATCACGGATTTGTGAGTTAGAAGTTTCATGCAATATGACAGATGATTTGATGAATGAAGCCTTTCAGGCTCTACCACCCACTTCAGCACGCATCAAATTATCATTATTCTCACTCACTTTCACATGCTTTGAAATCAGAACACCCACACTCACACACAGCGAATTTTGGAGTCAACGTCATTAGAGATACAATTTTATTTTGATCATTCACTAAGTGTGACACAGTGATATTAACTGATGACGTTTTGAGCACAAATTGTTGCTCATATTCATATCAAGCCACTCACACAACTGTTTCTTTCATTTACATACTTGTGTGGAATTGACGAGATATTTGGAATCGACGCAGTGATTGAGAATGAAATGTCACATACATTTGTGCAAGACACAGATACATGTATTGTTGGGTACACTTTTCATATCACACATGGGATTCCCAATATGGAAGCAGTTATATTTGTATTTAGGGTGACCTCCATCCAGCTTATTTCAGGGAAGGATAAGCTGTGTTTTTTGAACCATTCTGCAATCACAATTCAACAAGGTAATATGATTTGTGGAATGTGTTGCAATTCCTGTGATTTCAGTCTGATAAGCGGGACTGGTGAATCAGTGTTAGTCAGAACATTTGTGAGACGATGAGAATGTGGTGAAAGTTGTGAATGAGTAATCTGAGAAAGAACCGATCAATTGTACCGTTTGCAATAATGAACATTCACATGGTGGTGTGTGACGGAGTTATACTCCTCAATATTGGTGTGAATAGGTGAAGAGCGAGCAAGATATGGTGTGAGAGACGGAGTCGGTTCACTGAAACTCTCCCGGTACAACTGAGCAAATGTGGTTCGAATGATTTGTCATTGATGTTGGAGATCTGCTAATTATTACTAGGATTGAAGTCGAACGGTGAGAGGGGGATACTGGAGATATATAAAGGAAGTCATTGAGTACCCTGTGTGACATGATTATGAGCAACTGATTGAGCTTGAAACGTCATCTTTAGATAGTAATGTAGGACAAACGGCAATTACTCATTGTAAGCGCAATATTGCTTGAAATTAAGTCACGCGTAGATAAAGGCTATCACGGTCTAGAAAAAACAAGAAGCCGGTCACTGTTTCTACGGTACTATTATTAAACAAATCAATAATTATATATACAACAAACCTTAACGGTTTCAAGAGTACAAAGCACAACGCTTAACAGAAAGCAAGGTACCGCTATCAGAGAAGAATAACTTTAAAGCCAAAATCGCGAACTAGCCGGAATCAGACACAACCGTTCAGGTAGGCAGTCAGTAGAAGAATGAACCCAAGTAAGGCAGAGCATAGAACAGAGAGAGGGGTCAAGAGGTAGACAGAGCATGGGCACAAAGATTGAATTTTATTGGCAACTTTACCAGGTAGGCTGATACAGATGAAGATCAATAAGTAAGATAAACTCGACAGAATAGTACAAAGTAAGACATGTTTCAGCAAAAATAACACTTCACAAAATACTCTGATTCGTTCATGAGTCCAACGGTCTTACTAAACGGATCGATGAAAAAAACACACACAGTTCATTAAACAAGAGAGATAGACACGTTAGGCATGGTTAATTGCGTTGCAACAACGCTTGGCTGATCCGTGACATGTTGACTTGTTTCAAGGATAGGAATTGAATGGATCGTACGCCGGCACCTAAAATCCGACTAGGATTTTATAAATCATGTTACACAGAACAACCCTCGTGCCCGGCTCTCTTACAAATGACTTCCCTCTAGTAGGCATATCTTACGTATATCGCGCTTCACCTCGTTGTTACTCGTTTTTATTGATACGGTTCTGAAACGTCCAACCCTGGATCCCGAAATTACTCCTAGCGGCCAACGGTCTGCAATCGAAGATTCTGGCGCATTCATCACCACATCCCCTGAGGTACAACCAGGCGATCATTCAATATGCGTTCTACTTCTGCCATGAACGTCAATATAATTTCATCATTTATACAGAAAAGCATACGTATCGATTTACTTACCATGGGCCCACAACTTGACGGGCATCACACCTAGCATAACTGCCGTTCCATAATGCATAGTTGCAGCACATGTCGCCTGTTCTGCCACTTGATTTACGATCGGTTCAACATGTAGCAGTGGATGATGTTTAACACTGCAGTGGGCTTCGGAACACTTTATACACGATACGAAATGATCGATAGGATGTCCGACCTCTGAGCACAGACTCATGCTCTATGGCGGTGGACGCAGCTCTAAATATCTCGCACATCTAATCCAACGAACTTCTGACATGAAGCAGTAGCATGGTCAGACCTACACAGGATTCACAGTCGCTTAGGTGCAGGGGTTCTTTCCCCCTATAATTCGAATGATGTGCCCCCATGACTACCCTGTCTTTTTTGTGAAACTTGGGCGTTCAGGCAGTTAAAGCCCTCTGAAACGAGGTTTCCATGTCGGCTTCGTGCCACTCTTTCCTTTGTAGAAACAACTTGGCGAAATTCATGAATAATTCCCATTCGGACATTAGTAGACAAAAGACAAGTAGTTCAGCAAAGAGTCTCTTTTCGGCGAATTCATTTTCAAAGCTGTACAATCGCAAATATATATGGTTATTTTGTGTGTGTGTGTGTATACATTAAGTTTGTCAAACAAAATACGGTTAGTAAGTTCAAATGAATTGGATGTTGATAAGAGGATAGCAACAAAAGTGATGAGTTGTCAAAACGATTGTTAAAGAGGAGTAAGTTTAGGTGAATTGGATGTTCATATAAGAGGGTAGTAACAAAAGTGATGAGTTGTCATAAATGATTGTTAAATAAGAGTTACGTAATGGTAAGAATAGTTTGATGAATGAGTTGTACTCAAAGGTTGTGCATGGAAACAAAATAATATATAGAGTTACACAAGGGTTTTAAGTTAGAAAAAATAAGCATACAAACAGAAGTAGGGGCAGGTCAAACAAACAAAGAAGAGTTAGGTCAAATCAACGGAGTTGTTACCATGCGAGTAGAAGTGGTTGGATAATTTTCTTTTGTATGCATAGTTCTGGTTCAACCAACTGGATGGCTAGGGCTTCTGCGATACAAAGAAGACGAAATCGTACTGTCTTTGGGAGGTTGTTCTTCACTTTGTAGATCACTTTAAAGGAGGCGTTCGTTGAGATGGAATGACCAGTGTTGACTAGATGTTCGATTATTGCACTCCTTATATGGCCATTATTTCCTTTCTGTAGCCACGCTGGGTAGTGTTCTTTGACCCTTTTTGACAGGAGCCAGGTACATTGGTCGTTCAACGCGCATCCTGTCAAAAAGGGTCAAAGAACACTACCCAGCGTGGCTACAGAAAGGAAATAATGGCCATATAAGGAGTGCAATAATCGAACATCTAGTCAACACTGGTCATTCCATCTCAACGAACGCCTCCTTTAAAGTGATCTACAAAGTGAAGAACAACCTCCCAAAGACAGTACGATTTCGTCTTCTTTGTATCGCAGAAGCCCTAGCCATCCAGTTGGTTGAACCAGAACTATGCATACAAAAGAAAATTATCCAACCACTTCTACTCGCATGGTAACAACTCCGTTGATTTGACCTAACTCTTCTTTGTTTGTTTGACCTGACCTTACTTCTGTTTGTATGCTTATTTTTTCTAACTTAAAACCCTTGTGTAACTCTATATATTATTTTGTTTCCATGCACAACCTTTGAGTACAACTCATTCATCAAACTATTCTTACCATTACGTAACTCTTATTTAACAATCATTTATGACAACTCATCACTTTTGTTACTACCCTCTTATATGAACATCCAATTCACCTAAACTTACTCCTCTTTAACAATCGTTTTGACAACTCATCACTTTTGTTGCTATCCTCTTATCAACATCCAATTCATTTGAACTTACTAACCGTATTTTGTTTGACAAACTTAATGTATACACACACACACACAAAATAACCATATATATTTGCGATTGTACAGCTTTGAAAATGAATTCGCCGAAAAGAGACTCTTTGCTGAACTACTTGTCTTTTGTCAACTTGGCGAAAATCCTGAAAATATGGCTCTTGCCCTTTTTGATTCCATGCGGCTGCTAGTCTGGCCTAATTCCTTAGAATAGCTATGGGCAGTATGCACACTATTCTCTCGAGAGTTGTTACGGAATTTAAGCCTTAAAAGTAGGTCATTTCAGTAAGGGCAACCACGCAATTCTGAAGGTGTAATGATACACGGGATAGAGCTTCCTCATCTTCTGCCATAGGTCGTAGGATTCTAATCATATCTTCAATACGGTTTCGTGCAATGACGTGGATCTGTACAAACAGATCCTGTAAGATATTCTAAGCTCGCGCATTCGCACTCTCAGGACGCAAGATCACGCATTCATGTATGGCTGCTTTAGCTCTACACTCACAATAATGCAACAGATATAACATTCTTTGACCAGAGTCCTTTACTCTTTTCTCGATATAATATTCGAATTCCTTGGTAAATCTCAAGTATTCAGTACAGTTGCCACCAACAAAGGACATTTCGACCTTAGGCATGTCAAGTTACTCTACAACCGCGCTCTTCTCGATCGTAACAGGGGCGTCCTCATCAACCAATGCTGCACAATCTTTCACATATCGTTCTAGCTGCTCCCGGTTATCAATGAAACTGCCTCTTGCATATTTCTCAATGTTCTGTTCGTCGTCTGCGACTAACTTCACACGCAGCTCGGCCATTATGACATAATGTCTAGCCTTTACCAACTTTTTCTCTAACTCTTACTCCTGTCAATGCTGTTCCTCTTTTAGCTGTGCCCTTAGAAGCGAAAACTTAGCACTAGTTACTCGCGGTAATGATGATTTCGAACAACTGACATGAGAGTCGGGGCACGAAAGATTATCAACATGATCATTTATACAAACAGGGACTTGCCGACTCTCCGAATGCTGCTCCGTTATTCGCCTCCCTGATCTGATTTGCATTGTTTCAAAGAAAAAATGCATCTAGCAGCTTCATTCTGGCGGAGATGGAAGCGAGAATATCTACATTTACTTCAAACTAGACAGAAATGGATCACATAATCTAAAAAACTATTTTGAGAGTGCGAATGCGCGAGCTTAGAATATCTTACAGGATCTGTTTGTAGAGATCCACGTCATTGCACGAAACCGTATTGAAGATATGATTAGAATCCTACGACCTATGGCAGAAGATGAGGAAGCTCTATCCCGTGTATCATTACAGCTTCAGAATTGCGTGGTTGCCCTTACTGAAATGACCTACTTTTAAGGCTTAAATTCCGTAACAACTCTCGAGAGAATAGTGTGCATACTGCCCATAGCTATTCTAAGGAATTAGGCCAGACTAGCAGCCGCATGGAATCAAAAAGGGCAAGAGCCATATTTTCAGGATTTTCGCCAAGTTGTTTCTACAAAGGAAAGAGTGGCACGAAGCCGACATGGAAACCTCGTTTCAGAGGGCTTTAACTGCCCGAACGCCCAAGTTTCACAAAAAAGACAGGGTAGTCATGGGGGCACATCATTCGAATTATAGGGGGAAAGAACCCCTGCACCTAAGCGACTGTGAATCCTGTGTAGGTCTGACCATGCTACTGCTTCATGTCAGAAGTTCGTTGGATTAGATGTGCGAGATATATAGAGCTGCGTCCGCCGCCATAGAGCATGAGTCTGTGCTCAGAGGTCGGACATCCTATCGATCATTTCGTATCGTGTATAAAGTGTTCCGAAGCCCACTGCAGTGTTAAACATCATCCACTGCTACATGTTGAACCGATCGTAAATCAAGTGGCAGAACAGGCGACATGTGCTGCAACTATGCATTATGGAACGGCAGTTATGCTAGGTGTGATGCCCGTCAAGTTGTGGGCCCATGGTAAGTAAATCGATACGTATGCTTTTCTGTATAAATGATGAAATTATATTGACGTTCATGGCAGAAGTAGAACGCATATTGAATGATCGCCTGGTTGTACCTCAGGGGATGTGGTGATGAATGCGCCAGAATCTTCGATTGCAGACCGTTGGCCGCTAGGAGTAATTTCGGGATCCAGGGTTGGACTTTTCAGAACCGTATCAATAAAAACGAGTAACAACGAGGTGAAGCGCGATATACGTAAGATATGCCTACTAGAGGGAAGTCATTTGTAAGAGAGCCGGGCACGAGGGTTGTTCTGTGTAACATGATTTATAAAATCCTAGTCGGATTTTAGGTGCCGGCGTACGATCCATTCAATTCCTATCCTTGAAACAAGTCAACATGTCACGGATCAGCCAAGCGTTGTTGCAACGCAATTAACCATGCCTAACGTGTCTATCTCTCTTGTTTAATGAACTGTGTGTTTTTTTTCATCGATCCGTTTAGTAAGACCGTTGGACTCATGAACGAATCAGAGTATTTTGTGAAGTGTTATTTTTGCTGAAACATGTCTTACTTTGTACTATTCTGTCGAGTTTATCTTACTTATTGATCTTCATCTGTATCAGCCTACCTGGTAAAGTTGCCAATAAAATTCAATCTTTGTGCCCATGCTCTGTCTACCTCTTGACCCCTCTCTCTGTTCTATGCTCTGCCTTACTTGGGTTCATTCTTCTACTGACTGCCTACCTGAACGGTTGTGTCTGATTCCGGCTAGTTCGCGATTTTGGCTTTAAAGTTATTCTTCTCTGATAGCGGTACCTTGCTTTCTGTTAAGCGTTGTGCTTTGTACTCTTGAAACCGTTAAGGTTTGTTGTATATATAATTATTGATTTGTTTAATAATAGTACCGTAGAAACAGTGACCGGCTTCTTGTTTTTTCTAGACCGTGATAGCCTTTATCTACGCGTGACTTAATTTCAAGCGATATTGCGCTTACAATGAGTAATTGCCGTTTGTCCTACATTACTATCTAAAGATGACGTTTCAAGCTCAATCGGTTGCTCATAATCATGTCACACAGGGTACTCAATGACTTCCTTTATATATCTCCAGTATCCCCCTCTCACCGTTCGACTTCAATCCTAGTAATAATTAGCAGATCTCCAACATCAATGACAAATCATTCGAACCACATTTGCTCAGTTGTACCGGGAGAGTTTCAGTGAACCGACTCCGTCTCTCACACCATATCTTGCTCGCTCTTCACCTATTCACACCAATATTGAGGAGTATAACTCCGTCACACACCACCATGTGAATGTTCATTATTGCAAACGGTACAATTGATCGGTTCTTTCTCAGATTACTCATTCACAACTTTCACCACATTCTCATCGTCTCACAAATGTTCTGACTAACACTGATTCACCAGTCCCGCTTATCAGACTGAAATCACAGGAATTGCAACACATTCCACAAATCATATTACCTTGTTGAATTGTGATTGCAGAATGGTTCAAAAAACACAGCTTATCCTTCCCTGAAATAAGCTGGATGGAGGTCACCCTAAATACAAATATAACTGCTTCCATATTGGGAATCCCATGTGTGATATGAAAAGTGTACCCAACAATACATGTATCTGTGTCTTGCACAAATGTATGTGACATTTCATTCTCAATCACTGCGTCGATTCCAAATATCTCGTCAATTCCACACAAGTATGTAAATGAAAGAAACAGTTGTGTGAGTGGCTTGATATGAATATGAGCAACAATTTGTGCTCAAAACGTCATCAGTTAATATCACTGTGTCACACTTAGTGAATGATCAAAATAAAATTGTATCTCTAATGACGTTGACTCCAAAATTCGCTGTGTGTGAGTGTGGGTGTTCTGATTTCAAAGCATGTGAAAGTGAGTGAGAATAATGATAATTTGATGCGTGCTGAAGTGGGTGGTAGAGCCTGAAAGGCTTCATTCATCAAATCATCTGTCATATTGCATGAAACTTCTAACTCACAAATCCGTGATTGACAAATTCACTCAATCCACGCTAGAGCATGTTGAATCACGCAGACGACCTGAATAATGCATCACTCGTGATTTTGTCTATTTTTATTGTCTTCTCTGGCTATATATAAGCACCTCCTGCTAACATATCGTACTCAAATCACATCAAAGCCACCAACAAGCAGACAGACGAGATGATGCACTGTGTTCTGTCGGTTCTCCTTGCTGTACTGTGCGCTATGTGCATGACGACGGGTAAGTCAATGAATCAGTTGGTCTGTCAGTCAATCACACATCATCTCATTCGAATTCCAATGCATCCATTGCATAATCACCAGCAGAATATCGTCACCGTAATCGTCATTTCCGTCATCATCTACACTGTCCTCCTCCTCCTCCTCACCGTCACCATACCACTCGACCAACATTATCTGCATCCACAGCAGCAATGGCGTATTCACAACGCCCACATGAATATCAGAATCGCAGGCACAATCAGTATCTGCATCAGATCATCAACAATCACATTTCTCTAGCCAATACAGACGCAGATCCACACACACCCACATCCACTCATATCGATAGATTCTCACGGACATCCAGTCATGCACTTTCATTCATTCATTCATCCATTCATACACACGTACACATACATACATAAACGAATACAAACATGCACCTATCTCGTAAATGATGCTCACTGACTGATTTCAATTTCACTTTCACTTGATTTCAGCCGACGGTCAATCACCAACTTGTCGGAAACTGAATGAGGACTGTGATATAGATAATAGATGTTGCGGTGATCTACTTTGTGCGTGGAAACCAGTAGGACCAGGAACCTGTTTCAAATGTATGAAACTTGGACAAGAATGCACAAGAGACTACGAGTGTTGCGGTTATGCCTGCGATGGCAGGTGTACAGATCAACTGGACAATCGATTGATACCTTTCCATACACCTGTCATCGTGAATACCACGGTTGTCTGATTCGATGATGCACGCCCCAACATGTCACGAACAATCCAGTTTTTTATTGACCACCTGAAACCCCATAACTATTTGTAACTCCAACTCAGTAACTTTGAGCATGTAGTCCTCCTTAGTTTCTAACATGAGAATCATTTGAAATGAATGAATATATTTGTGATAAAAAATTTCGTCAGTTCTCTGTTATCGCTTCACGTATGTGTACGTTCATTGGTGTGTTAGTTATGTCGTTTTGTGTGTTTGCTGTTCAGTTGGATTCCTCATGTTTTTCATCAGAAATTTGTTTGCATTTCGATTAACACTATTTCGTGAATTTTAATTATACTGCTGCACTTGTATCAGTGCCTGCATTCACAAACATTTAGGTGAAGCAGATTTCCTGAAGACTGTTCGAATTCCTGTAGTATTATGAGGCTATCATCGGGAGATCAACTGTGCCATGATGAAATTAGGATCTCGCAGGTGGTTTCAGTATTTTAACGAATGAGTGCAGTGTTAGTATACATTACATTGAAACACGTACTACTCAGTGCAAGAGGCAGAAACGAAACTGACACACTCAATGACGTCCTCTGGCTGAGTAAGCTTCCTCGAAGTGAACGTCTGTACTCACTGGTTACCGGTGATACTCTCCATGATATTCTCTGAAAATGAGACAGTCAGTGAATTTCGGTTAGCCCAATAATTTTTATTACTTGTATAAGATTGCTTACTTAATCGTGGTCATATCAGCGCTAAACGACTGAAGCAATGAATATGAGTGATCTAATAAATAGTATTATTAGTGTCATACACACTATCATTGTCTGTTCTCCTGTCAGAACAAAGCGTCACTCCGATGAAATTTATTTTATTGACACAAAATATATTTTTGGTTTCCTCATCCCAGTAATCGTCGTTCAGATTTCGCCTATTTTATGGTGAATGTCAACAGTAGGAATAATCCATACTAGCTTACAACTAACGCGCGAAAACAAGGAATACAACATATGATATTATGCAATTGTTTTTCAATCTCATACCACTGAACACTTCAAATACGGATATATCATGGAACACATGATTTACGAATTTCTTGTTCGCAGGATATGGGAGTTTCGAGAGCCCATCGGCCATCACGTGATATTGTCGATTGAAAGAAATATGCGGCTGCAGAAAATGATTAGACTGATATCGGATTGTGCTGATCTCGACAGTCACTAATATTGCTGTATATATGTATCTTCATCGTGAACATTGAGAAAAGCGTTTCAATTGAATAAAACATGTGAATACTCAATTTTTCTGCATGCTGAAATCAGTCCTAAATTCAGTGTCCTTGAATACTACAGGGAAATCAAGCAGTCTTCAATGCATAAGCATCACCTCAGTGACAGTGTACGCACGGACTAATACGAGTGCCTTAATTAATGCCGCATGATATATTTCATCCACATTGTATCAGTCTCATCTGACTCCTTGTCGCCTCCTTGAGATGACACACAAATTTCACTGAATTCCTCATATCCCTTTTTAAACAACGCGTTTGATCTATGAGCATTGAACGAAGAAATAGGAAGGCATTTGTTGAGCTTTCATAAAAAATGCATGGAATTTTAGTATTGAGTGGATGTTTGCGATTTGAATTCTCTTTCTGACCATAGCCATTAACCAGAAAGAAGATATGGCACGATACAGCTTAACGTCAGCAATTTTTTTACCCCTAGCAGAAACCGACACAGATATCAGGATATCATAAGACTGTTAGGAGATCACTGACCATCACAATTTCAGTGAATATAGTTGAGAAACCAAAGACGAGTGAAAAGGAATGTTCAAGTTGAGTTGGAATACTCAGCATATAGACGTCGATGAAAAACAGTTGTAATGTTGCTGGCACTCGCACCGAGAGAAGCGTATTTCACTACAACGAGCAATGCGAATCTACTCATTTTAGATTGCTATTCGGGCCTTTCTCAACTAATCTCTTAGTCGGTCATTATGAATACCTCTGGATTTACCACTATTTCCAATACACCTGCATCAATCAGGGACCGACATCAAAGCATTCACACAGGTTTCTGAAATACCACAGTATGATACAAATCGCCCACGATATTTACACGAACTCAAGAAATAAACCTTTTTCAATTCAATCCTGAAATTCATTGCGAATGCAAAGCATGAGCGTGTGAACTGAACACCGAACACTCAGAAGCACATGTTCCAATGTTCAATGAACTTACACACATTTGCAGCTCAAATAGTGACATGAAAATTCTCATGATCCATATGAATACAAACTTGAAGCAGATAACATAGGAAGAGAACTCACATTTGGTAAGAGGCTGTCGATCGCTGAAATGCATGAGAACGCAAAAATATTTCCAGAATTCTGCGCTTTCAATGATTTGTTGATAAAGGTCAGTGTGTAAAAGCCCAATGATATACACCAAGCAACATCAGCTTCACCTGACTGACACACAATCAGTATCTGCATCAGATCAACAACCATCACATTCAGTTAACCATTACAGACGCAGATCCACACATACATACACACACATATTCACTCATATCGAAGGATTCTCAGTTACACGCAGACATGTACTCATTCATTCATCTATCCATACATTCATCTATCCAAATATACAAAGATATATTAATGTTCCATTCAGATGACAGTCAATCATCAATTTGTCGGAATCTGAATGAGACTTGTGATATAGACAGTCGATGTTGCAGTAATCTACGGTGTGCGTGGAAACTATTGGGAACAGGAACCTGTTTCAA
This sequence comes from Trichobilharzia szidati, assembly GCA_944472155.2. Classification (NCBI taxonomy): domain Eukaryota; kingdom Metazoa; phylum Platyhelminthes; class Trematoda; order Strigeidida; family Schistosomatidae; genus Trichobilharzia; species Trichobilharzia szidati. The sequence continues at coordinate 73,086,332 of OX235276.1, read as the reverse complement.
ATGTATGAACAAGGGACAAGAATGCCGATAGGACTAAGAGTGTTGTGGTTATTATTACTGCCATGATACATATTACACGTGCACAGATCAACCGGACAATCGAATCGTACCTTTCATTCCAAATATCGACAAGAATACTACGGGTGTATGATTCGACGGTGCATGCCCCAACATGTCACAAATACTATAATCTGTTATTGACCTCCTAAAACGTTATTATTATTTGTAACTCCACCTCAGAAGATGTAAGCTTGTAGTCCTCCTCAGTTTCTGACATGAGTATCATTTGAACTGTATTAATATATTTGTGATGTGGAATTTCATCAGTTCTCTGTTCTTTCTTCACGAATCTGTACTTTTATTCGCAAGCTAAAACAAATGCTGAAGAAGATGAATAATTAATCAGTTATCACCTTTGAATTATTTAAGCAAATTTTTTCCAATGGTTCCGTGATTCATTCTTTATTTTGTCTGCCTGAAGTGCACGAAGACATCGTACTAATACGTTCAATTTTGGATATGACAAATTCTTCATTTCCTTCTACCACGAAATGGCTCGCTGAAATCCTCGTATCTTTCAGAAACAACCTCTGCAATCATAGTGTTTCTGATTCGTTCGAATTCGTCGATTCAATAAGTGATGCTAAAAAAATGATATGCATGGATGTTACATCACTTTTCACCAACGTTCCCCTCACTGAAGCCATATGCTTTATATGCAAATTCATTGAGGATAATAATGTTGCCGTATGTGTTCTGATCCACTAATTAAATGAACTACATTTGAGGTGCACTCTAAATGTTCGGTTCAATTTCAACAACATGACATATTGACAAAGAGATAGAGTGACAATGGGATCACCATTGGGTCCTTTACTTGCGGACTGCTTCTTGGCTAGTTTGGAGAATAGTATTTTACGACCAACTATCGACAGTTTCCATCTGTGCCAAAGATACATGAATGATACTTTCATCATATGTGACGACAATACCGACATCGATTTGAAGACTGAAGAGTTCAACAACTGCCATCATGCAATCAAGTTCACGTCAAAATCAGAGCTTAAGTCGGAATTCCATTTTTTTAAATGTTTTTCTGAAGAGAAGATCTGATGGTTCTCTTCAAAGATCGATCTACAGGAAACCAACATGGAATGGTCAGTATACAAATTTTCATAGCTGGGTCCCTTGGTGAAGAAAGGGAAATCTGATCCATTCCTTAACCTAAAGAATAAAAAGGATATGTTCAAGTGATACAATCGAAGGGGAACTGAGGTCTTTCAATAGAGTCCTCATAGAGAATGGATATACTCCAAGATTTATCTAGTTAGTTAAGGGAAAAGCCTGAAAGAATCCAGACAGTGTCATATAAACTACTATTTATGAATGTTGAATTTGAAGTTGATACCACAGATGAGATCCTAAAGAATCGCTTATGCAGATCACTGAGGAAAGCCTTCTATATGGCTGAGCTACGTATCAATTTCTACGGACGACAAATGGTCAATGGATGTGTAAAGAATAAACTGCTACTTCGGGACACCTAAGAGTTTGTTTATAAATTCACTTGCTATTGTGGAGCTAGCATAAAGCGCACGCTTTCCAAACGAATCTCAGAACCTTATCTGGAATGGTTAGCCAAAGGACATTTTAAGACAAATACTTGCTCAATTTTCGAGCATTTGTTGAACTCAGGCCACGTAGCTTCACCGGAGTCGTCTTTCAAGATCATCTACAAAGTGAAGCGAAATGGTACAAAGGGCGTCAGGTTCCGACTTTTGTGTATGGCGGAGGCACTGGCAATTCATCAGTGCAACCCTGAACTCTGTATACAGAAATGGTTCGTCCATTCTCTTATTCTACCTTCGTCTTAACCTTCTCACTTATCGCTCCCTGACTTTTTTCTTTTCTGTAATTTTTAATCTTACTTTAATTTGCTTTTGCTTTATAAATTAATTCACTATTATCATTTGCATATGATTCTTTTGTTTCTTTTCCCACCCTCTTCAAAATAGTTAAATTGACACTCACATATCTTTATTTTTACTCAATAGAAAATACAACCTTATCAAATTTCTGTCTTTGTCCCGTTGAGTACCACGTAACTTACAACTTTTAATTTTCACTTTTAATGCCACTTCTGAGTAATTATTTCAATTATATCACCCCCTATTACTCAACAATAGACCACTGTATATTTTTGTAAGTATAAATACGACTGTACAGCACCTGAAAATGATTTCGTCGATGAACAAAAATTTCTTCGCTGACTGTGTCTTTTATTTTCTTCATGACTCAATGGATATTTTCGGTAATTTGAAGCAGAGCCAGAGTTTTCGTCTTCTAGGAAGTTTGAAATCCAAGTCTATAGAAATGATCAATACATATGTAAAGATGGTTACTGGGAGACGCAATTATATCGCTCATTAAAAATTCAAATCATTTCACTTTGTGCTAAATATTGTGCTGAAGATAGTATCCAGAAGGACGACGAAAGCCCCGCAACTAAACCAACCAGCACAGAGAACACTATTTATTTCAGAGCCTTTGTGAACACAGTTCGTTTGTCACTTACCACATTGCTAAGTCTTAAGCTGCAGGAGAAATATAACGTATTCTCCACTTGAAACGTTTGAAGGTGTACATACACTTACTGCACTCTCAAGATATATCTTCTAATTCCATTGCTGTCATCTTGGAAGATTATTAGGTTTGGCATATTGTACAGACATTTCGATTTTCCATCCATAATTTGCAACGGAAATTCAGTGAAGTTTATTTCGTCATTGTGAATGTAGTTCAATTGTGTTGTTTCACAGTACAGTGTCAGTTGTGCCTCTAACGGATCTCAATAATTTGTCAGGCATAAAACCACTCAGAATATATCCAATCTAGTAAGTTGGGTGGGTTTTCAAATCCTTGTCTCAATTACTACTTATTCCAAATGGTAAATTGGTAGAACGTAGTGTCATGATATCTTTCGAGTTGAATTGGCGTCAGGAGATTTGAGTATTTGAATTCAATTCATGATGTCATTTAAGGCATCTTCCTTATTAACTTATTTAACCACAATGTAGTCACGGGAGAAGACACGATGTTTCAGCGTGGAAGCATTCACTTTTACAACTAGATCGTGGACATTGCACGCTGTTTCCGTCATTCTCATTCCTCTTAATCGGAAATGTGACAGCCACTTATTCACAAGAGAATTCTACGTCATCAGTCACAGCTAAGGGTATCCATTATCTGCTTAAATCAGCAGATGTTGACTGAAATTTGTTGAAGTTGACACAATACCCACACCTTCAATTTAGGTGTAGGAGTTCAAATAATTTGAAAACGATGCACACTCAATATGACACTCACACAAACTCAATTAAGAAGTGACGCTTTGATTGAGAATGAAATCTCGCATACATTTGTGCAAGACACAGATATACGGATTTTTGCGAGAACTGGTCATATCATACGTGTTATTCCTCATATGGAAGCAGATGTTTCCGTATTGAGGATGGCCTTCACTCACCTGATTTCAAAGAGGGACAAGCTGTCTACTCTGAACTATTGAAATGTTGATACAGAAATGCAGGTTCGCGCCTGCAATGTTTCCTTTCCTGATAGTGTCGTTGAAATCGTTAGATGCATAATGCATTTAAGTAGAGATGTCTAGATTCACTCGCTCAGAGAAAACACCGAGTGAGAGAGAGGAACTGTTGGAAATTTGAATTTCCTTGTGAGCTCAATTAGTTTAATATTCTGCATGCCGATTTGTCTCATGAAATATTTTAGATAAATGTTTGCAGATGTCGGAGATCATCTGTCATAAATGACATTCAATTCTTGCCTTAGATGGTTTTCCGACCGACAATGAACAAGTGGTATCCAGATAATATTTCCCCAGCAACTTCAACACGATTTATTTCCCTTCATTATTTCTATATCTGAATTGTGTGAGTGTGTGTGTCCTGACTGCAAAGCATGCGATAGAGATTGAGAATAATAATCTGACGCGAGCTCAAGTTATTCGTTCAGTCTGAGAGGCTTTATTCATCAAATCATTGTTCATATTGTATGAAATATCTAACTCACAAATCCATGATTTTACAGATTCACTCAGCCCACGCAAAGCAGGTTGAATCACGTAGATGACCTGAATAATGCA